>CM017779.1:14308274-14670774 GCA_008121275.1 Drosophila lowei | reverse complement strand
TTCAAGGAAAGGCGGACCCAAGGACGAGGACACGACGACGCCGGATACGATGACGCGCTTTTCATTTGTGTGCAGTGGTGGGGGCGTGGCCCAAACAAAATGCTCGCTAATCGAGCAATTAAACACGTCTCTTAATTGGCACTCGGGACAGGACTGTCAAGGAGCTGGTGTTGCATCAGCAGGTGCGTGGGCGGCACGTTGAAACCAGTTGTCAAAGCCATCATTTAAACAGGGCCACAAGCCACAAAGGGCCTGAACCTGGGGCTCAGACCAGGCTGTGAATCCATCTTTAATATTCCAGCATAAAGATTGCGTCCTTTTTCTAGCTTCAATTGAAGGAAAAGTAATAAAAATCAATATCATCTGCTTGTTTTCCCTTCCTCATGGGGAAATCCATTTAAAATGGATAATTATTTCCCAAGAATCAATTGGCAATTGGCAATCCCTGTCGCTATATGCCAAGGGTCAAAGGGCCACCTTTCCGGTTCTCAGGCCTATTATAAGGGAACGTCAACAATCGATAGGTAATCAGGCTTTTTGTATATTTATGAGCAGTGCAGAAATGTTCTTAAAGTGGAAAAATTCCGAAAAAATCAACCTTTAATGCCCTCATCCCTTCTATATCCCCATGTGGGGGTTTAGTTTTTGTCCAGACGAAGCGAACGCCTTACCAATTAGCCAGGGCCATTGCCACCTTTGAGAAGAAACAAAGAAGGGAAAAACTAAAACAGTTTAAGTGGCACTTTTATGGCATTGCCCCGAATGGACGGAGAGGACGGTGATAATTGCCACCATCCCACCTGAAGGAGGAGCTGGAGAAAGAACCAATCTAGCAGGGCTTACAGTTTGATATAAATATAAATAGAGGAGTCCCCGAAATCCAACAGCCAAATGCTTACCAATTAGGGAGCTCCAGAGCCAGGGCCGAGGTGCTTATTAATTCGGCATTTTAATTTCTTAATTTTCTACCTTCCGAAACAGAGAAACAGAGAAACAAAGTCCCTGGCCTGCTGTTCTTGGCCAATTGTGTGTGTGCACCTTAAATGGATCTCCGGCCCGTGTCCTGGCCCGAGTTCTGGCCCGAGTCCTGGCCCCTCAATGTTTTCTGGCTTCTGGCTGCGCCATTTTCCAACTGTCGCACATTTGACTAATGCACAACAAAAGTGGAGTGTTACAGGATATGCATAATACATCGGGTACACTTGTAAGTGAGACAATAATAGGAAAGAAAAAGCGCTTCGTCGCACACACAAACACCGGGGCATGGAGACGGACACGGCCATAGATGGAGACAGAGGCACAGATACAGATACAGACAGAGAGATAGACAGAGACAGACCTCCAGCTCTGACTAAAAAAAGGAAGAAAGGCTTTCCTTTAAGGCCGAAGTTTGATATGCCCTTTGTTGGGGTCTATATCCATATATCTATATACTACTGGACTCTAAAGAAAGCCCCAAAAGGTTCTTCTGAATGATACTCTTCTGCCTTATAGAGGGAATGCCATATAGAGGCTGTATCTAGCTCTTAAATGAAAGAAAATTGAATGCAGATTCCTTTTTAAACTCTGGTTTGATCAAAGTCCGTATACCTCCTGGAAAGTGTATGAAAAAGCAAGGAAAAACGAGTAAAGAAAACAGCAAAAAGGATGACAATACAAACTGGCGCCACTTGCCTTGCACGCAGCCGCTAGGCCAACAATTTTTTAGAAGGACGACGCTGACAGTATGCCGCACGTCGCCAGATAACAAGGAGTAAAGCAGGAAGAGACAGGGAGACAGAAAGAGAGAGGGGGAGAGATGGCATTCCTAGTAGAAAGAACAAAGGCTGAAACGTGGCAGCTTTAAGCCCATCCCGACCTGACCTGACCTGGTCTCTGGCTCTGGTCTCCGGCTAAGGCTCCCAGTCATCATCTCCTTCACGGCGGCACGCACATCATTTTTTATGCAAAAGATACAGTGAAACCGAGAGAAAGATGGATTAGAAAAAGAAAAAAAAGGATAAAGGGACAACGAGTGAGAGAAATGGAACCCAGTTGACCCATATCCTCGGGTTGCACACTTCATAAGTGCATTGCACATTGACCTTAGCCCAGGCCCAGGCCCAGGCCCAGGCGGGGCATGTGGCATGTGGCATACAAGCTAATTAAAGCCAGTCACTCGCTCCGAATATAATAGACAGACGAACACACGGCAATTAAATATTACATATCCACATTGTGGTCACTTTACATGGTACATGGTACAGTGCGGCACGAGACGACATACTCGATCTCTCAGATATATATACACACCGACCAATGCCATTAGATATTGATTTCTTATATCTTGCCCTGTGATAGACTTATTTTGCACTTTGCAGGAGAGAAAACTTCGATTGTAGAAGACTTCCTCATCCTTGAAATTTGCAATAGACCCCCAAAATCTTTTTTTAAAATTCAAAAACCGCTGATATCCACAAAAATTAATGGAAATAGAAAAAGGGAATTGTAAGGCCTTCCACAGAAATTTTATACGTGTAGATACAATGGCTTTAGCTGAAGATATAGCTACCTGAAGCTGATGTTTTCTACCATTTTTAATGTTTCTGCAAGTTTAATATTTTTAAAAAATATTTTTTGTATTTTTATTTGTTATTTATTATTTTAGACGTTATTTTAAGACATTAGTTCTTAGTGGTATATCAATTATTAATTATAATAATTATTATAATTAATAAGTTAATTATAATAATTATTATAATTAATAAATTAATTATTATAATTATATTTATAATATAATAATTTTTATAATAATTATTAGAGACTTGAGTAAATAGTATTGCTTTTTTCTAATGATTTCATCAAAAATTAAAAAAAACGAGGGGGAACGTTGTGAGTTGCTGCTGCGACCGCAACTCTACATTTATACCCGATACATAGTCAGTATGGCTACATTAAACGACATAGAGTGCGTGCGAGAGAGACAGAAAATCAGTCAGAACGTGTCGACGGGCGCTGCGTAGCCATTGCAAATTGATTTGTTTCCTTTGGCTATAACAATAATCCGATCTTATTCGGATTCGGCAAGATTCGGCAATCTGGTAGATATGGCCATTCTCTATGATTATGCGTTTTTAATTTTCTCCTATCTTCAAAATGGTGGTTGCCACAGATTTTCGTTGTTTATGGCTGCGGAAGGGGGTGGGGCGAAATTTTGAAACACACTTGTAGCAGTGAGCTATCAACAGTGAGTTCTGCAGTGAAAAATTACAAATAGTTGTGTAGCAGTGAGAGCTCGACAGTCAGGTCTAATAGTCTCTGAGATCTGTGGATGCTCCAGATTTTCGTCCTTTGCGGGGCCGGAAGGGGCGCGGCGAAATTTTGAAACAAACTCGTCAAGGTCCGATATTTCAGGAGTGTGGATACCAAATTTGGTTGCTCTAGCTCTTATAGTCTCTGAGATCTAGGCGCTAATGTTTTGCGCTAAGCAAAGCCGGCTATGATACGTGTGTGTTAGAGAGAGACAGGGCGAGAAAAAATGAAATTGTTTTCTTCATACTGGCTATAATAATGATACGATCCAATTCAGATTTAGCAGTCTAGAAGATAGGGTTATTCTCTACAATACTGCGTTTTAGGTTTTCTTGTATCTTTAAAATTGTGGCTGCCACAGATTTTCGTCCTTTGTGGGGCGGAAGTGGGCGGGGCGAAGTTTTGAAATACAATTGTAGCAGTGACATATCACAGAAGTCTGGATACAAAATGTCGTTGCTCTAGCTCTTATAGTCTTTGAGCACTAGGCGCTGATAGGGACGGACAGACGGACAGACGGACAGACGGACAGACAGACATGGCTCAATCGACTCGGCTATTGATGCTGATCAAGAATATATATACTTTATGGGGTCGGAAACGGTCCTTCTGGACGTTACACACATCCATTTTCACCACAAATCTAATATACCCCAATACTCATTTTGAGTATCGGGTATAAAAAAACAAAAATGTATTGAAAATCGAAAAATAGAATAAAAAAAAAAGTATTGAAAATCGAAAAATAAACCAAATTTCAGCGTAATTTTTCCGTAATAAATTCCAAAAATAAATTCAACTGCTTTAATATTTGCGAAACGTACCTTCTACACATATACGGGTATATATTTGCATATGCAAAGAAAAAAAACAACAAATAAAATGCTAAATAAAAAGGAAAAAAGGAAAAAGGATAAAAATAAACCCTGCTCAGAGCCACTCAATTCATAATTCTTCATTATTTTAAATGTGATTGTTAATGGCTGAACAAATGCATTACTCTATCTCCATCTCTATCTCTATGTCCCTCTCTATCGGCATAACAATAATACGTGATGACATTTTCGGTTGTGTCGAGTACATGAATACCCGTAAATATTGCATAAATAGCTGGAAAAAGTAAATGCAATAAGTGTCTGTCGGATTGCTGACAGAACTAGTTGTGCGATTTCTTTAATTGCATCTGACAGAACAGTTTTTATGCAGATTGAATTCAATTTGTGGCGGGGACATGACAGGACAGATATACAGAGTGCCAACAGACTCCACAATTGCCGGAAGTCGATACAAATTTTGTACTAGAGAATACTTCAGTACTTAACCAATCTATATCTATAGCTTATCTGTATCTTATGGCCATTAAAGACTGTGTAAGAGGCACGTAATTCGATCGTTGAAATAAAATACCATAAAGCGCCATTCCCATTGAGATTTTTCAGGCCTAAACCCTTGGAAAAAAGGGAAAAAGCAGAAGCAAAAGCAATGCAAAAGGTACCCTAAAGTTATGTGACATTCGCGTAGCCATTTCCAACCATCCATCCATCCACCATCTTTCCGCGACGCCGACGTTCACTTGTCAGGTGTAGAGGCAGGCAAAAATGCAAATATTTGCAAAATATATGCGTGTAAAAATTGTTGTGCTCCATTATCCTTTTAACTGGATATGTAGGGGACTGCACAAACACAATGACAACATACAAGCCCGTGTACGAGGCAAATACCAAGGCCCAAACAGAAGCAATAGCTCTAAGCAGGCAGATAACAACTTGAAGGGGTTTACCCGTCCCCAGCAACCTCTCTCTGCTGTCTCCCTCTCTCCCTGCACCCTTTAGAGAGTGAGAGAGAGTCTCTAACATGCTTCCAACATTCTTTGGTTGGTTTTTTGTACATCCTGTATGTCTAGAATGAAGGGGTATATGGTATTCCTAGGGCTGTGGCAGATTTTATGGATCTGGTTCGAAAAGTAAGCTTCATGCTGGAGATTTTCACTATTTTTAAGATTAAATTCGTTGTGGAATACTACAAAATAGTGCTTTTAACGCTCCCATAAAATTATTTCAGATAGAACCATTATAAAAGGTGGAAATTCATGACTCAAGTGGATTAGAAAAGGGAAATCTGAGTCCCCTTATACCTCCCTGAAGATCAACTATCTTTTGTTTACAAACTCAATATCTGCCACTCCATTAGGAAGCCTTCCAAATAATCCCCCAACTGGTGGCACTTCCATTTCCTCTAGTTTTTGGTAAAGGGCATCCCCTAGTCGAAGTTCTTTCCCTTTTTTTGCGTGCCTTGGCTGTCGATGCGTGTGCAGTTTGCTTGGGGAACAGACAGGGGGACACACAGGTGGGGGATGGGCCCCCTCGTTGCTTCTGGTTAAAGTGGCTTGTCAAAGTAAACATCACAACAGCCGCACAGCAGCAACAAATAATAATAAACGTAGGGAAGAACCGAGCAAAAGACCAAAAAAGAGGCAGTCAAATTATGGCCACCACTCCAACAGCCCCCCTACCCCCAAGTGAAGACACTTTAAACGTTTTACTGCCGCCCCCCACCCAATTTTTGGGTTTGTATCCCCGCAGAGATTCTTAAAGAAATGTATAAATTTATGTGTATATTTGAGTATTTTTGTATGCAGTTTGTCGGTGGGCCACTAGATTGCTCACGCACGCGTAATCAATTGAAGTTATTGCATAATTTGGGCATTTGATAGAGTACGAAAGTCATTTCGATTTGATTTAATGCACACACGGGGACCCACAGACACCCCCTCGAAGGGCAGGGCGGGGAGGAAAGACAGTTATACGCCTCGTCGCATAATGTGTCACATTTCATTTGTAACGCTCTAACGACTGTGATGCCAAATGCGACACTGCACATTGGTTCAGATGGGAAATGGTCTTCCAAATTTGTTGGGGCAGGGATATAGCACATGCCGAAGGATTGCCAAGGATCTAAAGAGAGGGCGGTATCTGTATATAAAATGTTTTGGGGAGGTACTATTCTGCACATCATTTCGGGCCTTAAATTCCACATTTTAATCCCAAGAAATCGGATTTCTCGACTTTTATATCGATGGTGCTTCAAAGTCGTGATTTTTGGGTGTAAAAATATAGTAGATGTTATGCAGAAGGCCTTCTGCTGCAAACAGGTCCTTCAAATAAAAAATGTATATTCAAAACTTGATTTATTTAAGCCTCAATTCCCAATTCAAGTTAGAAATTAAAATTAATTAATTAAATTAATTAAAATTATGGATATTCATCGAGAGAACAGTTGGAGCTCAAAGGATTGCCAGGAAGTGGGGCTCTAAAAGTTGATTGTATCTTGTGGATACACTCTTCCTTTTGTTGTTATAATTTTCTCAGATTTTCCGGCCTTTCCATAAAATTCCCCAAAATTCGCACCACTGTTCCCCTGGTGACTGCGAATGCCGCAACATTTCCATTGAGCTTTCGACATGACGAGTCGCCTGTCGCCTAACCCCAACCCCAACGCCAAAGCCCAAACCCCAACCGAACTCTGAACCCAATGCGCCTCACCGTTTGGCAGATGAAGCCATCTCCGAGACTCGTTTACAATAAATGCAGGCGACACAGACACAGAGTACTACATCATCATTCGATATGTGATTGTACTACGTACTACATGCGGCATAAGCAACAGCCAAACACACCCGTACATAGCCGTACATTTATCCGTATGTATGCACAGGGATATATGTCGGTATATATTTGCTCTATTCCAGCAGCAGCAGCATCAATGTAGATTCTTTTTTCCCATTCGTTTGTTTGCCAGCCCTCTCTCTCCCTCTCTCTCTCGCTTGACAGTAGTCAATCAGATGCTGCGATTGCCAGTCGTCATCATAGTCGACGTCGACGTCGATGTCGCGAATGATTTATGAGTCGCTTGCCCTTCCTGACGCCACCTACCGCTGCCCTCTGCCCTCTGCACCGTCGTCTGTACTCGTACTCGCTGATAAAATGGAACTGTCACACATTTGGGACACCCATGGCAGGCATAAGGCAATCCCAGTAATTTCTTCAACTGTCAGGGAGAGGAGAGGAAGAGAGTGGGATCTAAGCCGAGATCAGCCATAAACATTTCCGGCAGCAAAGTGACGCATTTATTGAAATATTCCAAAGATTCCACAGGCCATAGAAATTGTTCTTCTTTGGTTAGGAATATTGAAAACAGTATCGTACGATTTTCCATTTAATTTGCCAATGTTTTAGTGTAATTACCACTCCTATTGCTCTTTGTTTTTCCGGGCCCCTTTGCCCCACTCCACACTCCAACTCCACACTCGAAGCGCGTGCACTCGTCATATTAGCCATTCATTGAGTGCGTTTATAGCGCGCTTTTGTCCGCTTCCTTCACAAACAAACACACACCCACCCACACACACATACACATACGAGAGGAAAAACGAACTTTTCCATTCAAAGGAAAAAAGGTCCTTTGGCAGATTTACTGATTGATAGCCATTAATTTATTTGTTGAGTTGCTTTGCCCCCACAAAATGGACATATGGCCATATACAGAGGCTATACGGCAGGGGAGGGGAGGCGGAAATAGTAGAATTAATAAAGATTTAGACATTGTGAGCCTGTGGTCTCATTGTTGTTGGCCCGTGCATAGGCCTGGGCTGCCTTCCATCGAATCCCAACACACAATACGAGCACACAATTCAAGATTCAATAGAATTGTGGATGGGTGGATGGGTGGACGGGTGGATGGGCCATACTGTTGAAGCAGCAGAGATCTGTTTAATGCATATCATAAGGAATCAACACAATTGATACTCGTATGGTACTGTATGCACAGAGATACTCGTTTATTCCGCTGATAGTTTCCACTGTTTAATCCCCACAAAGACTGAACTAATTTTGCCAAGCACTCAAACTAGTCCAAGAGATATTGCAACAGAACAGAGTTCGAATGATTAAAGAGCTCTTTAATGCCAGATACCAGAGGGTAGGGTAGTAGGAGGCATTTCCGTGGAAATGTCGACCGAGGCCAACAAATTCAAAAGTCAATGAAAACATATACTTTCCATATAATTCTGCCCCGATATTATTTTCAAAATTTTATGTTATTAATGTGTTAAGTGGAATATAATTTCATGAACTTTGATCTGAAAAACCTTTTAAAATAAGCAACAGATGGATCACCTTTTTGGTATTTTTTGGTATTTTTATAGTCATGTTTTCCTTTACTATTTTGTCCTATAGGCAAGATGATTCTTGATAAAAGTTTAACCTCAAAGTCTCGCTTAAAAGCCAACTAAGTTTTTGGTTAATTAAAAAGAAATCGATTTATGAGAGAAAGTAAAAAAAAACACATGGAAAAATCGTACGAACGTACGCTTGCGACCCGCGAAAATCTGGAAAAATTGTACTGACCCAGAAGAACCTATATATACTGTAATTTTCAGGATAGGGAAAGCATTGTAAAGAGACGCCAAAAAACTTTTAAATAGTCTTTGAAAACGAATATACAAATAGCGGGTCTTGAGTGGTCGTAATTATTGTTGTATTTATTATATTATTTATTTACTATTTATTTATTCATTCATTTATTATTCATTTAGTATTCATATATGATTCATTTATTATTCATTTAATATTCATTATTATTAATTTATTGTTTATTCATTAATTATTTATTTATTCATTTATTATTTATTCATTCATTTATTATTTTTTCATTTATTATTATGTATTAATGCATTATTTATTTATTTATTAATTATTCATTTATTATTTATTCATTCATTTATTATTCATTTATTATTTATTTATTATTATTTTTTCTTATTTATTTTTATTTTTTCATTTATTTATTATTTATTTTTCTTATTTATTTATTATCTTTTTTTTTTCTTATTTATTTATTATCTTTTATTTTTTTCTTATTTATTTATTATCTTTTATTTTTTCTTATTTATTTATTTATTTATTCTATTATTTTTATTTAATTTATTTATTATTTATTTATTTATTTATTATTTATTGATTTATTGTTTATTCATTCATTTATTACTATTTTTATTTATTATCATATTATGTATCAAGGTCAGATTTGCTCCATTTATTTATGATCGAAACATGGTTTATTTATTTATTTATATTTATTTGAAATTTATTTATAATTATTTTATTTATTTGGCGGATAGTAAGGCCCGATTCATTTACTCCCCGGCCTTGCTACATTATTTATTTATTTAAATAGATTATTTAAATACATTTATTGTTTATTCATTCATTTATTAAAAGCCATCGAGTGACGAATTTAATTTCAAATGAATTTCCACCATGTTTCGATCATTATTATTGATTCAAATTGATTGATTTCGTGTTTATTTAATTTATTATTTATTTAATTTTTTTATTTATTCATTTATTTACATTTATTTCGTATTTTCCGGTCTTCACACACACACAAGCGAAGATGTGGTGTTTAATTAAAATTTAACATTTATGCCTTTAGGCCTTTAGGCCGTACGTTCAGTTCATTAATCAGTCGCACAAATATACAAATATTTGACAAATAAACTCTTTGAGAGAGACTATCCTTAGCGAGGCAATTTTTAATTAAATTATGTGTAAAGATTGTCAGCCAGGAGCCACTTCTATTCAGGGCTGAAACGTTAAACATGATTACCGAACATTAAGTTTTATTTTAATTAAAAACTAGTTAAACTTTTCATTACAACTTTCCGCAATAAGCCAGCTCTTCTGCCATCGTTACGTTTAAAGCAGGCGGACACCCAGGACACCTTTAAAGCCCGGCCACAACCATCATCATCATCAGGGGGAAAGGGAAAGGGAGAGGGAAAGGAAAGTTGGCTAATTACGGCTTGGCATGTGGCTCATGACATTAAAATCTATGGGTTACAGGGGGCGTGGCCGCACAACCCGTTCGTTCGATGTTTTCGATGTTTGAAATGAAAAGTTCAGGTGAAATTATAAATTATATTCCAACTTTGGTTTACATTTTCCCCCTCAAATGGTATTCGAACATGAAAAGCGCTGAAAAAAATCCATAAATTCTCAAAATTGATTAGAGAAATCAATTTGAGAGGGGGTGGAGCGAAAAGGCAAACCCGGAAAGAGGAACGAACCGAAGTGCTCTCTGTCTGTCAGCACTGTTCCCGGAGTCATCGTGACTTACTGCCAGGCGTGTTATGTGGATCCTTCTCCCCGCTATGTCGAAGCCTGTCTCACGTATATGGATGTGTGTGTGTAACCATAGATAATCAAATTTGGCACTAATTCACGGCAGACACGCAAAGCATAAATAAACTTGCCATAGTCTGTCCCCATCCCCATCCCCATCCCATCAGCGTTTCAGTCGATTTTTTCCAACATTTTTCTCGCATTTGTTTTTCGGTTTCTTTTTTTTTAGGTTTTTTTTTGTGGTTTTTACTAGTTTCCAACCGCAGCCCTGTCTGATGGCTGGACAGGACATTTGAATACTCTTGTTGTGTGGAACAGCACCCTCGGGATCTCCGTGCAATATCTTTATCATAAAAGAGTCGATTTTTTTAATGTGAGCAATTGTTAGAAATTAGTCCCTTAATTTATCAGCTGGGGAATATCGCTTCAGGGGAGGAAAATGAAAACTGTTCGACTCGAAGGTGATTTGTTAATTTGTGTGATTTTTGACTACAATATTTATATAAATATACATATAATAATAAAAATAATATAATAAAATATTATATAATATAATATAAATATAATATATAATAATATTATATAATATGTAGAAACTTTGTAATTTGTTTATAATTCTTCCTGAAAGTTGACCAAATTTCAGCATGTAAATGGATTACTTAATATTCAGAAAAAATGCAGGAATAATGGATATACAGTCGAACTTCCCTTTAACGAATTTATCTATTATGCCTGCATTTTTCCTGAATTTTAATTAATCTGGATACATGTATATAACGAGTTTATTTCCAGAAAACTGCAATTTCATTCAATTTTCAGTACATTTTGCTCTCCTTATAGCGAATATTTCTTTGCTGCGATTTTTTTCTATGCCCCTAACTCGAATGCTCCTGCGCTTTGGATCTCGCTATTTTTATTTTTCGATTATTTTTCCTACCAAAACAAGAGTAAAAACGTGTTTGGGGCAGTCCCGATCTGTAAATGGTACTGCGTAACTTTTTGGAGATGAGAAATAATGTGCCTGAAAATTCAGTGCTTCCTTTAACGTCCTTGAAGTTTTGTGGAAAAGGAAAAGTGATCTCTTTACGAATTCTATATTTATAAAGAATTTTCTGTATAACAAACTTTATTTTTGTTCCCCTTGAGATTCGCTATATGGAAGTTCTACTGTAATAATTTATTTTTAGGTATGAAAAACATTAAACAATAAAAAAAGTGATCAAATCGCAGTGATTGAGCAATCAGACAAACTTCAAAAATTCTAAAAGGTTGTAGGGTTCTGGTTCCCCTTCTGCTGGCAGCTGGGCTGCCATTTCACATCCTGGCCCAGCGTTGGCTTAATCGGTTTCCAACAGGAGTTCTACTACCCTGTTCTAGGAAGAGAAAAGACAGTAAATGTCAGACCCTGTCGGTAGTCCCAACTTTTTAAATAGTTAAGCACCCAAGCATACATTGACTTTTAAATTAAATAGTATAAATATTCTCATTCTGCTACAAACACTCTATTCAAACACACACGAGCACAATAATAATTTTTCGTCTGTTAAAATGAGTTTTTTGTGGAAGATCGTAAAATATTTGTCCGGTTCTTCAAGCCAAAAGAGTCACGCTGAGGACTCTCAACTGGAGAGAGATCGTTCGCTGAGCCAAGTGGCATCGCCGCGACCCTGGCAAAATTTGAGAAACGAATTGCATCTGGTTGCCCTGGAGGACGGTGGAAAAGTGCGTTTAACCCTCAGACAGACTAGGAGGCTGATGAAGAAAACCAGCTCTCTGTGGCGCAGCATGACAGACGACACAAAGCGCAAGTACAACGATCTGGCTAAGAACTCGACCAAAACGCGCATTCCGGGGCTGACAGTGCAGAAACTAGTGCAGCAGAAATTGGCCCAGGTAGCTCCCAGTGCAGAAACCATTGCTGTGGAAGGTAAGTATTTAGACAGGCTCATTCCATTCAGCAATCATCTCCTAAGCGAGCACATCCACCACTAGACCAGGCTATCCAAGGGCAGAGAACACCTACCCCATTCCCCTCGACTACGAGCACTGTTGGTAATTATTTCGACACATACATGTACTCGTATCCATCCAACATCTGCCACCATTAGACCAGGCCATGGCACTACCGGTTAGCCGAAAGCGAAGCGATGAATTAGATGTCGATTCCGACGACTCAATCAATCCTCCTGAACGAAAGCGTCCTCGTTTGGACTAGATGTTCAACTATTCAAATAGATCCATCTGTCCATCATCGCCTAACAAATCACATTTAAATCAGAGACTAAATTTAATATTTAAATAATTTCGGCCGCATATTGATTTGTAAAATTGAGAAACAACTCTACAAAATACGTAAATATTTATGTGCTGGTGATTTAAGCCCCATTTGTCCAAATTACATCCCATGTTTGTAAATCAGAGTTAGTTGATTAAATATTAAAATATTTTGCATGGATTTGTACGAGTGTTTTTTATGCGAAGATTATAGATTCTTAAGATGCGAATATTAGTCCGATAATATTAATAATAATGGCGGATTAATCGTTGACCTAAAGGATCTGTCACTGTCAGTTTTAAACACACCAAACAAATCAAAATTATGACACGGTTTAAATATAATAACAATATAATACAATAATTAATAATAAATAAATAAATAACAATAATAATATAATACAATAATTAATAAAAATAAATAAATAATAATATAATATAATAATAATAATATAATAAATAATAATATAACAATTACATAATAATACATAAATAAATAATAATAATAGTATAATAAAATAATTAATAATAAATAAATAAATAATAAAAATAATATAATACAATAATTGATGATAAATAAATCTATACTAATAATAATAATATAATACAATAATTAACAAAAATAAATAAATAATAATAGTACTATAATACAATAGTTAATAATAAATACATAAATAATAATAATATAATAAAATTATTAATAATAAATAAATACTAATAATAATAATAAATAATACAATAATAATAATAATATAATACAATAATAATTATAATATAAACAATAATAATAATAATATAATACAATAATAATAATAATATAATACAATAATAATAATAATATAATACAATAATAATAATAATATAATACAATAATAATAATAAATAATAATAATAATATAATACAATAATAATAATAATATAATACAATAATAATAATAATATAATACAATAATAATAATAATAATATAATAACAATAATAATAATAATATAATACAATAATAATAATAATATAATACAGTAATTAATAATAAATAAATAAATAATAATAATATAACAATTGTACAATCCCTTTTTCGATATATTATTTCAGAATGTATTTAAATTATATTTATATTATTTATAGCAGATAATGTAGACATATAAATCAAGTTTAAGATATTTTGATATACATTTTTTTTTTTTTCACAGTGTAGAGAAACTAAAACAAAAACTGAAAAAACTGAAACAAACGCACATTTCCTTTAAGAAAATATGAAAGCAAATTGGATCAAGAGGACCTTAAAGAATATTACAAGATGAAACCATTCACAATGCCCCATTAAATTTGATAGCATTATCTATCCCACAACCCCTCCCCCGTTCTTTCATCCGCCCACATCTGCCACAGCAATGCCAAGCAACCTCTCTCGTTGCCCTCACTTTTTCATGGCAACAACGAAGAAAAAAAGGGGGAAATTGGCTTAAAAAATAGTGAAAAACCCGTCGACAAGAACGGTGACAGCTCTAGCTCCACCACCCCCTTGGCGAAAAAACAAATTGAAAATGGGTGAACAAAGCAAAGGCAAAGGCAAAGGCAAATACGAGTACGAGTGGAGAGTGGAGTAAGGAGGAAGTGGGGAAGTGGGGAAAAATTGGTGCCATGTCTATGGCTATGGCTCATTTAAAAGTGCATGCTAAAGTTCCTGCCACACACATGCACACACAGAGCAGGGCTGGCAACGTGGCGTATGAGTAACATACTCCAAATAGCTTCCCCAACAACAAACAAGAACAGAAAACTGCAGAATTATGCGCAAAAGCCAAAAGCATAACAATAATTTGTTTGCAGAAGAGAAAGAGAAAAACGACCAAGAAAGGCAGGAAGGAAGGAACGGCCTCGGGCACCGAATCGTTTGATACCCTTGCGGGTGTATCGTTTCCATGGAGGCTTAAAGAGGTCTCTGTATCTGATAAATATCTGATGATACCCTCCCTCTAACAAGGGTATTCTAAAAAAGAGGAGCACTACAACTGCAGTGGCGTAGGGGGGGGGTAGGGGGTGGGGGTGGACGTGTGTGCACGGGGATTGTGTCAAATGGCTGTCGCTGTCCCAATGGCAGTCTGTCATTTTGGTTTATTGACTTTGGCGAATAGTTGTCGGCTCAGGTAATAACATCAATGCAGTTGCCATTTTTTTGACCCAGCGACCCCCGGCGACCCCGACCACCCCTGGTCACACCGAAATTTACAATCTTCCCCCAACAGTTTTTTGTGCGCTGCGTTGTCGATGGGCATTGCATTTTATTAGCAACTATTACACGTCCCCGATGGAGGCCTCAAGGCAGGGGCAGGGCAGGGCAGGGCAGGACGACTGGCTGGAGCAGGACAGGACGACTGGCTGGAGCAGGACAGGCCACGACCACGACCAGAACGGACCACATAAAGCCAAGAATTATTATAATGTGATTATTATTATGATTATGCGATCGTTATCGTAAATAATTTTCAATGCTTCGCATGTGCTTCGACTGCCATTTCCCCATAGACGCACACCACTGCCACTGCCACTTCCTCCTTATATCGTGGTCGAGGAAACCCTCTGCTTATGGAAATCCGTTTCGCTTTTCACTTCGTCTATTTTGTTTTTTTTTTTTTGTCAAAGCTTTTTCCAGCTTTTGTCGTTCTCGGGGAGAACCCACGTTTATGAGAAAAACATGAAAATGTAACTATCGGCCAGCGAAATTATCACATACTAAGTCAGCTACTTAGACGCCGCAGAAGGACGCACAGACGGACGGACGCCACAGAAGAAGACAGCAGAACATTTCGCTCTATGCAGCAGTTCATAAAGCAAAATGCAAAATGGGGAACGAAAAACGAGGAGCCCCCGAAGAAAACTCATCATAATTTTCACCACGAACTCCACAAATGCAAAGCAACGGCGGGGGTGGGGGGACAGGACAGAGAGAGAGGAAATGCAAATTAGATGAAAATGAGACAAAGAAATGCGGTTGAATGGAAGAGTGGAAAAGTTTTCTATACGGCTACGGAACACTCAAGTTATGGGATAGGAAGCATTAGAAAAGATACACGATAGAGGAAGATAAAATCCAGAGAACTTCCAATTACTCAAATGAAGATATCAAAAATATATATTTTATGCAGGGACCGCAAATAAGAGCAAAAATTTAAATAAATCAATGCAAAGTATATATTGTATTTTACGGGGGCTTGAAATACACCAAAATTCATATTTTAGTGTTTTCAGATTTATTTCTTTGTAATTAATTATTATTTTTTTGTAAATTTTACAATTTTGTAAAAAATAATTTTTTAATTAAATATATTTTTATTTAATAGCTAAAAAAAAAAAAAAAAAAATATTTAAATATTTTGTATAATATACTAAATCTGATAATATGTATTTCCCAGAAAATATTTATAATAATAATAATGATCAATTAAAAATCTACATAACAAAAATTATGAAAAAAACGATACTAGATAAAAACTTCCATTTCCCAATTTTAATTGCAAAAATCAAAAATATAACTTATTTTAAATTTGTATTCAAAAAAAATGCATGATAATAATTAAATATATTTTTGTTTAATATTTTATTTTATCAAAAATAACATTTATTTCTGATTCTCTGAATAAAAACGAAAAATACCACTTACTTTTGAATTAAAAATTCAAAGTCAATTAAAAAAAAAAAAAAAATTTTTTTTAATTTAAAAGTTACAAAAAGCTAATTCGAATACGCTTTGAACCAAGTGTTGTGTTACCATAAATATCAAAATATTCTTGATCTATGATTCAAATTTTAATAAATAAAAATTCAAATTTGCAATGATTTGCCAGGCTTCCTTAACCACGAAGGAATCCACGAACAAATTCAGATATTATGTAAATGCTTGCCTCGCACAAGAATATTCAGCCTGAAACTCAAAACGAAAAGTGGAAAAGTGGAAAATGGAAAATGTTGGCAAATGCTAAATGAAATCGAACTCCCAGGCACTGATTTAACCGAAAATTGCATGTCCGTGTCCGTGTCCGTGTCCGTGCTCCTAATTTGGGTTAGGCCAAATTGATATTTTAGTTTTTGGCCCTAATTAGTGGCTGGCCCGAACACTGACTCAATGACTCACTGACTCTCACTGACAACTGAAATGAACTGCTAATTGCGTCTAATAACCAAGTTATCGGCCACCAGATTCATTATAGGCCACATCCAGTAATAGATATCAGTTTATTAGATATATATATATATATATTTGTTTGCAATTTTAATTAGGAAATTCTACGAATTTTCATTTTCAATTACTGATTTGATGAGAGATAATTCCAGAAGGAAAACACTATAGAAAGTTAAGTACACATAACTGATGGTTAAGGGTATATAGTGCTACTGGAACTTGAGGAATCGGTGCATAATCGTATTTCCTCGCCCTCGCCCATCGATTGACTTGTGTCCAGCTCTTGGCTCTTGGCTCCTGGCTCTGTGGTCCCCAAATCTTGTTGCTTGCTTGGTGGCACCAATGTAAAGCGATTATTTCGCCTTTCACATGAAGCCGGCGTTGTATTAGCTCGGACATATACAGATAGAGAAATAGACAGAGTGAGGGAGAGAGAGGTATCGTGTAGAGGTGGCAGAGTCCGCTGGCCAAAGCAAAAGCAGAGCGAGGCAGCGAGGCAGCATCAACTAATCGCCTAATGGTCACTTTGCAGATAATTACCAAGGCTTATAGTTGCTTGTAGGATTAGGGCGCGGCGAAAAGGAAAACGCCAAATGAGGATGAACACGAGACAGTCGTGGCAGACGGCACGACTCAAAATTGGCGAAGGCTGAAGCCTGGGCCACGACTAATGGCAGGATGAGGAACGGCAGTGGGCGCATGCAACAAGCAACCAAAAGGGTCATAACTAAGCAAAGGAAAAGCGCTGGAAAAGCAAAGGAAAAGCGCTGGCAAAAAAAAAAAAGAGGAGTCCAGAGAAAAGGAAACAAGAAAAGAAAGAGCGAAGCTTTAGATACCCTTTTAGAGGTAATATCCCGAACCTATCTGGTATCCTTACCTTATATCCTTCAAATATTTGGCCACAATCGCAAAACCCTTTGGAAGGGTATGCCAAAAACGAACATGAGCCACAAAGGACTCGGACAGAGCAGAATGAATGCTCCAAATGAGTGTAAATGAAAGAGGAGGAGCCCTTAAAGTGCAAACGAAGTGTTTAGGCTCGCTCCATCTCCATCTCTACCTCTCTTTCGGTTCGGTTCGGTTTTGTATTCTCCTTCTCCAGGGACATCTGGCAATCTGTAGGAGCCGGGCTAACTAAACCCAATTAGGTCACATTAGGATTTGCGTGGTTTAATTAACTCAAATTGGTTGCACGGACTGCAAATACGCCCAAAACAGAGCGCCACATGAAGGCCAGGCCAGCCCAGGAGCCCAGGAGCCTGTCCTGGCCGAAATCTATTTCCGTTTCCTCATCAGGGGATATATGGGGTTAACTGGAGGCACAAGACGTGGGCAGCAGTTACTTTAATAAGATGATTGGATGCCACAACCTGGGGCTCAGGGGGATATAATATATTCATCCAAACAGTGGCGATCATTCAGTAGACGCCTGTAAAGTCTTCAAAAATGAATAAATCCTTGTGTTTTTTATTTGTATATATTCTATAATTATATAGAAATGAAACAGGGCTTCTTTAAGAGTTTTTAGTATTTTTTTTACATAAATAATTATTTTTAAATATTATGCAGGTACATAGGAGAGCTCTGAGGCTTTTAAAGATATTCCAAAACCATGTAAAAAGGCTCCACAAAAACGTAATTGCTTTAACCTCTTTAAAGCCTTTGTCTTGGCCCACAATCCATAAACTCCTATACTGCCTTTAGCGCTTTGGCCCGTAATAAAAACAGGGAGCTCGGTTTTTTTTCAATTTTTTGTTGCAATTGTGTTGCACGTGGCTTACTGGTAGCTACTGCCACGGCTACGGCTACGGCTACTGCCTTCGGTAACCGACTGCCACCGACAAAGGCAACACCGAAAAACTACTCGAGAAACAACTGGGCAAAGTGGACTTGAAAAAGTTCGAGCACTTGAGCGTCGTCAGCATGTGTAATAAAGGTTATTTATGTATATTTTATCGCCCCACCCACCGCACACAGCACCATGCCACACCACACCGCACCACGCCACACCGCAGCACGCACTCGAGGCTTGTTTGAGTAGTTTTAGCCAGGTCTAAGATTTATTTTGGCCATCCTAGCCTGGCAATTAGATGAATGAAAAGTTGCTCATATAAATGCTAATTCCCGCAAAAAAATAGAAGAAGAAAAAGCGAATACTTTTTGGCCAAATTGCAATTGCAATTTAAGCTTCATTTTTTCGGGGGCAGAACAGTGCCACTCCCCCTCGTAGTGGCAGCTCATTACGAACGGAGAACGAAATAAATTAAAATTCAAACGGTGACATGGAATTAAGCTCAAGGACCACCGCCTGGACCCAGGAGCACCTTGTGGCGCAGTGTCGTAACGGAAGTAATAAGTGATAAAACGGAAAGACAAAGACCAAGTCGGAGACGCAGATGATGGAGATGGGGGACAACGAAGGACAAAGAACCAGGTTGGAGGTTGGAGGTTGGAGGCCGTGGCACGCCCATTCCGGATGCGCATGCAGTGGCAGAACTATTGCCAAAGCTAATCGCAACGTGACGGTCTAAAAGAAGAAGAAAGAAAAAACACACCTCCCTCCTGAAGCCAGTCGGTGGGGCACCGAATTGACATGCAGCAATCGACCTTTATTAAAAAGTTTTTTTTCTGCCAAAAACCTCACAAAAAACTAGGCACAAATGTTTGCCTTGAAAGCCGAAATATGGGATTCCCTTGCAGATCCAGAAATACTAGAAAAATACAATATTTTTTTACTTTAAATTGTTTTCCGATGGATCGGATACTGTGGAACACCCCGAATAATAATAATAATAATAATCTTTCATCTGTTATGTATATCTGAGAGTACCCTCTCTAAGGGTATAAAGAGAGATGGAAAAGCGGCCCACAAGACGCAATATATATGGGAGAAAACTTCCACTAACTCTCCTGCAGGCACACACACTCACACCCACACACACACACACACACATATCTGAGGGTGACCCCTCGGGGTGCTGCTGGCAAACCAATAGAAAAAATGTTTGTTTGCGGCTGCCGTCAGGAGCAGCATCAGGAGCAGCAGTTGTCGTTGTCCTCCGACTTCCAGAATTCAGCAAACCCGAACGATGACAAAAGCTTATTGACAGATTATTCAACTGTTGGCACATATTGGCGCCATAGTTTGGCACCATCGGGGCAACGGGTGGCATGCCACCAACAACAGCAACAGCAGCAGCCACAGCCATCGACAAATCAACCGGCAACATCGTACAAATCGACAAGCGTTTCAAGCAAATAATTAAAAAAGTTGCCAATATTAAAACTGAGTCACACACTGAGACCCTCCAGAGCCAACAGAGCCCCAAGCATTGGAGATGGAAGCATCGTAGGTCTGGTTGTTGCTTTAAATGCTTTTGCTGAGGCCCCCTAATAGGCAGTAAGGATTGTACTTGCAAAGAGCTTTCATTCGTTGCTTTATGCGGTCTTTATATTAATATTAAACAGTCACAGGTATGCGTACACCAACACATATGTAAGAAGGCTGTGCTTTCTGTAAGCTCCCGTCCCCTATCCCGGTAGCGAGAGAGCAGAGAGCGGATCTTGAAAGCAGAAAGCGCATCACGAGAGCAGAAATCGGATCACGAGAGCACGAGAGCGTTCGATCCCGAGAGCGCGAGAACTTTCGTCACAGAGAGTCGGCCGACGCCCGAGAGAGGACTCTCATTGCTCAGTTGTCAGCCGTCGGCTTTATCAGTCGTCTCATCAGTTGTCCGTCGCATTAAAAACCACCCCAGAACTATTGGGAAACTCTTACACCAAATACCAATAAACAATTTATTAATTAATTTTCCTACATACGAGGTTGTACATATGTGTCCTGAATGAATGTCCTCGTATATGACATTTTTTTCGCTTTTATATCAAATTAGATATCCCAGCAAACCAACAAGCCTGCCTTTTGTGAGAGTCCCGTCAAAAGCCCGCCAACGGATCGCTTGCGTGCTCGTTTGCGAGACTTTTGCGAGAATTTTGCTCGCTTGCGAGACTTTTGCTCGCTTGCGAGCTCGTCTGCGGGCTTTTTGCCGGACTATCATAAATGATAGTTTCACTGCCACAAAGTGAATGATAAATGTACATATCTATATTTCCATCATTTGCGGGTCCAAATGCGAGCGTTTTGTCGGGTTAAGTCTCGCATTTGTGAGCGTTTGGTTTGCTGGGATTTAAACCATAAAAATATATAAATAGTCGGAGTAGACATTTGTTGATTCTCAAACTCACAAATATTATTCGAATATTATTCACAAATTGTTAATCCTTTTGGTAGTCTCTATGGTATGTGGTCTGTTTTCTTTTTCACAAGGTATCCGCAAGTCTTTTGGCCGCCGCATAACCTTTAAAAACCCCTCAAAGAAATTGTATCTGTTATTCTTATTCGGAGCAATTCGTGTGCTTGGTGTTATAATCGGTCAATTGCTGTGGCCAGGGACATCAACTGTCTTCTCCCCTTCTTTTTGCCCGAGGCAAAGTGTCTGTGTGTCCAACCGTACCCCAGTTTCAGTTCCAATCCCAAACCCAATCCCAGCTCAGTCGCAGTCGCAGTCCCAGCACGGTCTGAAACATCCCCAGATCCCCTTCCCGCCCCCCTCTCTCCCGCACAGCACTCAAACACATGCGGGAAAAAGCTTTCAACTGCTTTATTGCTTCTCTGAAGCTGAAGTTTTTCTATAAAACTCAATATCTCTTTCTCTCCTCTCAGTAAATATGTACGTGTGTACATATGTATGTATAAAACAATATGAGATATGTTCGGTATTTGATGTAATACCCTTTTTTTGAATGGCAAGTGCAGGCTTCGAAGGGATTTTGTTGGGAATTTTCAAAAAATATTCCAGTTTTTAATTGGAAAATGTTAGATATCTAAGAATAATTTAGTGATTTAAGAAACTCCTGCTTGGGTTTTATTTTGTGTGCCACCAGAGTATTTCCAACTTCATAATGGTGCTCCTCCAATCATTTCAATCGTGTGTACATACTCGCATGTATGTGTGTATATTTGCTTATGTGGGCGAAGATATACATCGTCGATTGTTTTGGCATATTGCGCAATATTTGCAGAAGCAACGTTGATGCAGTGTTGCAACTGTGTTGAGGCGGCCTTCATCTTTCCGACCACTTGGCGAATGCTTAATATGCAACTGCAACTCAAACAACACACACACACACACAGACACAGACACGCACACATAGGTAAAGAAACTGGCCCATTCCATGCCCATTCCCATGCCCATGCCCATTCCCATGCCCATTCCTGGTTCTTGTTCTTGTTCCCATTCCTGACAGTCCCATTGCAATTGGGTTGATTCATGAGCCAAATCTAATAAGCATTAGGCAGCGTCTGTCTCTATATCATTCTCTCCTCTCCCTTGCAGACGACCATAGGGTTCATGGACCACAAAAGCCCAAAGAGCAAATGCACAAAACCAAAAACCAATGAAAGAATAAGGAACCAAAAACAACAAAAAAAAAAAAAAAAACATACAGAGAGAAACCCAAATGAATGAAGGAAATTCAAACAGTTTTTCCGAGAGTTGCCAAAACCGTTTTCTTCTGACCAGCAAACACACACACACACACACACACACGTACTCGCAGTGAAAATTTTAGAGCGAGAGAGCAAGAGAGAGTGGCAGAGAGAAAGAGAGAGAGAGCGAAGAAGAACGAGTGAACCAGTGAAAAACAAATCAAGTTGAAGTTTTCTCATTTCCATAACTAATGCAAAAATCCAATTTCTTATGCAAACATAAAATTTTCCACTCGCAATGGGCTCTGGTGCTGCTGCTTGGCGATGGCCTCCTCTCTGGTGGGAGGGAGTGGTGGTGCGGTGTGGTGCGGTGCGGAGAGGGGGAGATGGGTAGGGGCATGCATGCATACTATAAAATTCAGGTCAAGCAAACCATAAAATCATTCATCATTTTCGTGTAAGTGTTGGGCAACACACGTACAAACAAAACACTCACAGATACACTCACGCATACACATATGAATCTTAGAATCCTTGCCAGCCATCAGCCATCAAAGTGTGTGTGTGTGTGTGTGGGTCGCTGGTTCCTGGTGTCCTGTGGTGGCTTTAAAAAAACGGCCGACGTTCGCATTTCCACAATAAAAATCAAGAAGGAAACACATGCCCAACCCATGAATACCCCCCTCCCAAAATATAAAACAAAATAAAAATAATAATAATAATAATGAAGCTTCCCACCCCCGATATCTGTGTGTAAAAGAGAGACAGGTGACAAGGGGCCTAGACCAGACTCACACTCCCAGTCCCACTCCCAGCCAAGACGTCACACATAGACATTTGCATACACTGAAAAAAAAGAAGTCAATGGTTGATAAAAAGAGAGAGAGAGCTGCTTGCAAACCTTCAAAACTGAGGGACCAATTCGTATAATAAAAGAGGCTGTACCAAAATCCATAAAGACAGCTAATTGGGTTTATTGGAAATTATTGTGACAGTAATATTTCAAGGTATAAATGTTTTGCCGCTTTCCATAATTTAATAAACTTTAGCCTCCGATATTTCCTCAGCGAAACATATGTATTTTCATCCTCAATTTAATTACAGAAAACGGTATGATATTTACCTTTTTTCTCTCTGTGTAGACGGATGAAATCGAGGGCGAGGCAAGGGATAAGTGTCAAAAGAATTTGGCAATGCCTCGCTCGTTTCGCACTCACTCTCTTGCCCCTCTATATAGCCGTCTCGCTCTTCTATGCACATTTTTTATGCGTGTGTTTGTTTTAATGGTAAATAGGTTCCAATCGCCCACACTCTGCCGACGGGAAAGGAGCTTCCCCCCACCCCCAGGGTCGAACCCTGCCTGCCTGCCTGCGTAGGCAATTTAAGCTTTGCTGACTCGACCGCCAAGGAAATTCTCTCTCCCTCTCTCTCTCTGCCTCCCCATCTTTGCCTCTTTCTCACTGCTTAATTTTTATTTGTATGCCGCCCTCACACACTTATTTATCAGAATTTATTGGTGTCTACCTCAGAGAATAGATAAAAAGAAGAAGAAGAGAAGAAAAAACGGAGCCAAAAGAAAAGCATAATAAAAGTTCAATTTAAATTCGTTTCGAATTTTTCTATTCCCTTTTGCTATCTTAATTGCCGTCAATATTGCCCACAAATCAAATAAATTATACCCGCACTCGGGAATTTCGTTGGCCACAATACGATACGATACTCTCAAGTAAATTGAAAATTGCTTTTCTTCGATCTAAATAAATCTTTTTAAAACTGTTAAAAAACCATTGCATTTTGGTTGAAGATTCTGTACTTTAATGGTGTTTTAGATCTGGTGTGGGCTATGGAAATATCTTACTCAAAACTTTTATTTTTGAATATTCTTCAAAAACGACTATTACGCTAATTCATTGATATATAAAGGTAATAAACAGTAAAATAACAACATAATTTCTCTCGTCTCTTTTCTCACTTACCCATAATCTTGTTCCGTTAGCAGAAATTTTAGGCATATTAATTTAAGGTGAGGCACCAGAGGGCGGAAGTTCGTGTGAACATACGAAACGGGAGAAAGTCAGATTAGCACTATTGGCGATGCCTCACCCCTGCCATGAACTTCACTTGGAACGAGAGCACTCATTCCCTTTTGATTCTCTTCTTCACTGCATCCCAATACTCCGAGTAGTGGGAGTGGGAAAGGGACAAAACTTGACGAATTTTCAAGCACGCACACACACACATTGCTGGAACTCACGTGATCAAACGAAAAAAAAGCGAGACAACGGAAAAATAAAACCTTTTAGGTTTTCACACATTAAAAAAAGATATAATGCAAAAAAACAATGTTAATCTACATATATATCAAATATATATAGATATATCACAAATTGCCGCACTTTTCCTTCGTCGACCTGCATTTTTGCCGCCATTTTGCCTCTTCTTGCGCCTCCGCCCTTTATTCCACACATTTTCTTGAATTAAGACACTTTTTCTTTACATTTTGTCTGATCAGTGCATCACTACACTGAACTTCGCTTCACACACCTGCGCGACATTTTTCCCGATGGATTTTCCACCATTTTCCGAGTTTTCACGGAATAAAACGCGGAGCTGACCTCCGAACGCGCGCTTCGACCGAGTGAAAAAATGAAAGTGAGAGCGGCGCAAATGCGTTCATTCTTCGATCTCCTACTCCTCTTCCTATTTGCTCTCTCTCCCACGCTCGCTTCAGCTACTTTTGCGAAAAAGAAAACCGAAACAAAATAACGGGAGACAGCGGATATATAACACATTTTTTATTTTTACACACGAAAATAAATTAATTTATGCGAAAATTATATGTTTATGTACGTATATATAAAAATAATACACATATTTCACAAATTGCTGCAGTTTTCCTTCGTAGATCTGCATTTTAGTGGCCATTTTGCCTTTTTCTTCGCCCCGCCCTTGACCAAACTTTGCATTGACCATTGTTTTGTATTAAAAAACATTTTCTTGCACTAAAACACTTCTTTGTTTACACCAAACTTGATTGCAGTACCGCGCGACATTTTTCCCGATGGATTTTTCACCATTTTCCGCATTTTCACGGGTAGAAACGCGGAGCTGACTTCCGAACGCGCGCTTTGACCTGGGAAAAAAATGAAAGTGAGAGCGACGCAACTGCGTTCATTCTTTGATCTCCTTCTCCTCTACCTATTTGCTCTCTCTCTCACGCTCGCTTCAGCTACTTTTGCGAAGAAGAAATCCGAAGCAAAAAAGCGGGAGACAGCGGAAATTTAACAAATTTTGTATTTTCACACATGAAAATAAATTTATTTATGCGAAAATTATATGTTTATGTACGTATAAAAAAATACACATATTTCACTCATTGCTGCACTTTTCCTTCGTAGATCTGCATTTTTGTGGCCATTTTGCTTTTTCTTCGCCCCCGCCCTTGACCAAACACATTATTTTGCATTAAAAAAACATTTTCTTGCACTAAAACAATTTTTTTTACACCAAACTTCATTAAACTTCTGCGCGACATTTTTCCCGATGGATTTTTCACCATTTTCCGCATTTTCACGGATAGAAACGCGGAGCTGACTTCAGAACGCGCGCTTCGACCGGGTGAAAAAATGAAAGTGAGAGCGGCGCAAATGCGTTCATTCTATGATCTCCTTCTCCTATTCCTATTTGCTCTCTCTCCCACGCTCGCTTCGGTTATTTTTGCTCATGATGAAATTATACAAGGTGGTCGGTCCGCTAACTCTTTTTCGGGTCTCATTTTACGCTCAGCAATACTGAGAGCGATGTTTGCTGTTGAACTGAGCAAAATCTGACCCGAAAAGAGAGTGCGTTGCGGGAGAGGTCCGCTGGACCACCTTGTTTAACTTCATCAAGCTGCTTGTCGTTTTCCTCTGCTGCTGCAAAGAGAGATCAATCAAGTGTGGGAGTGGGAGTGAGATGGAGATGGAGAGAATGGTGGGAGAGTTACAGTGCGCGGTGTAGGTGCCGCGTATGGTGAAAATACTCAATATATTTAAATTAATTGATATTTCTTTGTGAAATTACTTAATTTAAATAAATTAATTGATCTCTCTTTGGAGTAGCAGAGGAAATATACCAAAAGTGAAGATAGGCATAGGCAAAAGTAGCTGAAGAGAGCGTGGGAGAGAGAGGAAATAGGAAGAGGAGCAGATCAAAGAATGAACGCATTTGCGCCGCTCTCACTTTCATTTTTTCACCCGGTCGAAGCGCGCGTTCGGAAGTCAACTCCGCGTTTTTTCCGTGAATCTCCGGAAAATGGTGGAAAATCCATCGGGAAAAATGTCACGCAGGTGTGTGAAGTGAAGTTCAGTGCAGCGATGCAGCGATAAATGTACAAAAAAGTGCGTTTTAGTGCAAGAAAATGTATTGGATCAAGGGCGGGGGCGCAGAAAGAGGCAGAATGGCGAAAAAAGCGCAGCTCGACGAAGGAAAAGTGCGTCCATGTCAAACATATGTATTTGTAACTGATATATTCCATATATAATTGGGTATACAAATTTTTTTTTGCATAAATTCTGTTTTTTTCATGTGTTAAAATCTAAAATGTGGTATTATTCCGTTGTCTCCTCCCTTTTTTTCGTTTCGTTTTTGCAAAAGGTGCTAATGAGAGCGTTGGAGAGAGAGCAAATAGGAAGAGGAGAAGGAGATCAAAGAATGAGCGCAGTTGCGCCGCTCTCACTTTCATTTTTTCACTCGGTCGAAGCGCGCGTTCGGAGGTCAGCTCCGCGTTTTATTCCGTGAAAACACGGAAAATGGTGGAAAATTCATCGGGAAAAATGTCGCGCAGGTGTGTGAAGCGAAGTTCAGTGTAGTGATGCATTGATCAGACATAAATGTACAAAAAGTGTCTTAATTCAAGAAAATGTGTGGAATAAAGGGCGGGGGCGCAATAAGAGGCAGAAAGAGGCAAAATGGCGGCATAAATGCAGGTCGACGAAGGAAAAGTGCGCCAATTTGTGATATATCTATATATATTTGATATATATGTAGATTAACATTATTTTTTTGCATAATTTCTTTTTTTAATGTGTGAAAATAAAAAAGGTTTTATTTTTCCGTTGTCTTGTTTTTTTTTTTTCGTTTGATCACGTGAGTTCCAGCAATGTGTGTGTGTGCGTGCTTGAAAATTCGTCAAGTTTGTCCCTTTCCCACTCCCACTACTCGGAGTATTGGGATGCAGTGAAGAAGAGAATCAAAAGGGAATGAGTGCTCTCGTTCCAAGTGAAGTTCATGGCAGGGTGAGGCATGAGTGAGAGAGAAGAAAGGTATGCTCTTTTTCTTTAGAATTTGAGAAATGTTAAAAAAATGTTACCCACAGGTTTAATCTTAATTCCAAAACTTGCCTGAGGATGTGAAACAATCATTAAAACAGTAAGTCGTTAATTTTTATTAAAAGCATGCATATTTAATGTTAAAGTTTCCTCAATTGATGAATATACTCGTGGCGTTGGTTAATTGCATTTGCCTCATTGGCTTTGAAGTCGGGGGGATATTACCACATGGCCGCAATTCAATTATTTTATTAGACAAAAAGGGGGGGCCTAAGGAGCAATTGCTTTGATTGCCGACGGCTCTAACCGCAGTACAGCAGGCTGTACACCCGAACCACACCCACAGCTCCACGCCCACCCAGCGCCCAGCCATCGACCGCAACTATGATAAGGATGAGAGGGGGGGGGAGAGGAAGGGGGAGGTCGAAGACTGATATCAAAAATGCGTTTTAAATATGAAAGGCTGTAGACAGAGTTTTCGAGTGAGCTGCACGGACAATAACCGACAAAGGGCCTCGGTTGCCTGGCTACTCTATCTAAATATATCCCTCTCCCTTTCTATCCGTATCTACCCGTCTCACTCTCTGTGTATGGTTCCAAAATTCAACCGCTACGCTGATGACAGCAATTAAACAGAGAAATGCCAGGCCAGAAAATGCTCAAGAATTTGTGGTACAAAAATTCAATTAATTTTGCCCCCAACTTTCAAAAAGGGATTTAAGTGGAGTGGAGCGGAGCTGTGGGGGCTCTGGGACAAGGACATTGTTGTGTGTCTTGCCTGCTCGGTGGTTAGCGGTTGGAAAACTATAATAAATTATTGTACGACATTCTCTCCCGTTGATTAGCATCCTCCTCCATGGCCATTAAAGTCCTACCAGACATTAAATTAATTACTTGCCGAGAGGTCTCGCCCTTCCTCGGATCGATACGTCGGTTGAGGGGTAGCTGCAATTGACCAAAATAGAAGCCACATACATTGCAACATTTCATCGGTTAACTTTTACTCCATCTCGTGTTGATGCCGTACAATCAAGTTATCGACTTGTTGGTGTAAAAAAGATATGGAAACTCTAACCTTAATTGCTTCATTGTGTTATACAATTATGACCAGAGCTGGGACCTCATTAGATTGCTGGAAAGTTAATAAGTCCTGCCATTGATTGAATTATTTTACTTTCAATTTAGTAATTAGTTGGGGTCTTGGTTTGCCGCAGGGGGGCGTCCTTTGAGGGCATACACAAGGAGTAAAAGCATGAATTTTCCGATGGAATAGGTTTGGTTATTAAATTTATGTAGCATAGTGGAAGGAGTCGTACCTCCCATATATCCCATCCCCTTAAACCTAGTCTCTAATCTTTAATACCATAATTAAATTCTGATGGATTGATTAAATCTGATATATCCCCTGCGCTGCACTGCTTCACCCACGTGCCCCAATCTAGAACAAACAATTTGTGAAAATACACCGGCAATTATCTCGCATCATCAGCTGCTAACTAGCAAAGTACAGTCACGCTCTGAGGCAATCTTAGCGCTCCGTTTTTAGCACTACAAATTGGTATAAGGAGCGTCAACAGAGACAGAGAGAGAGAGTGAGAGAGGGGCAAAGAAATCCGCAAGGAGCTCGGGGGACCGGTTGCGGCTTGACTGCAACAAAGTGTTTGCTGTCGTCTCCGTCGTCGTCATCGTCGTCGTCGTCGTCTCAGTCGCTGATGCTCCACTTTACGCATATGCAAAATATTTAAGTGCAGCCGGCAAAGAGCAAAGCAAAGCCTCAAAACATACTCCCATCCGCGGGGCCCCAAAAAGCCCACCCAACACCAAAACCCAGACCCCAGACCCTCACATCCCACAGCCATGCCGCGGCACATGCCAGCCCAATCTGCATTCCCCTTCCCATGTGCCATTCCGTTGGCATTCCCTTCAACCTCCATCCCACACCGGAAGAAACAGCTGATGAATATTGGGCCACGCCGCAAAGCACGAATTTCGCTGCATCCTTTTCGTGTTTTACTCCGATAATAACCATATTTTTCTCTCAGTGCATGTTCTTTTGCCCACCAAAATGGAAACCCCCATCTCCGGCCAACCCCAATTCCACCACGCACTCAAAAATGTTAACCGTCTTATTTTTGCCACGCTGATGATGACGAGGCTGCCGCTGCCGCTGCCGCTGCCGTCGCTGGCGTCGCTGCCTCCACTGCTTGCCTGCTTGCCTGCTGTGCGCTGCTCCACTGCTTGCCGCAGCTGCCTCCACTGTCTCTACATTCCTGCTGCTGCCGCTGCCGCTCCTCTGCTGCTGCATTGCGTCTGCAGCACACATTTCGAGTGCTGCACAAACATTTGCCGAGTGAAACGAAGCGTGCCAGGGCGGGGGGTAAGGTGCCGCGGCGCCTAAATGTATGCAGCATATAATTATTGATGGAGTGCGAGTGTTAGAGCAGGCCTGAAAATGATGAGTAGCAGAGTGGCACAGAGGGAGAGAGGGACAGAGAGGCAAGGACTCTGCTAGTTAATGTGGTTAGCAGGTGCTCGAGACATTTGCATATGTTTGTGGTTCATTGCAAGTGCGAATCCATTAACATCAAGTGAAGCATTAGACGGAGTACAACATACTTTTCCGGGGAGGAGGGGGCGGACATTCTAGCCTGTAAATGATGGAGCAGATGATTGAGAGCGAGGAGGCTGATTGGGAAGGCATGCCTGGTTATAATTTTCTCATTAGTCGCGCCAAAAGAATTTCTATGTACCACAAAAGCAATAAATCCCACCCAAAAAAAAAGAGTAGAAGATTCCAAAGAAATTCTAAAGGCAAGGCAGTGGGGGAAAAAAGTCAATATAAGGAAATTAATTTCCCAAGACCAGAAGCGAAACCAATGAAATACAAGACCGCAAATCAGACCACTTGAGTCGATTGTTTTGATACCCTTAAGGATCAAACGGATCAAAGGGAATAACTGCCGATTAATAGGCCATGAATCGTAGGGAAAGCAGTGTTTCAAATAGACTTTGAAGTGAAGTAGGGGTATGTCTTTATAGGGTTGCAAACCTCTTCTAAATATCGTAATATCCGCTGCTAGGGTATACTCCAATGATGGGGTGTGAGAGACACAATCTTAAGGATTGGCGACCAACACATAAAATTCAATTAACCCGCAAACACACAGCCACACACACACACACACACACACACATGGTGAAAGGCAGAGGAAAGGAGAGAGAGAGGGTGCTGTAGCACTTGTCAGCTCACTTGAAGGAGTTACTTGACACACACACACACACACACACATACTAACACATAAAAGCAATTGAAAGAACATGCGAAAAACAATAAAAAGAAATTAAGGTAAAGTAGCCAACGAGGGGCCGAAGGGCAGGCCAATCCACAGGAAGCAAACTACAGGGGGGACGGGAAGGGCAAGGGGAATCATTGAATCATTTAATTAGCGTTTAGATTGTACATACACACGTACACACATGCAGCTTATTGAATATGTGCATGCACTGGGAGAAAATGAGCTGGAAAAAAAAACCGAAGCCGAAGAAGGAACCGAAGAAGGTGCACAATTATTTCCTTATTTAAATTTCAGTCTAGGCTCATTACAGTGTGCCCTTCAGGGGAGGGGGACTAGTACTTAAACCAGTTCAGAATTTTAGGACACCCCAAAGGAAGCCACAACTTGTACGACTTCTGTGCCGCTTTGAGAGCAAGTGGTACTATTTTGAGAAAGTAGACTTCTTCCTCTTCAAAAGTGGGAACGATAAGCGCTTCTTTCAACCATCTTTCTGCGAGTGTATTCGTGGCAGTGTGGGCCAGGGACTGCCGCAAGCAGAAGAACCATTTTCAATTAGTTTGCCAACCAATTTATGCGGCTACTACAAGAAACGAGGCAAAATAATGAAAGAAAGAAGAGCAGAACATGGCAAAGGGTCTCCAGGACACATGTGTGTCTATCCCACTGTCCATGGGTGTTGGAAAAATAAATTCAATGCTTTCGTCACATTTTCAGTTAAAGGAAGGACCAGGACCAGCCTCTCTCTCTCTCTCTCTCTCTGTCTCTCTGGCCAAAAAGGATGAAAACCACAACTACAAATAGGCCCAGCAGGCGGCCATTGAAGACCCAACTCTGGAGCCCCGTTCGAAGCCAAAACCACAACAAGCCAAATAAAATGTGTTCGTTCCTCTTCCTTTGGCTCTGCACTTTTTAATATATATACACGAGTGTATATAAAAATACGTACAGCGGCAGACAGGGACAGCGACAGCGACAGCACACAAAGTAGCCGCGGGCCTGGCACAAAAGAGTACAAATTATTGATTTATTTGCAATGGTTTCATTACTCGCCCACAACTCCCAGCAGTCGCTCTCCACCCCCAACCACCCAGCTGGGAGATCATTTCTACAATAAAAGCAAAAGAGCATCCTTTAACAATTATTATTCAACATTTACAGACAGATGTGTGCCATTGATTATTGAGATTAATGGGAGAGAAAATTCACAAATTTCAGTTAAATTTGTCGGAAAATTTTCTGCAAAAATTACTAGATTCAGATCTTGAAAAGGAAATTCGTTGCGTACATAATTCAGGTATTTTTAATGAGCCAAAAAAAGCAAACGCATACACATTTAACATTTTTGAATGGCATTTCATTGGAAAGTTTTAAAGAAATATTTATAAAGTGGTTTAAACCTGGAGACTGAGAGAAAAAGATAGACTTTCCATAAAGCCTCAACGAAGATATTGGTTTTTCCTGCGCTTAAAATAGGTATAAAATATTTGAGGAGACTGGATATCTATTTGGGATAGTTTATAGACTGCTTAAACCTGAAGGTTTGATCCATTTTGCCTTCACAAGCAGGAGATCAAGCAGTGCAACGCTCAAACCTGGTTTGTTTCCTTCGTTTGCAAGCAGTTCATCACCAAAGCCTGAAGGTTAGATCCATTTTGCCTTTGCACAAGCAGTGCAACGCTCAATCCTGGTTTGTTTCGTTCTTTTGCAAGCAGTTCATCAACAAAACCTAAACGTTTGGCTTCACAAGCAAGAGATCAAGCAGTGCAATGCCCAAACCTGAAGGCTTGGTTCGTTTTTCAATGGAATTATCCTGCAAGCAGTTCGTCAACAAGACCTGAAGGTTTGGTTCATTAAGCAGTTCGTCGCTAAAGACTGAAGATTTGATTCGTTTATCTTTAGAAGAAAAATATCATGATAGCACAACATCGGGCAGATTTTAGTGATTTTGTGATATTTTGATACTTTTCTTCTTCATTTTGTTGGTTTTAAATATAATTAAAATGTTTCTGTGTATTCAAATAGAAAACAGAAGAGGCTACGATATTATGGTAACCGATTTAACTGGTGTATCATTAATTGGTTTTATATTGAGACCTAGAACAGCTTCCTCTCCTATAAAACCATAAAAAAACGAAATTAACGATTGATTTCTGTGTGGTATATAACAATACCCAATCAAAGTGTAGTGGATCGAAGCTTGGTTACCCTAACAGATCGATATTTTGTGTTTCATATACACAGACTAACGACACCATGAACTGCCTGTCTTGGGTTCGATGAGAAGGTCTATAAAGATACAAAAGTGGTCCCTAAACTTGGTTTATCTATGGGATCTTTTCCATTCTTTAATATCCAGAATATATAGTATATATCTTGTTGTGATTGGGGATTCCTCCAGATTATATCTTCGCTGGCAGGGCATAAAAAGTAATTTATAAGTATTTATGTGATCGAACATCGACCATAGTACATCGGTCCCCTGTATAATGTGCATATGGAAAATGCAGGAATACAGGAATACAAAAATCCAACAAGCCAATCATATCCAATGGCTACATAATAAATAATGTCAACACTTACGGCTGGGAGTTTGATTTCCAGTCCGATGTCCCCCCGATGTCCCCCCGGTGTCCATGTGGATGGGTGGCAAATCATATATACACAGTATTATATATGCATTGGCTGGTCAATTGAAATGGAATTGGATTCTGTCAAGGCGCATATCGATAGAGCAGGGATGAATTGCTCTGGGATCGGGTGTAGTGGGCCGGCAGGGGCCGTGCGGCAGGTCAGTTCGATTCGATTCATCGCTGTCATCGCAGTTGAATGACACAAACTTGTATTACCTTTTCAACGTTTGGCTGGACATGCGAGAACATTAATATACATTCGCATTTACATCCCAACTCGAGGACTAGAGGACCGTACATCAGGTCAAAGCACTCGCTGTAGGACGGCGTCTCGACCGGTGCGTGTGCAGCAGACCAAACCGCAGACAATAATGTACAATAATTATATAATAGAGCTATTACCTGGACACAAAATTGCCTTCGTCAGAGACCTTCGGAGACCCTCGACCACAATTCAAAATTTTGTTTGATGGGTTTTCGATGCGAATTATGGCCTGGAGATACTACAACCCTCTCTAGGCGGACCAAAAAAAAAAAAAAAAAAAAAGGAGTCGAGAACCCAAAAACTGTCACAGCAAATATTTTTCGACATCCCATCCGAAATGTGCCGGAATCAGTCAGACGTAGCTTAAGAGGGGCCCCAACACACACACACACACACACGTGGCATGGAATGGGTGAAAAAGGACTCCAGGCAGGACCTGGGATCGGGGACCACCGCCAGATGAAGGCAAAAGACCGCACTAAAGCTATTTTAACAAGGAAAGGGACTGGAAACAACAGCAGCAGGCAGGAGGCAGAAGGCAGACGAAGAAGGACCTGGAGCTGGAGCTGGAGCCGGAGCTGGCACAAAAAAAAAACTCCATTTACGCTTGCTTAGTTCCTTTTAGTATAAAGTTTAAGCTTAATCCAGCATAAAATCAACTGGTAAATTTTTTATGTCCCCTCAGCAGGGCAGGCGCCAGGGGCAGGGGCCCCACTCCTCCATCAAAAAGATTAAAGAGTTAAATGTTAGACCCTGTGGAGAGTGGCAACGAATCGAGCCTGAAACTATACATTCGCCTTGATTATGGTTACGGCTATAGGGGCTCATTCATGCCGGTTCGTCTCTCTTACTCTTGCCAGTACTGTATCTCCCTGTATCTGTAGCTCTTACTTCCCATTTTTGTATCTCCCTGCCTGCTCTTACTTCCCATTTCTGTATCTCCCTGTATCTGTATCTCTTACTTCCCCTTCCTGTATCTCCCTGCCTTCTCGTACATCCCATTTCTGTATCCCCCTGCCTTTATCACTCGATTTAACTCTCTTTCCAGTCATAAGCCTGTTATGATGAGAAGGACATGTGATCTAATCAATTGGCTAACAATTTATTTGTCGATTGAGCCACGCCCCAGTACAGGGGCAGACACTGCGGGAAATCGACTGCTGATATGTCTTAAAGGACTTAAAATATGTATATTTCTATATAAAAATCTTTTAAACTGAATTTTGAGCTAATCTCTAAAGAGCTTTGTTGTTGTTGATTCGGAAACAGAAATCTATGAAAAGTAAGGCCAAGACACAGCCAATAAGTCATAGGTGGAGATAAGATATAGCCATTTAGTTGGTTTACGGGCCACCAAAGTGTAGATAAGATTTGTGTCAATTTACTGATAGGGAAAGGGGGCTTACCAAGACCATAACAGACACAGATAGTGCCAAAAACTTCACATTTCAGATTTTTAGAGAATTTTATATATAAAAATGGTATAGAAAAGTGCCATCAAAATAAAGATCTAAGCATTGGGCTATGGTAAAGGCTGTTGAAACGAAGAAAGGGTACATTTTTGGAAGTGTAAAATATTTGGGAGTGAAACGAGGTTTATTCTTCCGACTTTTTCATGCCTTTGACTTTCTTCCGAAGACTTCTCGAAGCGCCATTTAGAATGATCGAGCGTCGATCTACATACTTTTTTCAGTGACCGTATATTCGGTATTATTCCAGTGTGGCCGTACATTTATGGATTATTAAAATATACTAGGGATGCCGTCGTAATGACTGATTGGGGCTACGTAAACGGCGTGGGGCTGCGATACTTAAACGAAGTTCTTCGAAAATTGATGGATGCAGGATGCAGGATAATGTTTTTGAGAGTACCTACGATAATAATAAAAAAATAATACAAATATTAATATATAATAATAATAATAAAAAATAATAAATAAAAAATAATAATAATAAAAATTACAAAAATCTTAAATTTCATCTTAGGTTCCTACAGTTCTACAGTTTCTCCTCCTATAAAATCTTTAAAAATATCCCTAAAAATTTCTACCAGTGTATGCTGTGGGTGGGTGGGGCTCTGTGCATATGGCTGCGTCCAGGTGCGTATGGCTGATGGCGGAAGCACGTCTGCCGGCCATTTTGTTTGGAATCTGAAATCAAACCGGAAATGTTAAAATATGCAGCGTGCTTCTGACTCTTGACTCCATTTGCTTTGTATTTCCACAGCCACTGCCATTGCCACTGCCACTGCCACTGCCACTGCCATGGATGATGCTGTGGATGTTGGCTGGTGTCGACAGGCATTCAGCCAGGCAGGCGGCAGGCGGCAGGCAGGCAGCAACAGGCCCCATTAAATGTCATCTGCAAAATGCCAGAAATTTCTATTTCTCGATTTAAAATAAAATACAAAATACAAATACCAAAGCACTTGAACCGCTCTCCAACTGAAAAGCCATCTGAATCTGAATTTTGTTGTTGTTTTCTGGCTTCGAAGATTACCAGAGAAGGGCAGAGAGAATCGGCTCAGAGCCAGAGCCAGAGCCAGAGCTGAGCTGGTTTCAAACACAAAAACAATCAACTCACTTGAAAGATAAATGCGAACACTGAAATTAAATTATGAACTATGTTTAGAATGTAAGTGCATATACATACGTGTGTGTGTGTGTGTGTGTGCTCTCCCACAAAAGGCATTTCACTTGGAAAATTTAAATTTACATTCGAAGGGAGTACAAAACTGTTCTGTTTTGCTTGAATGGCTTCAATTGGGGGTAAATGTGAACAAGGCTTTGAAATGAATGGTCTTGAAGGTGTTACATGCACACACATACACAGTTGAATATTTCATTTAATTGGTCTGCAAATAAATGCAAGTATTAGGTAACGTAAATTCCAAGCAAAAAAACATAAACACTTCGCTTGGAAATACTTGCGCGGACTTGATGGGAAGGCTGGAATGTTGGCCTAAACTTTATTTCAGATGAAATAAATAAATAGTTCAGGATTTACATTCACCCAGAGAAAAATGCCCTTCGATTTATTCAAGACTTTAATATTAATTTGAAAATATTTGCAATGAATTTATGTGGCCCCGGGTTTTCCGTAATCATACTTTAAACCATCACGCCAGGTTTTATTATATTTTGTCTTTATTCGTTATGATTACAATGATCGCTAGGCTTTATATTTAATAATTAAGGGAAATAATTGCGCTCGTAATTTGCGTGAGGCTTGAGTGAGACTTTGGCACTGAATTAAATGGCGTCGATCGTTGAGGCTGGGTTCTCTCCTCTCTTTGTTCGACGGCCGCTTGTAGTCTCTCTCTCTCTGTTACTTGCTCTGTTACTTGCTCTGTTACTTGCTCTGTTACTGGCTCTGTTATTTGTATTTTATCTGTTACTTACTATGTTACTGGCTCTGTTACTTGCTCTGTTACTTGACCGGTCACTTGCTCTGTTACTTGTTCTGTTACTTGTTCTGTTACTGGCTCTGTTACTTGCTATGTTACCTGCTTTATTACTTGCTCTGTTGCTTGCTCTGTTACTTGCTCTGTTATCTCTACAGACTCTGTTGCTCTTTGTGGCTTCCTACCAAATCCCACACGAATTTCATATTTAAAATACATATTTTTTATATGTATTAAAATTAAATATATTTTCAACAAATTTAAGATATTAAATTTCCTTAATAGAGTTTTCTTTTTAGATTAAATATGGTCTGTATTAAGAACACTTTTTAATACATTTACGTTTAAATCAAATCAAAGTTAATTCTGAAATTAATTTCACTATGTTTTGTATTTAAAAATAAATAAAATTTATCAAAAAAAAACCAAATTTTTATGGTTCGAAATACACTTTATTGTTCAGTATAGTCTTCCTGAAAATTAATACACTTGTTCCAACGAAATTCCAATATACAAAATACGCTTCCACAGCGGTTATAACCCCATCATTTGATAAAAAACGCTTGCCACGCCTTGTATTATTATTAATTATTTTTAAACCATTATTAATTCTTCTAAATTAATTCTTCTAATTTTCTGACTCACAAAAAAGCAAATGTTTCGCTCTCTTTCTATACGAGTAATGGCATAATGCATAAAGCCCTCTATTCTTGGGTCTACTGTTGCATTTTGAGGCTTGTGAATATTCCATATGGATATTTCTCTGAATTCCTTACTTTTCCAGCCTCAAAATATCCTTCATCATTCATTGATTCATCCTATCCAAGGCAACTATCGTGCCTGGCTGCCCTTTTCTAGATTTGAGTAGAAGGTCCTCAAAACGATACATTATTCGTTTGTCAACCAGGTACAGGCGGTGTTTTGCCTGGGATTTCTCATCAATAACCCCATCTCCGATATATCTCTTTATTTCTATTTCATTTTTGCACTCATCTATAACTCCATCACCCCACTCTCTCCCTCTCTACCTCTCCCTCTCTTTCCCTTTAGACACAGGTAAATATAATTTTCTTTGGGGAAAAAAGACTTTCAAGTCTCTAGGGTCCATTGATCTCCCTTCCAGCAGCATGCAGAAAGCGTCAAAAGTTCAAACTGACTTGGGATGTTGTAGTTATTTTTTGTACCATTTTTTGCCTTTGCTTTTGCCATTATAAACTGATTTATTGGTTCATTTCCAGGCGCCTGTGTGAAGGACTAAGTGCAGGTACGAGTAGCAGCGGGTAGACAGGGGTATAGATAGGTGCCACTGGCAGTGGCAGTGGCAGTGGCAGGGTGCCAAAGGTAGACAAAGTAAATTAGATTTGGCATGGCTCTGCGTTGCTCTGCTCTGCTCTGCTCTGCTCTGCCTTGATGATGATGCATGCGACAAGTGAGTTAAATTTCCAGAAGGAGGAAGCACCAGCAGCAGGAAACAATAAGAGCAACAGACGAAGGAGTTGGGCCGGCGCCGACGAGTAACTTTAAGCCGATATCAAATCTTTCAATAATTAATATGGCACACAGCAGCCACCCAGCCACTGAGGACTAACAACAGAAGGAAGTGGAACGGAGCAGGGCAGAGTCTGCCTCATAAATAAACAGAGAGCGTTTCAGTTGGTAAAGTTTTACCTGCCGCACACGCTCGCACACGTCAGCACGTGTTCATTTCCGGCTACAGCATTTACCGTGCATATCCTGGCTGCCTTTGCCGGCATCCTTGGCCAGCTTTTGCTTTTGCTGTTGCCTGTTCCCGACTCTAAGCCCTCCTCCATCGATACAACAAGCTTTCAGATTTAATTTTAATTAGGTGCTATTGAATTTATAAATTTTTCAGCTGCTGTCGCCGTTGCCTGCGCACCCCCACCGCACACGTAAAACTTTTACCGCCATTTGCCGAAAAGTTTTCGCCAGATCAGTGGGGAAGGGTGTGCCTCCATTGGAGTCTCCTTCGGCGAAGGTCTGCCCTGCCTGTTGCCTGTTGCCTGACACTAATAACAATAATCGCAAATTGTATTTTCATGAATTTTCAACTCATAATTACTAATATTTCAATACACGGAATCTATGTACAAATCTGGCTACCCAAACCATCGAAACCTGGAGCCTGGCGCATAATTAAAATTTGTTGTCCACGCAGTCAGGTGGGGGTGGTGGGGTGTGGGCGTGGCTGTGGGTCTGGGGGGGGAATGAATAACAATGAACAATGTACATTAATTTTCCGTATTAATTGTTTATTTGCGCTGGCCGCATATTAAAATCTCCGCTAATCAATACTCCTCTCCCATTAAGCCTCATTCGAAATGGATTACTTTTTCCGGCTTTGGGTTTGAGGAATGACTAATTGGCATTTTAAAGAAGCCTTAAACTGAGAAAGTTTGGGCACAATTGGAAGCTTATCGGCGTATAATTATCGCTTGGACAATAGAAGTCCATCCAAAGACTGAGCATCAAGGAACTACTACGTGGAACTATTCGGGGGCTCAAAATTACCGTAAAAGCGCTACAAACGTTTGAGTTTAAAAATAATTTGTACGACTTTGTTTGAAATTAGACAAATCGGTTAATATTTGGGTAAACCCCATGCGGGAGAAGGCAAAATGGCATGCAATTTCAGAGTGCGGCTTTTTTTTGTCACTGGGTGTACGCGTATATCAGGGTGGACCATGGAGTCATGAGGAGCTCAGCAAAAGAGAGATACACACAACCAACGCGTAACGCCCACACATTTCTAGGGTACACGATTTTTTCAGGGTGGAAAATGTGGTGCCGCTGTTAGAGCGTTGGAGGCCACTTCTTTGTCTGTCTCTGTACAAAGGCCCTTAACCAAAGCTCCAAAACATTCTGTGATTTCTACAGAGTGATTCTGGTAATCCTTTTGCTTCTACCTCAAACATTTTGGGGAGATAGCAGGCGGAACACAACCATAAGGCATCGAAGGTGGAGAAATAGATCTGTGCTGGCGTCTGAGATGAATGAAATTTCTTTCTTAAAGGCTGACGTACACATTGATACCTCATTAGATCCAGAGATCCAGATCCGATGACCACTTAGCCTGCCACAAGATGACTTAGCCTATGCCATGTGTGCTCTGCAGCTGTGAATCCCTTTTCCTGGACAACTCCCTACTGTTCGAAATCGAATCGTGGAAGAACAAGTATTATAAATTGTATTCCATTATTTATTTAAAACCAAATGATGCCTATAAATATATGTACAGTGGCGGGCATGCATGGACTTTTCAGTTTAAACGCCTGTAAAATATTTCAAAATGAATAAATCCTTTGGGATTTTTATTTTTATATATTTTTAATTATATAGAAATGTGACAAAACAATAATTATATTTAAAGAGATCGGCTTCTTTAAGAGTTTTTATTTTCGATAACCACTTTGGAATTTTTTACAAAAATAATTTTTGTTTAATATTTTGTCCAAAGCCTTAGCTTTCATCACATTCTGAATACGTTTGGGCATAGTCTCGACTAAATTTAGTATGTGCTCGAGAGGTATCAGACTGCTCCTGTTGGATGCCCAAACTCTCCTGATAATCGCGCTGCAGTTGGGCAATCTGCTTCAGATGTTCCCGCTGGTCGGCGTTGGCGCGAAAGAGCTCGCTGTTCAAAGACTGTTGCATCTCGTGGAGGTTCTCAATCTCCTGGTCCCTCAGTTGAGCCCGATGGAGTCCAGCGTGGACTCGTCGGCAAGATCATTGAGCGCTTTGAGCAGAAGGGCTTCAAATGGGTCGCCCTGAAGTTCATCTGGGCCTCCAAGGAGCTGTTGGAGAAGCACTTTACCGATCTGTCGGCCCGCCCCTTCTTCCCTGGATTGGTCAACTAAATGAACTCCGGGGGTCCAGTGGTTCCCATGGTGTGGGAGGGCTTAAATGTGGTCAGGACCGGCCGTCTGATGCTTGGCGCCACCAACCCAGCCGATTCCTTGCCCGGCACCATTCGCGGTGACTTCTGCATCCAGGCATCCACGGCTCCGATGCCGTCGAGTCTGCCGAGCAGGAGATCGCCCTATGGTTCAACGAGAAGGAGCTGGTAACCAGGGCTCCAGTTGCCAAGGACTGGATCTACAAATAAAATGGATCTACGAATCAGATCTTCATCTGCATCTGCCTCTCCCTTAAGTTATACAGTACAGAGATTCTTCAATCAGCCCTAAACTAACGTCCTCCACTGTACCTCCCACTTCGTACTCCCAAACCATGTTCGGTCCGTGAAATCCCCTGTCGTAGAGCATTTAGCATTCGTAGAGCCTCGGGGCAGAGCAGTTTCCCGCATCCGTCAATGTTTGTTTAACTTTTTCCGTGCTCTGCAACGGCAACGGCAACGGCCAGAACAACAACAACAGTCCACAGTCCACATCAATAGTGCCACATAAAATATGAACTGCAAACCTAAATAAATATTTATTATTTGCTGCATTCTTGTCCGTCCGTCCGGTCCCCCCGCTGGGGGAGAGGGGGGGGAGCATTTTTAGCTTAATTGAATATCAATTCATTTTAAAACGCGCGCAATAAACGGGTGGAGAGAGAGGTCGGTCCCATGCTCGCAAAAAGGAAAACTAACAGAGCTCTGAGCTCTGAGGCCTTTATGATTTCCGAGGGTCTGGGGGTCTGGGGCAGAAAAGTTTATGGAATATTTATAGCGCAAATTATTAGCATACAAAATGCAATTGATGCCCTCTAGTGATTAATTAAAATGTTTCCGAGCGCATATAAATTCATATTGTTTATTGCGGTTCCTGCAGACACACACACACGACACACACACCACTCTATATACATATGTATTTTATGTATTTACGGGCAATAGTTTGGCGGGGTCAAGCGCCATTTTATGGCTCACTGCACGCCATATTGCGGTAAGAACGAGGGCCCCGAATGGACCTCTCAATACCCTGTAGAAGGCGGCAAAAGATCAGTCTGATTTGGGGATTTATTGGTATTATTTTACTACCAAAGAACTACCACTACTTCTTCAAAGGCTTCCCTGTTCTATGCTGTATCCCAGAGACCCTTCTGCGGCCTGTCTTTTCGAGCACTATAAAGTTGGGAACCCATGAATATATCCCACATACCATGCCATCAAAACTGACCAGTCTCCCATCCCCAATCCCATCCCGTTTCCGTCTCCTTCCGAATGACATGGCAACTTGGCGAAACAAAGTGAGACGAAAGTTTCTGCAAAAAGACAAATGACCCTTAAAGTTGAAACTAACAGTGACTAAATGGAGACAAGAGCAAAAAATTTGTGTGCACTCATGGCGGAAGGAGAAGATCCAGCAGTGGATGGATGGACGGATGGATGAAGGAGTAACTGAAAACGAAAGCAGCTGAGGCAGCATGAAAATCTTTTAATTGCTGCCACCAGTAGCCAAGCAAGCGAAAGCCTTCCATTTGTCTTCCAGCCAAAGAGACGGCCAGTGCGATTAGGTCTCGAGTGGGTGTGCGAAGGAGATAGAGAGTTGGAGTTAGACAGAGAGCTTGGGGCCGCGTGAAATTGCAAAACTGTTTCACCTGAATGCACGAGGCAGTGTACCAGCTGCCCAGCACACACACACACACCGACTCTTCTGGACAATAAGACAATGCCAGAAACATAAACAAGAAACTGGTCAGAGAGTGGTATTTCGTAGACCGACAGAATGGCAGTGCTTATGGCCAAGAGTCGACAATGGATGTACCTTGTTTAGGCGGTCGGTGGTGGTTTGTTCTTTGCTGTTTGTGTGGCCTAAACACTGGACAATCGTGGGGTTTTTCGTGAAAGGAGATGCCACTCGTTCAAGGCCCATAATTGTAGGACAAATTTTAGAGTATTTTTTGTTGAAAAAATTCTACAAAATAATGCAATAACATTAGGCTTATAAAATTTAGACAATCTTATAGAAAATTGATTGTTTTATGGGAAAAAATTCATTTTTCTTTTGAAAAACGCAAAGGAAAAGCTCTGAAAACAGCAGCAAACTGAAAAGTTAAGGCTGTCCGGCACTGTACATAAATATAAAAATTTTATCTTAATAAAAAAAAACAAAAAAATAAAAAAAAAAAAAAAATAATTTTTGGATCGTTGCAGATGTATTTTAAAAAAATTAAAAATTAAAAAAATTAAATCTAAAAACAAAATATAATTTTTTTTTATCGTTGCAGATATATATTTTTCTTAAAAATGAGAACAATTTAAAAAAATAATTCTAAAAAAAAACTTTTATTTTTTATTGTTGCAGATGTATGTTATCTTAAAATTTTAAAAAATAAAAAAATTAAATCTAAAAAAAAAAATATATTTTTTTTTATCGTTGCAGATGTATTTTATCTTAAAAAAAAAAAAAATTAAATCTAAAAAAAAAACTATAATTTTTGTATCGTTGCAGATGTATTTTAAATTAAAAAAAAAAAAATTAATTCTAAAAAAAAAATATAATTTGCGTCCGCTAAAATGATGATAGTTCGGGTTTGTTTCGCTCAAGGATGGATGGTTTTAAACCTTTTAAAATGTTCATCATCTTATCTGGAAATCCTTGAAATCTGCACGTCTTTAAAGCCTGCAAACGCACTGTACTGTGTATTACCTTACAACTAAAGCACTTTAGCGGTCACTGAAAAGACTCGAAAGGGCTGCTCGACCCAAGATGCCCCATCAGCGGCCTTTAGCACTGACCACAATGGAGTCGAGAGTCGAGAGCCAAGAGCCGAGAGCCCAGAGCCGTTCAATAAAGTCCTGCCCACTGAAACCTCTCATTTTCTCAGCTACCTCCTTTGTTGGAGAGTATGAAAAACTACAAAAAAAATATAGAAAACGAAACAAGCAAAACAGGGGAAAACACAAAAGTAGCAGAAAACACTACACAAAAAAAAAACACACAGAAAAAAAGGAGGAAAAACTTCAAACAATGGGCAGCCGTCAAAGTGAGCGATTGTTGGAACGTGTCGGGGCATCAATAGAGAGAGAGAGAGAGAGACCGAGAGAGTGGGGACAAATCCAAGTGGACACCAGAACAAGGGGCTAATTCCCCAAATGCCCCAACTGGCCCCCCAAACTGCAGCTGAAAAATGGTCAAAAACTGCAGGGGAGATCCCATGGAGTGCAAAAATTAGCCCCGGCTGCAATCAGGAAGTCCACACAGCACATAGTTCTGATGATGGACAAACCCCCACACCCCCACCGCCCCCTCGGAACCATTTGCGGCATCAATTTTCAATTTGACTATGCAAAGATGCGAGGCCGAGAGAGTCTCTTTTATGCCATAGAAATCGTTATAGAAACTTTCTTGAGATGTTGCCAGGACCCAGGGCCGGGCCCCCTTCAGGCCATCAAAAGCAGAGCTTAAGCAAACATGCCACAATGAATGAATATCCTTTTTATTCAAAGATGGAAGATGGAAGATGGAAGATGGCAGATGCTGGATAGAAGATAGAAAATGGAAGATGGATGGGGCCGGTGCCGCTGCCGCTGCCGCTGCCGTTGGTGTCGAGAAAGCATCTTAAGAAAATTGTAATTTTGATGTCAAACAGCGATTAAAAGCAACGAGATTACCTGATGCATATTGCATGAATGCATTTATTGTGTTTGCCCAACGCCTGCTGTCTCCATAGCACTTCCCCAGCTCAGTCCCCAGCCCCTTTGAAAGGGGGGGAATCGCATCACACCAAATGCAGACATCGTTGAGCTCATTTGCACTTTGACGCGTTCTCTGGCATGCTGGCATGACACGACATGCCCTGGTGTGGCGTGTGGCAGAGGACGAAACTGCCACGTCAGCCAGGTGCCGGTGCAGGTGCAGGTGCAAGTGCAGGCTGCCAGGTGCCACTGATGGCAATGACGATGTTAACGAGTCCACAAAACAGCACTGGTCCTACTGCTCTCCCCATTGTGTGGCAGACACCCGAACCCAATCGATGCAAATATCAAAAGGCAGAGACAGCTCTATGGCTCCGGTTTGAAGTTCAATCCGCCAAAAGTCTTACGTACAGGGTACTCGTGGTGTCTCAGGGTATATACTTTATACGATTCTTAAGGCAAACAACCATCACGACTGCCGTAGATGATGCGCAATTCCCGGAAGAATCGCAAGCGAATAACGGACTCCGTTCGGAGAGCCAGATCGTGACGTTCGGGGTTGTCGAAGCTGGGCTTGATGCCGGGCTTGTGCACCAGAAAGGCATTGTCCAGGATGTGAAACTCATAGCCCAGGGCACACATGGCATAGGCCTGGGTCATCTTGTCGCTCATCGCCTCCCAGCTCAGGCGCTCGTCGTACGGCGGATCCGTGGTTGGAGCCAATGAAAATGGGCTCCCAGCGGTTCTCCCTGCCCATCCGTATGCCCTTGTGAAAGACATTCAGTTCATCCGAGACGCTGGCATTGATCCACTCCTCCAGCCTGGGTCCCTTGTGGCAGTGGGGGCAAATGTTCATGTGGAAGGGCACCGCCTGAGAGCTCCACAGCATGTCCTGCAGCTGCAGCTTGTTGCTGGGCATCGTGGCATTCGACTCCACCTCAAAGATACGCAGCACATAGACCACCGGCACCGGCAGGGCTTCGCTGCGGACCTGTCGGAGTAGCGTCCGAGCATATGGAAAAACTTGGACACCAGGTCCGGCGTGGGATACAGCTCGATGTCCGAGGCCAGAACGAAGTGGGTGAGCGCTGCCTCCCGTGCTATATTCCGGCCAGTGTTGACGGGATAGTCGAGGTCTTTCTGCGAGCGGTAGGTCCTTTGTCTGACGATTCCCTCATAGGGTGGCCGTCCAGTGCAGTCCAGCTTCCGTGCGAGAATCGTCTCTGCCTTGAGCACAACCCTGGGCGTGTGTCCCACTTGAAAGTAGATGTGAAAGCTGGTCAGATCGCGCACCAGGTCCCGACCAGCATCGCACTGTAGCAGCCACAGGATGCTCTCGATGGTCGGCTCCCAGTCCGTGCCGGGGGCGTACAGAGCCAGACTCAAAGGCGATCTCCAGCGCTCCAGCAGCGGCACCAAATTGTCCAAATACCTATAGTCCGCATGGGTCGTATAGGTCACGTTCGAGGAGCAGCTCATGCGTCCATGATCCGCCCGAACAAAGTTCTCCAATACCCAGAATTTTCCGCGCAATCTGTTGGCCGACTTGTACTCTCGATCTTTGCAATTTCGAAGCTTCCCAAGGTTGACCCATGTCGCCTCCTGTTCCACCAAACTTGCATTAGAGACAAAAATCGTATGGAAAAACAGGAAAACAAAAACTAAAAGTATATACATATTTTTGAATTGAGTTAAGAAGCAGTTCCTGTGCTTATTTATCTACGATTTCTTGGGAACAGTAGTATATCTGGTTACATCTTGAAGAATCTTTGAAGGGCCATTTGCCAGTAAAATCATTGTTTTTCGGAGGACAAAATTGAGTAATCCAACGATGAGTAGACGAAAATAAGAGTCGGGATGCGATATAGTATATGTTAGGGGCAGAGGAACAGGGGCTCTTCTTCTTTTTGCAGTAACAGCGAGCCGTTACACTGTTCGGTAACAGCCTGTTAACGGAGCGTGGTACATGGCACCCTTAACAGACTGTTAGCGTGTGTTGTTAACAGCGCTGTTCCTCTGTTCGATCTGCTTTTCTTACCCTTTTTTTAGTTACTGTTTCTATATTTTTGTGCCATGTGCAATGTTCCGTAGAAAAAGCGAAGTTAGGGGGTAATAAAATCTGTTACAATTTTAGCGGGCGGCAAGCGATGGCAATAGGCTCTTAAAAAAAGCTAATGGAACATATGGCAGCCAGACCAGAGCCCCGGCACAACCCACCCAACGCCCTCTCCCCACCTCAGCCGAGTGAAGGAGCCTCCAATGGCCCCCCCATTTTTGTTCTCTTGTGCACTGAGAAAAGCCTTCGCCTCCGATTGAACCGAGGATTTTTACAAAGGCTTTTTTTGATTGATTAGAGTAACCATAAAGGTCGTATTTAGTGCTGGCTTAGCAGGCCGAAGTTTCTTGTCGAATTGGAATTTCATTTATAAAATTTGCAGGCAAGTCACAGTCACAGTCGTGAATTTTTCGTGAGAGAAAACTTTTATAAATTTCAAATCAAGTATCACAACCAAATCAAGCAAAATGATACGCCGTGGACGTTCAGCCAGTCACCCAACATCCGGTAGACGCTCGGTTCCAGCAGCTGCAAGACACTCTGTTCCAGCAGTCGATCGTGCTGCCGCCCCAGCACCCATGGCGCCCCGACAGCCTTCGATGTTGCAGCAAATGACCGCCAATCTGTCCAATCTGACGCTCTGCGAGGGATTCACAGCCGCTGAGGCAGTGCAAGATTCAGAATCCTTTGCAGTAGAGGTGCTGGAAGCACACTTGAGAGAAGACACTCGTACACACCGCCACCTCCGTCACCTACATCGACAGAAGTCGTTAGTTTTAATTGTTTAGAAAAAGAATCCAGAAAAGGACGAAAATTTGTTAAGTGCAGTGCAAAATATTGTTCAATAGAAACCCCATGGGCAGCCCCATCGTTGCCGATAAAATACAGAAAAAACAGAAAAGTAAAACCTCTCAAAACCCGTGTGGATCGTGAGAGCGAGCGCGTCAGAGAGCGATTACAGTGCGCTGCTCTGTAAAACGGTCACAGACTGTTAACGGAAAACGGTGCCCACGAGGCTGTTAACGGAAGCTATTAACAGAATGTAAACAGAAAGAGGTACCCACGAGGCTGTTAATGGGTGCTGTTAACAGACTGTTAACGGAAAGCGGTACCCACGAGGCTGCTAACCGGAGCTGTTAACAGACTGTTAACGAAAAGCGGTACCCGTGTGCCTGTTACCGGGGCTGTTAACAGACTTTTAAAAGGTGCTTTTCCGACTGTTAACAGTCTGTTAACGGGGTGTGTTGGTCTGTTACAGCTGTGGCTTTGAACAATCAGTGTTTTTTTCATCATTACCTTTGCAAGTATGTGTTCCACTATCAAGTCGTACTTCCGTTAATTACTAGCAGCGCCATAATTGCAGATTTCTGTGGATAGTGCGGATAATCTCCCATGAATTTGAGGCCACTGAACCGTTCAACATTTCTCTCAGTGCACCCTTTTCACGTACAATTTCCGGCTGAACACATTTTGTGGTCGGGCGCAAATGCATTTATATTTGAACAGCAGCAGCAACGGCCCAGAGAAAGAGCGAGAGAGAGAGAGGGAGAAAGGACCAAAGGATGGGAGTACGACGCTTTTGGAAAGCTTAAGCCATTTCATTTTTGGTTCGTTGGCGTTTGTAGCATTTGCTATTTTGCACTATTTTTATGAGTCACTGCGGGGGCAGGCATCACCATCAGCTGGGAGCTCTGTAGATGGAAGCTGGACCAGCCACGGGGCACTCATATTTCTTAGAACTCCGGCAAACACTCACAAAAACTAATAGAGAAAACATCGAAGCCAAACCAAATAAACATTGGAAAAGCGAAGAACCAATACAAATACAGAAACAAAGTCTACCCTCCCTCAATAAGTACTTGTAAAGGGAATATGAAAGAAAGCCTTACCCTGGGATTGTAATTACTATAGAGAGAGGGAGTCCTTGACGACTAATGGCAAGAAAATGGTATTGTAATGTCAACAATTGGTCATTGGATGATTGCAGTTGAGGAGCTATTAATACCCGTCATAAGTCGGATAGTTCCAGGAGTTCAGCCGTTTTCAGAGCTGTATTTGACGATATTTTTAGCAGATGTGTTGGGTATTTTCCTGTATAAAAGGTAACTATATATCATCTAGTTCTTTCTCCTTCGATTTTCCCCTGATTGCCCAGAGACCCAGGAATCCCCGGCCCCATCCCAGAACTAATGCAAATGCTGTTAGTTCCCATAGATTATCGACTCGAAGGAGAGGAAGCTACGAGACTGCTTTGTCCATGGGCTCAATGCTAAGTCAATTCCGGAAGGAGGCCGGAAGATGAGGCCAAGATCCAAGTTCATTTGTAATTTATTAAACGCAGCTATAAACAAATCGAAAGCGAAATGCTCGCCCTTGGTCCTGCGGGCCCCCAATGACCGCATTTATGTCGATTTAAGCCCTATTGGCTGGACCGATGGCCGGGGCGGCAGATAGACAGAGAGAGAGAGAGAGGGAGAGAGAGAGTCACTAAGTCAGTCGCCTGGGCTCTCCTTCTGTCCGTCCGGCAATGGAGCTCTGGCACGGCGTATTTTGTGGACTGCAGACACGCACCGGCCTATGGAACATGCATGGGGGCCCCTGATGGAAAGGGAAGCAGATTGCACATAAATAGCTGCCACAAGTCAGCCGGGTTCACTGAGAGAATTTTCAGTGTCTGTTCGGAGGAATAGGCAATATTTTTAGGGGCCAATGGTTGGAAGCTTGAAGAATTTTAGCGCCGAACTGGTGAAAGATATGACAATAATTGTTTTTGGCAAGCAAAGAGGAAGGATCTATCTACAAGGAGAATTTTTAAATGGCATCATTTTTCGGGGTTTATATACAAAATTTTAAATGTGAAAATATTTTTAAAAATATATATAGACAAAATCTTACGAACCTTTTAGGAGCGGCCCGTAATGGGTTAAATGAGAAAGAAAGATGAGAAAGATGTTCTCCAAGAAGAAAATAGAGAATAGCGGAGAACGCCCATAAGATAGAAAATGCTTGGCCTTGATCTGGATTTAATAACTATCCAATCGCGTGGATTTAATTTAATTGGATTTTTAAATAATTATAAAAACACACATTTAATATTTAATTTATTAATTTGTTTATTGTGTTGAGCAAAGGGGGTTCCATGACTGAGTTGGAGATTATTGATCGGAGCTCTGCAGACCCTGAAAGTTGTATGCTATGTTAAAGCGATGTTAAGTTTAACATGGTTTGTGTGTTTGATGATTATTGAAGATTATTGATCTGAGCTCTGCAGCTGCTTAACATGGTTTGTGTGTTTGATGATTCTTGATCTGAGCTCTGCAGACCCTTTAAGTTGTTTATTATGTTAAAGCGATGTTAAGTTTAACATGGTTTGTGTATTTGATGATTATTGAAGATTATTGATGTTATGTTCTGCAGCTGCTTAACATGGTTTGTGTATTTGATGATTCTTGATCTGAGCTCTGCAGAACCTGAAAGTTCTATGTTATGTTAAAGCGATGTTAAGCGTAACATGGTTTGTGTATTTGATGATTCTTGATCTGAGCTCTGCAGAACCCTGAAAGTTGTATTTTATGTTAAAGCGATGTTAAGCTTAACATGGTTTGTGTATTCGATGAGCGTGAATACAGCGTAATAAATGATCGTTGAGAGGTCTGTTAGCTTTACATTTAATTTGGGTGATGAGCCTTTGGCAAGATCATTGGCTGTGCGTTAACATATTTGAGAACATGTTCTTTGCTGGTGCTATATAATGTATGTGGAGAATAGTTATAAAGGCTATTGTAAGCACCCAAATTCGTGCCCAGAAATACATTCATATCCCAGTGCTCTACCAGGAGTTCCGGTTTGTAAAAGGTCATATTCTGTTCTGCCAGTGCATCGATGGGCACTAAGCTAATTTACTTTCATATGAACCGAACCGCACAGACCCGAACCGAAGCGAGGGCGGGGTGGGATGGTAGGGAGGGGAAGGGAGGGTGGGGCGGGTCGGGAGTTGTTCCAAAACCGAATGCAATGAGCATCTACATAACGCCCAGGAGTGATTTTCTGTGTCATTTGGTTGTAATCGTGTCTGTTGTTTGTTACTTATTAGTGTGTGCGTGTGCCTGTGTGTGTGTGTGAGAGTGTGCGTGTGTGTGCGGTCCGTGTGTGGCATATTGCATGTTCTATGCCATATTGCGGCATTTGCATGGATGAGTGTATCTATGAGGTCCTGTATCCCTGTGTGCATGCGTGTGCGTGTGCGTTTGCAGTTTGACTTGTCTTAATGGTCATGTTAAACAAATGTTTATCAGGCCATGCAGCTGCTGCTGCTGCTGCTGCTGCTGCTGCTGGCACTTCCATCTTTCATCCTTCCCCATGGCCCAAGCCCAGGCGAGCCCCGCTCCGGAGCTCCGAAGCTCGTAAGCCCCACCTTCAGTCAAGGCCATTAGTCAATTTGGTAGCAGTTGTTGTTGCTGTTGTTGCTCTTCCTGTTGCAGTGCAGCAGCCGCACATGAAATATGCACAAGTCTTCCAAGGAATAGAGCTAAGGTTAAGGTTAAAGTTAAGTGTTTTGTCAAATGTGCAGCAGGCCAAACGGCAAGCTGACAAATTTCATATTCAAACATCTAATAGATTGCACACACAAATGCACAGAAGATATACGGATGAATTCAATCGCCAACAAGCCCGAACATGTGTTTGCCCATATGCCAACGATCTGGCCAAAACAACAACAACAACAAGCGGGTTCCAGTAATTCAATTATGCAATTATGCAGCTCCTTGTGGTGCCTATTCCCGTCCTTTTCCTCCATTGAACCTTCAAAACATTATTTCAACGGGATACAGATATTTGTCTATTGAAAAAATGAATACCAAGGGCAATGTCTCGACGTGATGAAGGCTTTTGGAGGCCCCGATTCGTGTTCAGCGATGAAAATACTATAAGCATATACCTGTCCGATCTTTGAATCAGTTTGCCCTTGAAATCTATGAAATGGCCTTCGAAGGAGGTATCTGTGATAAGTCCAGATGTTGTCAAGCCTTGTCAAGCAGACGGCGTCCTGCATTTACAGATCCCCAACTTCAGAGCCAAATATTGAGACACCTACTGCCGTGGCCACAATCGATGTGGACACCAGCTACAGAGTCAAATATTGTAGCGGATAGTGAGACACTGGTCCTTAAAATACTCCCAGTTTTTGCCAAACCATAGATTACTTCATCGATTGATTGAGCGGAGGCTAGTGGAGTAGTGGCCGTGGCAGTAGAACTCGCAAAAGAAGCAAGGATACTTGTAATCAAAGATTTTCAAGAAGGATTAATTGTACTGCAGCTGGATAAAAATGATCAACTCGAGAATCAAAGTAGGTTTTTGTAGTGAAATCATTCTAAAGTAGTATTTACTCGTGGCAGAATTAGAGGCTTGCAAAATACATATTTGTGTAGTTTAATGTATCTGATAGATTTATTATATAAAACTAAGCCCATGGATGAGTCAAATCGGAGCCCCAAAACAATGCGTTCATCGTAAGGGTGCCGCTGCAACGACGAAAGTGGAGGAAATGCAGGACGCAGTGTAGTGCATGGAATCCTGGCCCAGCCAGAGCAGTGATCGGTCCGAAGTGACGAGCTCAAAGGTAAGCCGCAGGGATGACGACGACTGCGACTGACAAAGCGACTGGAGGCAAACGCAGTGGCGGTGTGGTTCTGTCTGAACCAGGCCGGCCCTGCCTCTGCCTCCGCCTCCGCTGTGCCTGTCGCAAGTCATTGTCAGATCTGCGACTCAGAATTCAGCCCTTCGGACTGATCAGTACCCTCGCTAAGCTCCGATTCCTTGGACCCTGCTTCCTGCATCTCCTCCTCGACCGACATGGCAGCGGCACACCTTGGACGAACGCTCTGTTTAGGGGTTCCGATGTAACTTATCCATCCATCATCCATCGGGCGCTGGATGAGTTACATCGGAACCCCAAAACAGAGCGTTCGTCCAAGGCATCCTGCTGCCATGTCGGTCGTGGAGGAGATGCAGGATGCAGGGTCCAAGGAATCAGAGCTGCGAGTTCATCCTTTAGCTTGTACATCCGTATCTCCGCCTTCTTGTCCAGGCACGCATTGACAATGGGACTCTGAGTAAGGACCTGCAAGGAGAACATTCAGATTTCTACCATTGCCATTCCGATGCCATCACCTCATACCTCACGAACCTTTCTTCACGGACGCTGAACTGTTGCCTTTGTATTCAATCATCGGGGGATTGAGGGTCTCCAAGCGAATGCCGTGGTGGTTGGCGATGGTTGGTTCCAAATTGTGCATGAAGTATGATCTTGGATCTCCTCTCACTGGCATGGCCTGCGATAGGAAACATGCATAAAACACACCATCAATCCTGAGGAGTGCTTAGAAGCAGGGAGCTATTGAACGCACATTTAGTAAGTGGCCCTCCTCGATGCGACACAGTTCTCTTTCAACGGAGTTGCAACATGCAAGCAGAGTGGGTTTGGAGCCGAGATAAGAAGTACTCTTCCACGATTGGTCGTCTAAAGGCGATCGGGGCTCTGTCAAAGCTGGTGGCTCGTAAACGGACGATTCCCAAAGACGCCAAGCAGAGCCTCGTAGGCATCGCCAAAAGAACAGGCGCGTAAAACGCCAGAACAACCTCCAGCACCTGCATCGTAAATCTCATCTATAACATAGCTGCAAAAATGGGATATTGCCTTGGTTTTAACTGTTTCACTGCTCACACAACTGGTTCAGCATCACTCACCTGCTCAACGAGCTCATGTCGACTTCCAGATCCTCCGTCTCCTTTATTTAAAGAGTGTAAATCAGAGTAAATCAGACCTGGAGAGCAGAAAGCAATGTTCAGAGCAACAGCTTGAATTGCCGATGGATAGGAAAAATATTACTTACCGTCAGCGTCACTTCCGCGCCTTCTCCGCCGTGTAGCATGAGGCCCATGAGCATCGTAGGGGGCACCCACACCGCTCCAGTGCTCGACTCCGTACAGCTCAACAGCATGACCATATAACTTCTTTGGACGACAGGTTCTTGGGGTCTGAGGTGGCAGAGGCACACCTCGTCCCTGGGCTCTTGGGGTCCAACCTTGGGGGAGCTCGGCTTGCGGATGGAGTGGACTACGTGACTGGGAGCCCCCTTGGCGTTGCTAATTGTGGCCCTGAGGACGCTGTTGATCGCCGTCCTGTCCTCGCTGTATTGAATTCGGACGGGGAGAAAGCAAAGGCTGAGCCACGCATCGCTCGCACTCGGCGCACAAGGTCGGCCCTAGGACGCTCGGTTTCCACCGCCGGCATGGCCAAGTGCGACCAGTTGATGGAGGATCACCCGTCTGCTGGACCCAGCGGCTTGTCTTGAACTATTTTGAGGAACCCCAGTCTCCGTCCGTAGAATCACCAGCTTCTGTAGATGCGCGTGTGGAAGAATTTAAGTTAAATGTTCGGTACAAGGATACAAATTAAAAAAATACCCGCAATGGACCGCGATCTATTTGGCTATAAACTACCAGCATTAAATGGAAACAATCGAGTATGCCTTTGAATAAAATGTCAAAATTTGCTAACTTGTTTCTGCTAAATTCGGCCGATATACGAGTATCACCCTCGAGGAGGTGGTTTTTCTTCTGCATTCTCCCATTTCATCTAGGGGTACCTATTTCGCGCACAGTTACCGAATTTGGGATGGCTTTCTGGCAGATGTCCCCCAAAATTGCCACTAAGTCCCCCCAAAAGCCACAGAACAATCCTTCACTTGCCTTTCAGTTGATGGCCTCCCGATATCCTGCTTGGACGTTTGCTTTTTATTCTGATCGGAATAAATTTATTTTCTATTTTATGCTATTAATTTTGCATTTAACTTTTCCACTTTTTTCTTTTCACATTTTAAATTTTGTTTTGTTTTAGATCTAATCCCGTCGACTGAACTGATTCGAATGACTGAAATATGTATTTCCTGTTGGCTAATGCTAGACTTTTTACTCCGAATACGTTTGACGTAAGACCCCGTGCTGTGTGATCGATTCTAGTAATCTTGTGGTCGAGTCTGTTGGTAAGTGATTCATTTTCATCAGGTGTGCAGGTTTTTATTGCTCAAATAAGAAATTCTTCTACTAAATAACATATTTTATGCCAGGTATTCGAAGCGTTCAGGGATACGTTGGCATTGACTGTGTAGGTGGGTTCTGTTCCCAATATTTCCACTTCTATTTCAAGAATTTTCAAAAGACCGGTGTCTATCGATTGTGCTTTTTACTGTTTACTCGTGTTTGTTTCTCACCGCCGAAGCTTTGATTTCTTCCTTAACTGAAAAAGTGCTGATTCATTCATTTCGCCACGCTGCGTGCAATTTTGAAATTGTATTACAAAAAACAACTGGAAATGTCGGGAAATACCCAAAAATATAAGAACTTTGTGGCAGAGCCCATGGGCGACAAGTCTGCCACAGAGTTGGCTGGAATTGGAGCGACCCTGGGCGAACGATTGGCCGAAGCTGGATTCGAAAAGGTGCGTTGTGTAATATACAAATATTTCCAAGGTATCAGCTAACATATAACAATTAAATATCCCCAGGCATACGCCGTGCTCGGCAAATTCTTGGTGTTGATGAGAGATGAGGAACTGTTCGTTTGCTGGATGATGGATGAAGGCCGCTGCAGCTCTCAGGAAGCTTACGACTGCTACGATTGCCTCAACGAATGGTGCGAGAAGTTCTTGTAGGCGACTTCTTAGCCTTTGGATTCAGTCGGCACAGACGGAGCAGTGGTTATCAACGGGGAACAGCAGATCAAGAGCAGATCAACAGCAGAGCAACAGCAGAGCAACAGCAGAATAACAGCAGAGCAACAGCATACAAACAGCGGTGTAACAGCATACAAACAGCAGAGCAACAGCAGTGTAACAGCAGAATAACATCAGATCAACAGCATACAAACAGCAGAGCAACAGAAGAGTAACAGCAGAATAACAGCAGAGTAACTACATACAAACAGCGGATCAAAAGCAGATTAAAAGCAGAGTAAAAGCAGTAACAGCAGAGCAGCAGCATACAAACAGCAGAGCAACAGCAGAGTAACAGAAAAATAACATCAGATCAACAGCATACAAACAGCAGAGCAACAGAAGAATAACAGCAGAGCAACATCAGATCAACCGCATACAAACAGCAGAGCAACAGAAGAATAACAGCAGAATAACATCAGATCATCAGCAGACAGCTGCAGAGCAACAGCAGAGTAACAGCAGAGTAACAGCAGAGCAACAGCAAAGATGAACAGCAGTAACAGCAGAGCGAGATGTACAGCAGATAAGCAGCAACGACAGAAGGAGAGCAGAGCACAGCAGAGAAGAAGAGTAACAGCAAAAGCAGTCGTAAAAGAAGAATCCCAGCAGCCAGACTCTCAGAACTCTCAGCAGCAGCTGCAGAAATCAGCCGAGATCAAGCCGTGAAGACCAGACTACCGCGCTGTAATAATATCAATAAACTATCATCTAAATAATATCTTACATATGCACAAGTTCAAAAAGAAAAAACCCTTAAAACTTGTTGAGTTCTTTCGAAAACCTTCTGAACTTCTGACAGCGCTCTTCTGGCGGTAGAACACTCAGAACTCGCCCAGAAGTGTGCATCTGCCAGAGCTGCACATTCGACCCAATTAAATGTATATATGCTTATCATAAATCTGTGCACCTTCCCATCACCCCACCTACCCCGCGAGCAGAATTGTTCACTTAACTTCGAGCGAACTGTTCAAGTTATGCGGCTGCCTGAGGGCAGACTGGCACTGGCAATTAACATTGCATATCAGGTCGGATGGATTTTGACATATAGTACACTCGAGCACAAAGTTATTCACGCTCTGGCAAGAAACGCATCACAGCAGCCCCCGAAGGGTGTTGGAAGGCCCGCTGCAAGGCCAAATGGAATATTTTCATTTGAAAGAGGAATTATTTTTGTTTTTTCCTTAAATAATAAATTGGTAATCGCCCCCCGGGAATATTAATAAAATTTATTTGATATTTACAATATTAATGACTTGTCGAGAGCAGAAAAGTGCACTGAAAATACTCGTATTACTCGTATTACTCGTATTACTCGTTTGTGATGCAAAAGCCTGGAACGAAACGGTAGACAGTCGACGAAGCCTGTGATACCCTCTATCAAACCTGCAAGTCCATTGCTCAAGAGACCTGTGATTCCCCAATAAATAGATATCCAAAAGGAAGGCAATTTCAAGGATGATTTCTAAAACTGTGACCATCTACGGGCTGTCTATCGTCTGGGCCACCAACAAGTGGCAAATGACTTTCCACTTTCCACTTTCCACTCTTCACTTTTCAATTCAATGCCCCCCCTGAGGGCCCCCTCCTTAGCCTACTAATACGCACAAATCAAACTCAATGCTCTTGTCAAATAAATATTGCACACACACAGGGACTCTCAGTCACAGTTACACACACACACAGACACACTCGCATATGGAAAAGCGGAAGCTAAATGCTATAAAAGCGATTCCCTGCACTTCTTTTCGCCCCTTGCTCCCCCCTGCACCCCCTTGCTCCCTGCTGGCCGCCCTTCTGTCTGTTTGCGCTCCGTTTTCAGTTGAAAGGCAAAATTAACAATATGCAAAATTCATGTTAAAATATCGGAAAAATATATATTTCTTTCCTGCGCGCAAGCAAGCAATCCCTTTTTCCTTTCATTCTCATGGCCCCAACCCCCAACCCAACCCCAACCCACAGCCGTAGCCTCTTTTTTTTCGTGCAGCCTTTGCGCTCTTTTCGTTTGGGTTGGCAGCACGAATAAAAAACGAAATAAGCAGGAAGAGGATGTATGGCCAACGGGCAATGAACGATGTTTGTATGCCCTTCGACAATTATTACTGTTGCACGTATTTTGGATGAGGGAATACGACCGGTTTCGATCACAGATGCTGGGCAAATCCAAGTATCCAAACCCAGGCGGTCCTGGCCTTTCTGTCAGAGTTTTGGCATTTCAAACCATCGTAAGACAAGCCTCTTTTTGAAGGAAATATGTGTCTTGAAAGATCATCAAAATACAAATAAACAAAGTGCAGCATTCTGCCTTTGACTGGACCCTAAAACTGATATAGAAATGATCTATCTACCAGATATTATCGAACCTCAAGGAGAGATCAAAAGATAAGATACTTAGGAGTAGAATATTGTGTGACTTGACTGCTCAAAGTGGAAGATCGATTACTTCTGGTATACGGATAAATGGATATAATATTTGTTGACCTCTAGCATAGATTGATCTATTGTTCCAGATCTTTTGTATAGGATACCATGCAGGAGATCCCTTTTGTATAGGATACCATGATACCATGCAGGAGATCCCTTTTGTATAGGATACCATGCAGGAGATCCCTGTAGTTTACGGATTTTAGTACGGCTGAGCACCATCCACAGGTAGATCATGTTACACTCCCCAGGATATAACATATAACATGTCTTCCTCCTTCACCGAAAGCTCTTCTTTCAAGCCCCCAGATGGGGCTACCATTCGGTATGGTTTGGCAGCACGAGATGCTCTCATGGATTCGATGTGGGTGTTTTTTATTCATCCCAAAATATGTACATATAAAACACAAATAATTGCCTTGATTAATCATTCAAGGGCATGTTTCATGTACAAATAATGTTACCCTCTTAAAGGGTGTATCAAAGGGTTGGTGGGGCGTTCCTGGTGGGTGGAGCGGGTGCGTTCGAGCGGCTTTCATATGCTCCATGCCAAGCAATAAAAATGTTACTGGTTGTTGGTGCTGCCGCTGCTGCTGCTCCAAGAGTACCGTTGAATGAATGGAAGCGTCGACCCAACGCCGAGTCGACTACACGAGATGCGGAATCGAATCGAATCGAATCTCGAAATTCTTTTGCTACCCGGCAAAGTGAACGTGTGTGTGTGTGTGGTGTGTGTGTGTGGGTGATGGAGGTTTGAGTGTGTGCATATAAAAATACAGTTATCTGTTCTATTTGCGCATTTATAAATATTTGTTTGCATCAGTTCTTGGCATGAACATTAAGCCAGAAGCTCCAAGGCCCAGAGACCGGACCAGAACCAGAACCAGATTCCGACCCACAGAACCAGTTCCCCAAGACGGACCGTCTCCCCGTCCCTCTGTCCCTCTGTCTGCTCTGATGGTCTGGGAGTATGTGTGTCTGCGAGAGTTATTGAATTGAGCTTTAGTCGTGAGCGGGTTGCCGACCTTTTGGCCCCCCCCAAATCCAACCCAATCCCAATCCCAACCCTGGGGATACTGACACCCCCAAAGAAACGAAAATCTCTACTCAACCTTTACCCCACTTCGGCTTTTGTTGCTCTTTTGTTCGGCCCCAGTTCCAGCGGTCCTTATTTGAATTGTTTGGGCATAAGTATGTCAAATTTCAAACCATTTACTGGACTCGGCCAGTGCATAAAGCGGGGGACACACACAAAAAAACGAGTGTGTTGCCATTTGATGGCTTTAAAGCGTCTTTGGGGGGCCCAAGGTCAGGGTCCCACAGTGTTTGCCAGTCGAAAATTTAATAAATATTATATATATGAGGGGATTATGTTACGGAAAGATATGGCCATAAAACGGGTACTTTTAAATATTCAAAGGATTGGCTCGGGGCGCGTTGGGTCGGATACGAGTTCGGCATTACACACATGTACTCATGTGTACTTATTAGTAAGCTGATTGCAATTTAAATTTAATTTTTTATAAATGAGTGATGATCCTGGTTTTAATTGGGGGGACATACATACATACATACATATATGCGGATTGCTTATCAATCTGTTGACTGAATGAAATCATAACTGACTTTATTTCATATTGGCTTTAATGCGGTTCTGTATTTATAATGGAGTCTTTAAGGTTTGCTACTTGATGAATGAAATTTGTGTATATTTTTAAAGATTCGATTGGAAACGGAAGAATATACGGTGTTACTATTCATTGGAAAGTGCTTACAACAATCTGTTGGTCGGAGGGCGGATCGAGACGTAGTTATCCCACGAAGAGCACGGGCTTGTAGAATACCTCCGAGTAGTCGTCGTAACAAGAAATGCAGGTGGTGTCGATAAATGCATGTCGTATATTTCCGTGATTTCCGTGTTGTATGTCGATCGGTTGAAACGGGAGTGGGAACTCTCGCTTACAAGCTAAGACCGGCCGAGAGCCGTGTGGATCGTGATAACAGAGCGCTGTGCCTGGCTGTTAACTGAGAGCCATAACAGGCTGTTAACAGAGCAAGCCCGCTGTCCGTGCGCTGTTATAGAGCGCTGTAACTGGCTGTTAACTGAGAGCGATAACAGGCCGTTAACAAAGCAAGCCCGCTGTCCGTGCGCTGTTATAGAGCGCTGTAACTGGCTGTTAACTGAGATCGGTACCCGGTAGCGATAACAGGCTGTTAACGTGGGGTGCTAACAGCGCGGTTGCCCTGTTACAGCTGTTCCCCTGAATGGTTATGTTAGTGGAACAAGAACTCGTAAAATTGAATACTATTCTCAATTCAAACACTGAATGATTTCTGATGATTAATGCTGATTTTCTAAACTGATTTGAAATTCATTCTTTATAAAACATACATACACCCAGAGAAAAGCTTAGAGAATTGAATACATTTTAAACTAACGATACATTTTATATTTATTTTAAATATGTTTTTATTTAAAAAATGATAAATACATTTGATATGTATTTTAAAGTGTTTTATATTTATAATATTATTATTTTATAAAGTTTGGGTCCGTGGTTTTTTTAAAACCATTTTTATTTAGTGTAAAAATATACATTTTTTTAATCAATATTTTTACTGATTAAAAAACACAGATAATAAGTAATTTTAATAGATTTCTTTTGGCTATAGTCACTGCTGATCTCTCGACAAATTTGCAGGCACATTCTGAAATATTATCATTTATTTGTTTAACATTTCACTCATGTCTTTTACAACAAAACTTTAACCAGGAAAAAATACTTAAAAATAAATATATTATTTATCAAAATATTGGCAATGAAAAACTCTGGCCAAAACCTGAACTTCGAACCTTGAGTGCTGTATCCCTGAAACGCAGTGTCGCTCTCTGGGGCAAACATAGTTTTTCCTTGCACGCTTATTGGAAAAAATCAAATTAGTTGACTGTGACTCGGCATATATGTACAAAAAAAAGTTGCAAAGTTCAGAAACTATCTCTGGCACTCACACAGCTAGTCCCCAGGCCCCCCTCCCTGTCAAGGTCATGGAAAAGTAAAATAAAAATAAAATGTTAAAAAAAAAGCGAGCAAAAAAACGTACAGAAAATTTCATTTTCAAATTGCACCCCAGTGACACATTTAGCCCGAACTCCTAACCTAACCTTTCACCCCCGCCCTCCATCTCTGTTCAAACATCATCCAGGGGAGAGGGAGAGGGGGGGGGACTCTCCCAAGACAATCGGAAAACTTTCAGTCGAATTTGCCCGCTTCTCGTTCCATTTCCAGGGAGTTTTTCATTGTTTTTCTTACGACTCATTTCACGTTTTAATTTCTAGGCGCTTCGCCTGCGACTTTCTGCGTCATTTGACACCGACGACTGGAGCATGGTCCATGAGTGGGGGGACCTAGTATGCATTCGAGAGAGATTTTAAATATTTGCCTTGTCGGCACTCGCACTAAAAATCGGCAAATTGCTTGGCTCACTAAGAGTTCAATTACGGAGAAGCTCACCCGGATCCGTAGCCGGATGGGCACAAGAATGGGTGTGATGATGGGCCAGATGATGATGATGGCCCACATTGATAGCAGCTGCGATTGATGAGACCCCCCCCTCCCCACCCCCCCTTCTGGGGGCTCGTGGTACTATATAGGTCTAGGGCCCGGGTCCAGCAATTGGTTTAAATTTTATTTATGAGCTGCCATCAAATCAGCATAAGTAGGTTAAACGCAAATGTCAATCGTAAATTCGCTGACTTTGGAGCGGTGGGGCGGCGGTGGGGCGGCGATGGGGCCTGGGCCCGTTCTGCAAAGCGACCAAATAAATTAAATTGTCGCCTTGTCTCTCTCTCCGCAGCTGAGCTGAAATGCTAACCAAAGTACGTGCCACCATCGATGTGCAGCCGGATGCGGCCATCATCTCCATCAAAGCCAGAGCTGACACTGCCACCCCACCCCCACCCCACACCCCACTGTACCTCTGGTCTTACTTACCCTCCTGGCAAAAAAATAAAGCGTACCGCCATATTTCATAAAGTCGTTGGCTGGAGGGGGGCTGCCGCTTTATAGAATTAGCTAATGCTGACATAGATACCCAAGAATGGAACCTAATCCCAGGGCATCGTTTGTTTAGCCCAAAACAGGGACCACCAAGACCAATTGTAGCCCAGGAAGGAGGGGTGGGAGTGGGGATAAGGTGGTGAAGGGAGGCCAGACCAGGACTCACTAATTGGCAGCTAAATTTTATATTTTCCCTGGCCATAATTGCCTTTGATGGGATTTTGTGAAAGATTTCGTAGGTTTACCCAGGAAAAACATATATCCACCTTTTCTACCCGTAAAGTACCCCTAAAGGATCTCCTTATTTAGGACTTCATTTCCGTCTCATATCTCCATCACTCCACACGAAATCCTCCTCCAAAAGTAAAGCATTTCATGCATGAGAAATCCTTTCTTAGCCCCCCTCATAGAACACCCTTCGGCGCCCTCCATGAAACAAAGGCAAATATATCAGATGTGCTAAACATTTTCCACAATATTATGCGGATTAAGTTGAAGCCCTTTCAGTAAGGTCTGGGCTGTGGGAAATCTCTCCTTGGGAATCTCTATGGTAACCATGAATGCACACTCGCATGGAGAGTGGCATGGACAGGGGACAGAAGACAGGGGACAGAGGACGGGTTCATCTAAATCTTTCAGTTAAAACTCAAGCATTTCTCACTAATGATGAGGGTGCCTCCTCATGCCCATCCTTAGCCTCATCATCATCAGCTACACCCTCGGTTACACTGTCTCCACACTTGTCCTTAGCCTGGTTAAACCTGTTAACGTTAACTTTTGCCATATCCCTCCACTGTCCTCCCTCTCCATATCCCACTGTAACTGGGGACAAATTGATGGAGCCTCCTCTGTAGCTCCCGAAGCCAGCAGCTCAGTCGTGCGCACTTGACCACACATTGGCGCATTGTCACGCGCCAGTCGCCCTTCTCTGTCTCTCACTCCCTACCACCCTCTCTATCATATGAGTGACCCACCAGCATATTCATCAATAGACTAGCAAATGCTTCCACCTACTGCCGATGCTCCTTCTGTTCTACTTCTCTTTTGGGTTAACAAAAAATCTGTTAAAATAAATCACAACAATTTGTACATTTTCGCCTCGTTGGAGATGAGTCTTGAGACGGAGACGGAGACGAAGGGTAAGTTTGCCAGCAGTTTCCCACAGCAGAAGGCGACACATGGCAGCCAGCAGGATTCGTGAAGCCTGCTGTGTGGCTATGGCTGTGGGTAGGACAATGTCTACGCTTGGCTTGATTTTTTGGGCGATTAAGTTGTCATTTGGCTGCGGGTAGGTGTGGTCTGTCCCAGGCAGGGGTGGTGTCAAGGGGGACATCCTCAAGGTCATATATGCCTTTCAAATTTAAAAAAAAATCAGTCCAAGGAAGCGCCTAAGATATACTCGATAGCCACGATGATTTCCTATACAAATCCCTCTTCAAACTACGCCTTTGGACCCCATAGACGTGACCTCAGTTATCAGTCTCTGGGCACCCGGCCTGGGCCTGTGCCTGGCCCTAGACGTGGGCGTGAGCCTTGTCCTGCTCAACTTATGACAACTTTGATTGCAGTCAATTTATTAGCAGCTTGTGCACAAGCCACCACAAAGAGAAATCTGTTTGCCAAAGGTGAGCGAGCCAAAGGATGCGGAGGAGGGAGGACTCCTCCCTTTGGAGTGTGATGTACAAATGCCTGTCATAATTGCTTAATCCCATTTTTTAATTAGCCGCCACCTGTGGCCACCACAAGCAAAAAAAAAAGCAAACAAACCAAAAAAAAAACCCGGCAAAAAAAATGCTGCGAATGTTTGCCAGGATATGCTTAAAACCCTATTACCATGGTAATCCTTTTGACAAATGAATTTTAACATGCGCGCACACACACGGACACGCACACACACCTAGACAGTCAGCTGTCAGAGGGAATAGAAAGAGACATAGACAGGGACAGAGACAGCGAAAGCGACAGCCGCGTAGAAGGCGGCGCGAAAAAGTATGCTATAAAATCCGTATGTTCACTGTCACCTCTGCCAGCGAATCTCTGCACGTGTGTGTGTGTGCTGTCGTTTTCCATTCAAAGACACACACACACACACACACACACACACACATATGTCTTGCATCATAGACAGGACATGAAAACCAAATGAAAACCATTTTTGGGGCCTTTCCCAACGGCAGTGATTCGGTTTTTGGATAATTTGCGGTTGTTCGTTTGGCTGGATTTTTGCCTAGCACTCACCTGACAAACTGAAAATGATTCTGATACGAGTGCGAAGTTCTTTTGGTCCTTCCGCCGGAGTTTGACACACTTGTGCCTTGGGTGTTAATCTGCGGGAGTGGGAACTGGTGTTCCTGAGGCCTAATTAGCATTAGAAAGAGATTATATGAAAGTTTGTTGCACAAACAGGAGTGTATTAGCAGTCTATTAGAGATTTCATGGATAATGAAAGATGGATAGATATGGCACTATCGTTAAACAGGAAACTATAATCACAATAAGGTGGAAATTTAGGCATGGATGAAGGAGACTTCATTACTCGTTACTCGAAGAGCTTGGGGATACATTAGTTTTGTGGTGGATGTGTTTAACACCCGGAAGGTAGCGGTCTGTCCATCAATATGTACAATATATTAGTACGGGGTAGGAAAGTAGAGCCGCGGCCCTTGCCGCTTGCCACGTTCCCGCTCGTTTTTGGATTTTGTTGGTTGAAGAAGGAGTAATCCAACGATGAGTCGGGGTATATAGCTTTTCTGGTCGAGGGTTGATAGGTAATTGGATCTGGCTTACCAGCTAGGGCCGCTCGAGAGCCTTGTGGATCGTGGGAGCGCCGTCAGGGAGTGGTAAAAGTGTAACAGTGTCAGAGAGCGTTAACAGTGCTCTGTCAGGGAGCTGTAACAGTGATACAGTGTCAGAGAGCGATAATCAGTGCGCTGTAAGCGGAAGCAGTCACTGGCTGTTAACCTGGGCTGTTAACAGCGCCGTTACTCGTGCAGAAGAAGCTTCCTTCCTACATCCTTTCGTTTCATCAGAGTACAGAATATGCCAGCATCGTTTGTGCAATTAATTTTTGCATAGAAACTAGAACATTTTTTATTTATTTTAGAACCTGAGTTATTTATATTTTGGAAAAGTTTTCGAATGTTCCACAATAGTGGCTCGGAATTAATGTACCTGAAACTGTTGCGAATTAAATTCCGATTTAAATTAAATTTCAACTTTTGTTCAAATGAAAAAAGTTGAGAAAATTCCCCAACTAGCTTTCAACCTTGTCGAGCACGCACTTTCACTCGCCCAACTCTCACTTTTCCTCTCTCTCTCTCACACTCTCTCTCCCCACAGGCCTCCCGTACCTCTCCGCAAGTCACACTTTTCAGATGCGAAAAAATAAATAAAAATGTGGAAACATTTATATTTTCCTTTTTGATTCCACATTTTGTGGCAACGCAACGGAACGCGCCGCATGACATCGCCTCCTTTGATGCGTGCGTAGCGATCCGCTGAAGGACCTGCCACCCTCCGGGAGCCCGAAACAGGAGCAGCCTCATCGATGAGGAACATTCGGCAAAAGATTTGTGCTCTTTAGTTGCGTGCCACGCACAATCCCAGGGCGACCATAGAGGCTGCCGCCCGAAAATTGTTGTTTTTCTATGGAGCTGCCGCCCAAGGGCATCTACCGAAACCATCTCCTTGATCTGCCCACTCCTGGAGATACGAGCTGGAGCTTCCTTCTTGGGCAACCTCCCATTGCTTCGTCCTGGAACCACCTCCTGCGAGCTGCTGCTGCACAACGGGTGGCCAATTTTTGTTTGGGTAGCAGTCATACATCAGGAATCCTTCAGTCACTCTCGTTTCCCGGCTGATGCGCGGGCAATAAAATATTCATTTGGATTTTTTTCGAATGCAACTTTCAAAGGAGTTCGAGCCGGTCCCGGGCCACGCCTACCCCATTCACAGTTCGGGGGCAAGGGCTTTGACACTCGACAGAAGCCAAACAGCCCCCAGACAGCCAGCACCCCTCATAAAAAATGTAATTTCCAAACAGAAGAACCCACCAAAAAAAAAAAAAAAAAGCCAGAAAAAATAAGAAAAACATTTGAAAATTTCAAATTGAATTTGCCGCACGCTTGAAGTTTTGTCCCCCCGCCCCGCCTCGGATGAATGTATGCAAAAGGCGCTGCGTTGCCAAGATTACCCAGAGAAAGACCAGGAGGCACACACACACACACACACACGCACAGACTATGAGGGTGGACTGGATGGGGCGACGCTTGGGCCGCTTTGAAACATGGCCAAAAAGTGTAAGTGACATGAAAGCGGGCACACAAAGCGCACAAAAACCTTTAATAACTTTACGCTTTTTGTTTTCAAGTGCACTTTCGAGCCACGCCCAGCAGCCGCACACGCCCACCAGCCACACGCCCCCCAAAAAAAGAAACGAGACCAACAACAAAGGCCTTGAAGGCCTGGCAACTTCCACTTTGAAGTTCCTTTCAAGCACAACTAAAGCTTAGAGAATACTAGTTTTTTTTTCTTTGACAAAGCCATGGATGCTCTTCCAGATCCATCGTGCTAATGGCAGCTACCAGATATAGAAAGGAAAGAAATAATCAAGGATATATCTACATATTTTGTACAAAATTCGTTCTTCTCTGTGTCGAAACGCTCTTAGGAGTGTAACAAGGACTCTTCTTTGCGCATTGAAGTTTAGAGGACTTTTATTTTTGAACAAAAAACATTGTTGGGCCTACTCTTAGCGTTGCCCCGTGCCACCAATCCTCAGACCATTCAATGTGTAATTTATGACCTGTTTATTGTCCATAAATGCAGCCTCCGAGCAACCATTTTGTGTCTGTGGCCAAATAAAGACAAATGGAATGCTCATTTCCAGAGGGTGGTGCCCGGCAAATATCGAAAATAAATATATATTCCACGCACTCCACACCACAGTGCGAGTATGTGTGTCACTTGAAATTGTCTCCAAAATGCTTGGACTCTGCTTTTTAGGTGGTTTATAAACATTATTTATGGCCCGGTCCCGGCCACACATTAGTCAATGGAAATATGAGAGAAAATCTTTAAACTGTCAAAGGCTTTGGCTCTCGAAATCGAGAGCAGGATTGGCAGGATTGCCGAGATGACAAGACTGTAATCTTTTCTGTATTTCTGTATTCATCTCCACTATTAATCCTTTGACTGAGCTGAAACAAATGCCGCAGCTGGGCCGTAGGCTGTTGTCGGATTTTCACTTATATAATTTCACTTTATAATTGGCAGCGCCCTTTGATACCCGAATACACGTGGGTGGACTACTAAAATGATTTGGGTCGAAACAAAATGCACTCTTCTAACATGAGATTAAAGGACTTTGTTGTTTGATTGAGAAAACTAATCAAATTTCAATAAATACATACATCAAAGTTCTCATTGTTGTCTAGGTATTAAAGACTGGACAAGATAGGACTAGATAGGATAGAGGTAAACACTGCTTTGCGCCGTATTAGAGCCTTTGCTCCCCAACAGACCTCAAACTATTATTTTTTTTTAAATATTCTACCTTAAAAATCTGCACTTGTCTAGGTATTAAAGACAGGACTAGATATGATAGAGGTAAACACTGCTTTGGCACCGAATTGGAGCCATTGCTTCCCAACAGACCTCAAAATATTATTTTTTTTTATTAACCTTAAAAATCCGCACTTTTCTAGGTATTGAAGACAGGACAAGGTAGGACTAGATAGGATAGAGCTAAACACTGTTTTGCACCGTATTGGAGCCTTTGTTTCCCGTCTTTTGGGAAATATTATTATTATATTTTTATTTTATTATATTATATTATATTATTATATTATTATTATATATATTATTTATTATTTAATATAATTTTTTTTTAATATTCAACCTGTTTAAATATTCCCATTTATTTATTCCCATTTTATTATTTATTATATTCCCATTTAGACTGACAATTCAGCTTAAATTCATATAAATTCTGTATTGGCTCTTGCTCTTCCTGGTTTAAATTCCTTCCTTGGCGCCAATTCCTAGAGCAATAGTTTTGGTGTCCTATCGAAAAATCGCAGCGAGTTGGCAGCCCCGCCAAAGCATGTTTTAAGTGCTGTACAAGACACCTTTTTTTTGTATAAACCGGTTTTTAAAAAAATGTGAGAAAATCCTTTCTTCCTTAAAGTTTACTTAAAAATCCATAAGGTATTCTAAATTTATTCCTTTGGAAATATGAATTGACCTTTCAAGAAGTCTGTCATTAGAATATGATTGAACCAAAATGAAAATAGAATAGTAGAAGGGATTGGTTTGGAATTAGGTATAGATATAGTTTAGATACCCATTAAAATACAAAATTTTTTTTTTTATAAAGAGTACACCTAATTCTGTTTTTACACGGTCTTTTTTTACACGATTTTGAAATAACACGGTTTGAAAATCAACAATTTTATTTTTTACACGGTTTTATTCCATTTAACACGGTTCAAAATAACAACACAAATATATAAAATCACACACAGCTCAAAAAAAGCTAGAAACCAAACGAAAACAAGAAAAGCATTAAGAGAATATGTAAATATTTGTTTCTCTTTCGTTTTTTGCGTATACGATCAATGTCTTTTTACACGGTTTTTTTACACGGTTTTTAGGAACCAATCTACCGTGTAAAAACAGAATTAGGTGTATATATAAAATATTTACTTCTCCTATTGGATTTCATTAGGAAACAAAGATGTGATTTCTAAATTGTAACCATTTTCTGCCAGGCTTTTTAGAGCTCAAAATAATCCCCCATTACCATCTTAAGGCAAACCATTTAAATACTTAATCTACAGTCGAACTTCTCTATTAAGAAGTTCCGTATAAGGAACCTTTTTGGTCTCCTTGAGATTCGCTATATGGAAGTTCGATTGTATATCCCAACCAAAATACCAAATTACCATCATTTTTCAGTGGGATTTTTGTTGGGTTTCATTTGTCACCGCATTAGTTTATTAGATTATTTAAGTATACATTTTACAAAAGTTTCAAGATTGTTTTAACTACGTTGACCGTTATCTAACTGATTGCATCAGTTGAAGGCAGAATATTCTTGAGTGAGAGTCACGTTTCACTTGCAATTATTTTAAGTACATAAATACGTGGCATACATAAGAGTTTTCCTTGATCTTTCCTCAAGTTTCCATCGGTTGTTTTGTTGTTTTAGAAAACTAAGTACAATAGACAATACAAAAATACACGACTCGACTATGTAAATCCATACATAAAAAAAAGGACGCACATAAGAATTATTAAGTAACCGACGAAGACACAAATGGTTTTTGTTTTTGAATGGGGGTTTTTCACTTAAGCTATGAACATTAGTTGGTATTTGCTTATCTCTTGGTTTTCATCTCTTTATGGTTTCTGTTTCATTTTTGTTTCCGTTTGCTTTGTTTCTAGTTGCTGCCGCTACATTTTTAGCCATGAGGTAGAGCCAGCCAATTGCCCAATTGCCGATTGCCAATTGATTGATTTAAAGCTACCGTTCAATGAATTAGTTAGTACATCTACTACGTCTATTGCTAGGGTTCTTTTTGCTGTTGCTTGTTTGATTTAGGGGGCAGACACTTTCAAATGAGTTTCGTGGTTGGACATTTTGACATTCGTAGATCCTTAAACTAGATTGGCGTCCTTGGCCATGCTGTAGAAGGCCGACTTGGGATTGTCCAGCAGCTCTGTGGGCGACGCGAACTCTGTGATCTGGCCCTTGTCCAGCACAATCACCTTGTCCGAGTCCAGAATGGTGTTCAATCGATGGGCAATCGTCAGGACAGTGCAGTCCTTGAACTCCGTGCGAATTGTTTTCTATAAATATACAAATGTTACTAGGAATTCCCGTTATACTGGGCCCCAGGTCTCTACCTGAATCAAATCATCTGTTTCCAGATCCACTGCAGCTGTGGCTTCATCCAAAACCAGGAGCTTCGTCTTGCGCAGCAGGGCACGCGCCAGGCACACCAGCTGGCGTTGACCCACCGAGAGATTCTCGCCGCCCTCGGCAATCTCATGATTGAGACCCGCAGTCAGACTCTTGACAAACGCCTTCAAGTGGGACAGCTCCAGGGCCTTCCAGATCTCGTCATCGGTTTTTATCTCGAAGGGATCCAGATTGATGCGCAGGGAGCCAGAGAAGAGGACAGGGTCCTGGGGAATGATGGTCAGGCGAGAGCGCAGCATATGCAGACCCATGCCAGCGATGTCAACGCCATCGATCATGATGCGCCCGCCGGCAGCCTCAATGATTCTGCAAGCCACAGAGAAGATTAACCAGAGTCGTGGTGGGCTATAGATTGAACTTACCTGAACAATGCCAGCGTCAGACTGGATTTACCGGCACCAGTGCGTCCCACAATGCCGACCTTCTCGCCGCCGGTGATGTTGAAGCTGACGCCACGCAGCACCAGGTCCAGGCCCTCGCGATATCGCACCTGGAAGTTCTGGAACTCGACGCGTCCCTCCTCGGGCCAGTGCTTGGGCTTGTTCTTGTCCTGCTCCAGCTCCCAGGCAGCCTCCTGCTTGGTCTCTCCATACTCCTTGATGCGCTCCACGGACACAATGTTCGTCTCGATGTCCGAGCTCATGCGCACCAGCCAGTTGAGGGTCTGTGTCACCTGCAGGGCATAGGACACCGAAAGACCCACTAGGCCAGGATCGGTCTGACCGCCCAGCACGGCGAAGAGCGAGGCAAACAGGATGATCAGATTGCCGACCATTTCCAGGCGGATGGCCAGCCAACGGTTGGCTATCACCGAGGGATACTTGCACAACTGGTTCTTGTCCACCTTGGCATCGGACTCCTCAATGAAACTGTGAAAATATCGAACATTAAATTCAAACTTCCCTCCATTTCCATTTCCAGAGAAACTCACCGATCACCGACGTCGTAGGCACGAATGGTGGGGGCTCCAGTCACGGTCTCGCCGAAATGCGAGTAGATCGGGGAACGGGAGACGGACTCCAGACGCATCAGCTGTCGGGATGTGGCCACGTAGAAGCGCTGGGCGAAGTAGTACAGCAGGGCGATGGGCACGATCACGGCCAGGAAAATGGGCGTGGACATGCTAATAACCACAATGGTAGCCAGAACCTATCCAAAACAACACAACACAGCAAAACGATATTAATATACGAAATTCGGGCAGTAAATGTCGGTCGAATGTGCGGAGAGGTGCTGAGGGTTAGTTGGAAGATCGAGATGATGGTATATATATATTGGGATCGAATGCCAATACTTGATGGGAGGAGAGGTTTTTTTCGGGACGCCGCCAATGGGTGGGTTTTTTTTGTTAGTTTCTTGTGAATTTTTGATTGGGTTAATTTGTGGAAGTTCTTTTTGTAGCAACTTGAAGACTATGCAGTGCCGACTTGGGACGCAACAATTACCTCAAACGCACACCAGAGACAATCATTTATGACCTGCGGCATTTTCTGGTCAACCGATTCAACGTCTTTCGAGAATCGGGACAGAATGCGACCCACCGGCGTCGTATCGAAGATATTCATGGGTGCACGCATTACGTTACCCAGGAGCATCGAATGGAGCACACTGGCCGCGTGCAATGTGCCCAAGGCCGGGGCGAGGTCCGAAAAGAATGACGTTATACCTGCGATTTGTCAATTCGGGATGGATGGTTGATTAAAATTCTGGTTTAGACTCTGATTTCGATTGCTTGGCAATCCAGTCAACAAAGTTCAGTGCTCGAGAAGGTCTCTGCGAGTCGGACAACGATCCAGCGATCGCCGAGCCAAACCCCGTCGGGGTCACCATCAAGAGAGAGAGAGAGAGCGACAGCCACAGGAAAAAAGGTATAGAGTCTTAAGTTAAGAGATGAGTTTTGAGCGAGTAGAAAACATGCTCCCGCTCCAGTCAAACTATCGTTCTATTTACGAGTATGTTGTATATATACAAGCGACTTTCTGGGGATATAGAGTACCGGAGAAAGCCTCAAATTGCTACGAGTATGATGAGTATCATTCAGTTTGTTAGTTGGGTTGGGCTTAGATTAGTGTATGTTAGTCACGCAGAACATACCCGAAACGCTTGCGAGTTAAAGACGCGTGTTAGTTCTGGCAATACCAAGTCCAGTTTGTATATATCGTTGGCCAGACGATCGAGTATTCGGGCCCGTGGCTGGATGTCGAAAAATGATTGCGGGGCATGCAGTACACGACCGAATAGATGGGCAAACAATTTCTGGGCGGCAGCCAGGCCGCCAAGGTAAACGAGAACTACACAACCTACATAGGCAACGACTGCGGATATCGAGGGATAGTGTTTATAAATTTGTGTTGGACAGAACTTGTACTGTATATTTTTGTAAGTTTAAGACCAGATCAGGACACTCATTGGGGTGTTAAGGGACCAATACTTGGGTTAGTGTAAGGAACGGAAACAATAGTTATAGTCGGATTTCTTTAACGTTTTGAACTGAAGAGTAACGAAGGCAAACGATACTTTCGGTGGGGGTTACCTGAAACCCTGTGCTCAGGACCATTCGTATATTGATCGGCATTACCAGGTCCAAACAGTGGATATCGTTCGAGCAGCGATCCAATATGCGACCCTTGGGCGTTGTATCAAAAAACTCTGACGGACAGTGCATGAGATTGTTAAACAGTCGATGGAATACTCTGGATGAGGCATGTAGGGTGCATGTGAAGAGTGTTATGGCGGCGCCGTAATTGCAGAGACCTGACTTTCGTTGAATGATTCGAATTGATTTGATTTGTTTTTGATTCAAAGAGATAGTAGAATGTTCATGGAAAAGAGAGTTGAGTTCATAATGTATAAGTCTTAGATCGAAAACTTGTGCCAGTACAAACCATAACTCATAATAATTCGCTACAAACCAAACAAAAATATATATTCTTTATAAGAATAATAACTGGGAGAACGGAGAGAACTGGAAAAAGGTAAGGTAAGGTAAAAGTATATGTGCAAATACCATCCAAATGAAGGTCATAAAGGAGTCCAGGGTGGCGGGCAACTCTTCGTCGATGATTTCCATGTCACCGCTGAAACTATTCAAGAGACGTCCCAGCGGAGTCACATCGAAGAAGCGGCACACGGAGCCCCGTATGATCACATACAGGAGCTCATTATGTATCACCTTGGCCGCCTTGAAGCCGCCCATGTAGACGACCACGACCGCAGCGTAGGCTAACACACCTGCGATTCGAACCGAGGAACGGATCGGATTGGATTGGATTGGATTGAATCGGAAAGGATTGTGAATGACATGGATATCGTTCGGGTTTCTAAATGGCTATCTGGATGAGGCGATCGATCTCCTACAGCATTATCTCTATGCTTAACTTTAGCACTCTGTCACCTAAAAGGCTTACAAATTAAGGGCTCTGAGACTAAGGAGATCTTCAGAGTATGTTTAGGAGACCATGACCCCTGGTTAAGGCTTGGATTATGTTTAATTAATGATCAGTTCCCTTTTGGGCTTGCTCACACATGACACTCTCTCTCACATCAAGTAAAGGCGTTTTCGAGTTTCAAATGAGGTTTTTTTTTGGTTTTGTTTTTGTTTAGTATATGGATGAAGCAGAAACTGAAGCTGAAACCGAAGTAGGAAGGATGCATGTTAGGTGGTTGTGTATTAGATTGCAGAATTTAGTTTGGGTTAGTATTTTCTTTGTACAGCTGGGTGTTACGTTGCGACATCGGTTTGGGGTGTGCGTTGGGATTTTTGAGCAATTTGTAAGGTTCATTCTTTACCCCGAAACATGTGTTCAACAACATGGCGAACAACGATGGCAGGGCACTGTCCACCGTGTCGATATCCTTGGAGTAGCGACTGAGTATGCGACCTATTGGCGTCGTATCGAACAGTTCCATCGGCCATTTGAGGCCTCTGTTCAGCAGACTGCTGAAGATTTCCGCTGAACAGTGCAGGCCGCCCATTGCCAGGGCCAGTCCCGAAAAATATTTAGCTACCACTGCATGAATCGTAAAAACGTTTTAGCCACAATACTTATCGTAATACAACTCTGTTGTTCATGCTCATGTTTGTCTCTTTTTTTCTACAATTGTACGCCGGATAGTAGGTGTAAGCTCCCGGAAAGTTAGTGATCACATTTATAGGATTGGAGTTAGTGTCAAATTTGTTGTTACTTCGCGAAACGTGCAGTGGTTTTATACAGGAGGGGGTGCAGTGCAGTGCCAGGAATTCCAATTGAAATAGTATGTACAGTCCCGACAAGATATTTTAGGTACAGTCTAGTCACTAGCTACGATATACATATACATGTATGTACAAGAGCTCCCTTTTTTGGCCAAAATTCGAAAACGTTTGAGGAACTTTGTTCCTCTGAGATTCAGATTCTTCGATGATGATTGTTGGGAAGGAATGTGAGGCGTACAATGCGTTTCATAGCCATAAGTCAGTTGAAAGATTGAAAAATTTACTCGATAAAATTCGATTCTTGTTCGATTAATAATTGACTATCAATTCCTCTTAGCTGCCTTATAGTTTTGAAACGCACTGCTTATTGGTTGGACATTTACCGCAAAGGCTTGACTTATGACCATGCGCCACAGCATGGGCAGGGCATTGTCAACGGTATCGACATCTTTCGAGAATCGGTTGACAACGCGCCCAAGGGGCGTGGTATCGAACAGTTCCATGGGCCAGCGGAACACAAAGTGCAGCAGTCGCTCGTGCAGCTCCTTGGAGCAGAATATGCAGCCAAGGGCCAGCGAGAGTGAGCACAAAAAGTACGCAATAACTGGAAAATAATAATCAATTTATAGGCTAATCGAAGGATAAATGGGAAGCATTTTCAGCGGACACAGACACAGGGCTGAGAACTTTTGCTACGCTACGGAGGGGACTTTACCTACTCAGCTATTTAAAGAGAAGATTCGGATGGGGGAAGATGGGATCGGAGCTCCCTACAGATAATTACCACGGACACTGTGAATATACCGGGCACTGTACACACAGCCCAGCGACAGTATCAGGGTGGAGAAATATCCGGTTATAACTTTTGGAGTGGAAGATTGACAGACATTAGATCCATTAGTGACCCAGACAGGTAAACACCGACAAAACGATTGCCCAACGACGATTATTAGTAGTAGTTGTGGTAGTATTCGTGTTGGATAATGCATGATGAGCAGGCCGAACCATGATCGATGATTGATAGTAAGTCTATTCCTCTGTTGTTGTTTGGTGTCGTGCAAAGATTAATTCTTGGTATCGAGCATCATCATCATTTACCATGAAGCCCTGGCCCAAGACGACACGTATGTTGAATGGCAATACATTATCGATGGTATCAATATCTTTCGAGAATCGGTTAACAATGCGTCCCAGCGGCGTTGTGTCGAACAGTTCCATCGGCCAGCGTAAGTTGTAGTACAAGAGCGTTGTATGCAAGGACCGTGAGCACTCAAGACAACCCAATGAAATGGCCAATGATGCGAAGAAATTCACTGACACTACGATTGTGTGTTCGATTGTTTGTTGTTGTTGTTGTTGTCGATAATTTTGTTGTTGGTGGTGGTAGGAAGCGGGGGGAGGAGAATATATATACACAACAACGATAATTAATATCGGATAAAATATTTTTACGCAAACACACACACACACACACAAAAGGAGAACCGTTAGTTAAGGTGAATGTTCTGAGCTACGATAACAGGATATCGCTGGATGGTTCCGATTAATCGGTTAGATCCTGTACCGCAGTTTAGAACATTTGAGTGCAGAAAAATTAGTGTTATACATCCATCATGTGGATAAGGATAATTATCATATAGAAAGCCTAGTGTGTGAAAGCCGTGCAGCGCATTCGCAATAATCTTGTGTTGGAGTGTTCTTAGCGTGTTCTGTGTTCTGTGTTGTTTCAAGCCAAAGTGTGCTCTAGGGTTAATTGTTCAAGGAAAGAGAGCAGTGTGGGGAGGAGGGGAGGCTGTCTAGAAGGTAGCTGAGCAGCATGTGTTCTCTCGGCGCCAAAGTTAGAAGCAATAATAAACGAAAAAACCCAAATACCAAACATAAAATGTAGAAAATAAACGAAAACATACATTAAACCAAAAAAGAAGCACAACTAGGACATAAACTTAAGCAAAAATAAACAACAAAATGGACAAACGAACATGAAACAAATACATCTTTCAAAATATTAACAGCGATCGAATCACAATGGACTCACCTTGACCGAAACCGAATGCGCCATAGACACCGAGATACATGTCCCTGAGTCCCGTATCGTTGCCAACATTTTCATCGTTGGCCCACTTGGTTAGCCACAGATTGGAGCCGATTTGGAATGCTTGGAATACAAAGTTCAGCACGAGCGTGGCCACCGACAGGAAGATGCCAACGCTCTTGATGTAGTGCTTGTAGACGGCAAAATCAACGCCCCCAGTCTGGGACTTTTCCGTCTCGATGAGCTTGCCCTCGACCTCCTGCTTCTTCTTGAGCGAAGCGGCCGAGGCAACGGAATCGTGCGAGTTCTGGCGCCTGGTGCGACGTCGCAGACTGCCGCCGCTGCCAGTGCCCATCAGACTATCGGCAGAGGTAACCGAACTAGAGATAAACAAAAAAAAACATTAGGATTATGAATGCCATGGCTTAACAAAAGATCCACTGTACTCACATAGAGTCCGACAGGCTTTCAGTGCGCGCCAGCTTAATGGCCTTCTCGACACTTCCAAGCAATTCAGGGACATCAGCGGTGCTAGAGATTTGGCGTTTAATCTGATTGAGCTCTTCCTCCTCGGCATTGCCATCTTGCAGATGCTGGATAATGAAGTCGGCAAAGGCGCCCTTGTTCTTCACGAGCTGATCGAACGTGCCACTCTCACTGATCTCGCCCATTTTCATCACATATATGCTGTCCACCTGCGGCAGGAAGGTGACACCGTGCGTGACCAAAATGCGAGATTTGCGTGCCAAAAGTCCCTTCGGTCCGATCACTTCTTCGAAGATGTGTTTGCCTACGTGCGAGTCGACGGCACTCAAGGGATCGTCCAGCAGATAGAGATCTGCGTCGCAGTACACCGCTCTGGCCAGGGAGATGCGCTGCTTTTGGCCACCTGAGAGATTAATGCCCTTCTCACCGATTTCCGTGAGATCTCCGGCCGATAGAATGTCGATATCGGGACGCAGGGCGCAGGCATCGATCACCTTGTTGTAGCGCTTCCGGTCGTACTGCTGCCCAAAGAGGATGTTGTCACGGACCGTCGCATTCTGTATCCACGCCTGCTGGGGCACATAGGCCATCTTGCCCACCGTGTTGACAACGCCCGCAAGCTTCTCCATTTCGCCGAGGAAGGCCTGCACCACCGAGGACTTACCGGAGCCGACGGTGCCCACCAGGGCCACCAAATTGCTCTTACGCACCTCAATGTTGATGTTTCTAAGCGTAATCTCATCGCCCCACGAAAACTCGCCATTCTCAATGCTCATGGGATGGGCTGGAATTAAAGAAAACCCTTTATATATAATCCTTAGGTATTTTACATTCACTTACGTTTGGAGGAATCATGGAGTACGCTGTTGGGGTCAAGTTCTTCACTGTTCAGGAACTTGTTTATACGCTTCACAGAAACTTGCGTCTATCGATCCACACATGGAAAAGGAAATCGATTAGAAATGCTGCCACAATACACGGAAGTTTTCACACGGAAGGGGGTTAGTAGATGGGTGGTTTGTACAGGGGGAGAGTTGGGAAGGAAATGCCCCAGTCCAGAATTTAATGAGTGCGTGGTATCCTCGACATCTGCCGAGGTAATTATATACCCCCTGCAGAACGACGAGTATTTAAGGGATAAGAAATGGGGTTTTAAATTCGAAGAAAAAAGGGAAAGGGGAACCCCTAAACAGATAAATTTTTAGAATCGTAAAAGACTTAATCCATATATTAAATAGGATCTTTTAATATCACTTCATTGATGCTCGAGAAAAGTGCAAAAAGAATGCCTGAGAATAGAAAGAAAAACAAAATACATTGCGTGTGAATGACACAACACAATTATGTCCGATTCGATACGTTCATGCTGCAAAAGCGAATGCGACAGAATTTAAAAACAATATGCATGTCGTGTACATGACGCAAAAAAATTGATGCTAGACCCTAGTTTCGCCGATAGTGAAGACCGAGTTTCACTGCTCCCCAGTTCATTCATTTACGATAATGGGAAATAAAATTTACGGACAAATCATGCCTAATCAAATATTCCCTTCCACTAAAAATACTACCCACTGCAAGAGATATTAGAAAAAAAAACCCTAAAATTCAAATTCAAATGGAAAAGGCAGAGACCCACAACCAGAAAAAGTATGTGGAAAATCGGAATTGGATTGCTTCGGACAATTGTGAATCCCAGAGGATGAATGAGATGAAATAAATTTTGAAAATGGTTTGAGGATCTAGGGATCTCAGGATCGGATCAGTGGTTAGAGGAGTGTACGTTGGGGTATGTAAATTTTCTTTCGGCTAAAAAAAAGAAATCAAATTCAGTAAAATAAACATAAATCACAATCACAAGAACGGCACAGTAGTCGAACCGATCACAATGGTGGTCCGGGGAGGGAGATCAAAGTGTTGTAGAAACCCATCCCATCCATGGGGGCCACCACTGTGATCGGATTTGGCGATATTGCAATTGGGATTAAACTTACTTGCACCAGGTTGGTGATCAGCATGGGCAACATTGTTAGCGGAAAACGAAGAATGTTGAATAATGATAATGAGACAAAGGTTTTGGTGGCATCAAGCACATTATTTTCATCGATTAGAACGTAAGTGGCAAATGTGACTAATGAAACCTAAAAGATAATACACGAGATTGTTTAAAGGATTTGCATTTGAATTCATAAGTTTTGATTTTGGTTGGTTGGTTTTTTTTGGTATGGATTTGGAGTCGATTGTATGCACCATAGCCGAAGATTAGGAAAAGATGTTCGTGCCGCTTCCTTCATCATCATATCATCATCATAGCCTTTACCTCGGCTATGTCAACAGTCAGCATAGGCAAGACGGTCAGCGGGATTTTCATGATGTCGAATAATGCGAGACTGACAAACACTTTTTCGACGCTCAGCTGATTCGCCTCGCTGGTCAACACGTAAGTGGCAAATGTGACCAGGGAAACCTTTTGTTTTTTAGATATTGTATATAGACACAGTCGGATAGTTCCAAGATTAGTCCAAGTCCAAAAATTGATCGGCGGCGCACTGGCTGCTGCTGTAACGAGATTTCAAAGTGTGGCCCGTCGGGTACGGGGCGCATATCTTACCAGGAAGGGGGCACATGACCAGAGGAAGGATGTGCTAGCATTCAGATAGGCCGTCGATCGTAGAGTGGCTATCTCCTTGTCACGTATGTCCAGCACTTGCTTCTCAAAGCTCGGCTCCCAGGCATACAGCTTGAGGACCTTCATTCAGGGATACACAACGTTAGAGAAATATCTGTATATAGCATTTGGACTCGGACTCACCTTAATGCCACTCAAAACCTCATTCATCAGCTTGACGCGCTCATCCTTGTACTTCATTTGACGTATCTGATAGGTCTTGATGCGACTGGCAATCACACCATTCACCGGAATGAGTATAATCATCACAGCCAGGCCGGCGAGCACAGACGGGCCCAATTGCTGCCACAGGAAGTACAAAGCCAGACTGATTTGCAGGGGCGCCGACCAGATCATGTTCAGGTACGTGGTCAACTCCATGAAACGCTGAGCATCCACGGCCATCAGGTTGACAATCTCGCCGACAGTGGACTCCTTTTTGGTGGCATTGGAGATGCGCAGGGCCTTGCGGTAGATGGCATTGATGAGAGCCGTGCGAATGCGCAGTCCCACAATGAACATGCGATGGAAGTATTGGCCAAGAATAAAGGTCTGGGCAGCAGCCAGGACGAAGAGCGTAACGGAGAACAGGATGCCCTTCCATTCGGCCTGGGGAACGGTCTTCTGGTCCTCCACAAAGCCAATGATCAGACTAAGCACCTGCGGCTGGGCAAACGTGAGGACGTCGGTGATAAGCTTCATGAGGGATCCGAACAGGAAGACGCCTCCAAAGGACTTGTAAATTGGCGGCATAATGCTGGCCATGCCCTTCTTGCGTCCAGTTTTCTCGCTATGCGGATTCTCGAACGTCACATTGCCATTGCTGAATTGCGCCTTTGGCTCCACCTTGGCGCGACCCTTGTAGTTTTTGCGCACATTCTGGTTCCAGTGATAGGCAAAGATGGGCATCACCTCGGAGCAGCTGTCCTGAGGACGCAGATCCCACAGATGTTTCTCCTCCAGCGGATTGCGGTAGCCCTTGAGGGCCATCTTATCGAACCACCGGTACGTGATCCGCGACAGGAAACTGGCCGACAGTTCGGGTATCTCGTTCTCGCCTCGCTGGTACTTGGTCTGCCTGGGCTGCCCGTCGGCGAAGCAATTGAGCAGCAGCATACAGCAGTAGAAGGTGAACGACACAAAGAAGCTCACGTACATGTACTCATCCCAGGAGAAGTCCGATTCGGATGGCTGCTGCGAGTCGTCGATCTTGCTGCGATCCGCTGCGGCGCGCACCTCCGTGCGGCAGCGCGGTATAGAGAGGACGGTCAAGAGGAACCAGAAAATGAACTGGCAGCCTGACGTCTGCACGCCGTACTTCCGATTCAGCGGTATGAAGATGAAGAGCAGCAGGAAGGTGGCAAACTTGATGATGGGACCCCACACATCAAGGTCGTACAGAGGTAGCTCCGAGTCGCCGCCCTTCTTCACCAGGGCCATGATCAGGTCGAGGGCTGTGATCACCAACAGTCCGAGATTCACCAGCAGCTTGCTCACACTCAGCTTGTTCCATGGTATATTTCTGTCGAGGCTGGCCTTCAGATAATAGAAATCAAAGACCACAAACGCCCAGTAGAAGGCGCAGGGCATCCACACGAGTGCCGTCTGTTCGAAGCAGGGTGTAAAGTCCGGATTGTTTGTATACCAGGTCTCTGTGGAGTTCTACAAAACCACACAAAACCAATTAAAAAATAGTTAATTGATCCTTGGAATTTGATCGGCAGATCTATGACGCACCCAGAATGTGGATCCACAAAACCTGTCCATCGGCGAACCTATATCCTCCGCCATGGCTTCTGATCGTGTCTAGTGCCTACACCACGTGCACCTCTTGTGAGAATTATTGGGATTAAGGCTGTGCTGTAACTATAATACAAGGAAAAAAAAAACAAATTTAACCAGCTGTTCCGTTCTCAAGCGGCACCACAGCAATTAGCTGTTGGTATTTATCGGGAGGTATATTATTTTCTATGGTAACCAGGGCTGCCAGTTTTTAAGAAGAAAAAATAGCTAATAACAACTTTTTCATATATGGCATTGTACCATACCACCTCATAGTTGTGGCAGCATTTATCGTGCCTGCGCAACTCGTAACTGTAAATAAAGTAATAACAATTTCCCGAAAATTTAAGAGTATCGATACACGGCATGTGCATAGCTAAGTATCGGGGTTTTTTTGGTATATTTTCACGGACACACTTTTGTTTCGTAAATCGCGAAACATAGCAAAATATATATGTATTTCAGATAGCCCGGTGAATAATAGCCAGAACTAGCTAAAAAATCTCTGATTTGGCAACAATGATGGCAACATATGGTATTATTACCCTATTCACATACGGTCACACTTTCTTCAATTGTGACAAGTTGCCAGCTCTGCGCTAAATTTAGAAAAATTTTGCATGTAGAAAACAATCAAAGTTACTTTACGTTTTATTTAGATTGTAATTCAAGCGAGCGAGCCGAGTAAAATAAAATCATGGCACGCCGCACTAATTTTATCGATGGCAACGACAGTTTTCGCGAGCAGAATCTACGTTTTGTTAGGGTAAGCCTCAAACACCGCAGCGAAGAAGAAGAACAGTTTTTTTTCGTTGCAAAAAATAGTTAAACTCTCGGTTTTCTTTGCCCACAGAATGAGTTGGAGGATAATGTTAACCAGTTCTTTGGGGGCGCCAATCCATCTGGCAATATGCAGCAGCAGCAGCAGGCGCCACCGCGGGACGCTTTGATTGTGCAACCCACACCAGGTGAGTGGCCGACCCGACCCGACCGACTTGCCGGGCGGAGACTTCCCTTCCGGCGGTGGAAGCCCAAGAATGTGCGAAATTCTTGCCGGCCAGGCATGACACCAGTTTAATTGTGAACAATTACTCTTTATCAGTTGTCTTTATCAAGCACTGGCCGTGGGGCTAATCTCTACGAGTGCGAAATCATGTCTCTCAGATAGACATCTTCCACCCTCTTGTCGCTATCGATTGCGCGCGCGGTACCCCTAACTATAGTACAGTGAATGCGCGCTAAGGTGTAAAAAGCCCAGGCCAAATGTGTCCACTTTAAGAACCACGCTACTTGGTATAATCTTTTTTTTTTTTGATCCGGCCTGAAGGTCTCACCTCCCACTCCACTGTTGCCGACAGTTTTTTATGTCACTGTCAATGACGAATATGCAACAGAAAACTAGTTTTTCCCCAAGAAACAATGGCTAATCTTGGGGCGACCACCAGACGAAACCCCCGGAGCAGAAGTTTAAGGTGTCTAAGGCGGTTGTGTGCGAGCTAGTAACATTTTATGGGCGCTAAAAACTTGTTTGCCGCGTCGACGCGTGTTTTAAGCATTCGGCTTTAGATAAAATTCTAGCCGCTGAAAACGGGTATTAGATTTTTGATATAATTAGCAGCGAAAACCAGTTCCCCCTCTTCAACAGGCAATTATATAATTTTCTAAGCAAAATAAAACGTGTTGCCCCTCTTTTGATAAACATTTACAATTTCATATGTTTTCGCTTTCCCTAAAGAAATTTATCTAACGAAATTGTGCACTGTCATGATGAGATGCTGGGTTGATCTCCCTCGCGAAGAGTCGTCTGATAAAAGTACTGGCTCTTCCTTGTTCAATGCAAATTTTAACTTAATTTTCGTGCTGTGTGTTGATTTTGTTTGCTTTTCAGCCGGTGAATATGATATATTGTTTACAGGAACACATGTATCATCTTTTTTACTCAACAACGCTACTTGATATACAATATTTATGGCCACTTGACGGTGTTTGTATGCAATCGAACCGATAAGCGGATCGCAGTATCTTCCTGGCCCTCAAGAAGTCCTCTTCCCGATTGCTCACTGTTTTTACCAGTTTCCTGGCTATCTATATATGTTATTGATCACGAAATGGCTTCTTATCGCGCTTTTATACTAGATGCTTCTTTGGGAGCACACTCCACACGAACACAGAGTATCTCTCTCTCTCTCTAGCTTTGAATTGCACTTTATAATCCTTGTTGTGTTTCTTATCGCCTTCACACTTGCTCTAGTTTGTTGTTCCTCTTCTACGAACAACAACAATATAATTTCCATTCCTATTATCACGGCCTCCAGCAAAATCTGTCGAAGCTACTAAAGATACCATCGGTTCCAAGGCCTGTGAAAAACGCGTTTGCCCATGACGTCAACCACGAATTACAAAAATCTAGCCATAGCTATTAAATTTTTTCCATTTGTACATATGTAATTTCATTCGAATAACCTTGCCGATACCAATTGAATTATTTTTGTAATTTTTTTTTATCAATTAAACAATTGAGCTTGAAGCATGACAAAACACTAATTGTTGTTATCAAACAATTTGGTACGTGATTCACCCGCTATGGCCCCAAAATGGGTGAAATGTTTGAGCGCGGGAAAACGTTTTAAATAATTTCACAATTTCTAGAAACGAAACTCACGCACCAACCGACAAAAAACCACGCACACACTTGTTACGCCTCGCGGACGGACGGACGTACAAGAGAATCAATGCGATGCCATGCGATGCGACCAAAATGTCACTTATAATTACCTCTACGTATACGGTGGGGCAGAAGAATCGAATAGTTTGAGAGGCGGGGCACACAATGAACAGAAACTGAACCGGCTCGCAACCAGCTGAAAAGTTAACTGAATGCCAGCCAAACGTTGCGGACAAACTTATTTGTTTGGCATTTCAATATACGAAAGCACACGCAAAGGAGAGCGCTCATATACTACCTACCCTATAGCGCGAGAGAGAGATAAACCCCATAAAGAGAGAGCAGAGATATGGGTAAGACAAAAACAAAACAGAATACAAAACCCAGCGATAGATATCGGGTGCCAAGAGAGACAGAGAGAGCGGCGTGCTCGTCGCACTCTCTCAGACTTTGATCAATTAAAAAGCTGTAAGACTCGGCTTGAAATTACAGTTAAAAGCATGAGAGCTGGTCACACTGCAAACCCGGGATTAACTGTGTATTTGCCCTGTCATGGCCGATGGGCAAGAGATAACGCCGGCCCGGCTACACGCTCTCTTCTCTCTTCATCTCTTAATATAAATCAGTACCTCTCGAATTGAGTGATATGCTCGTATGCGGCAAACATACATGCATACATACAAATAGACACTTCCAGATGTGATGAAATAGTTTAGGCCCGAAAGAGATAGCTGAAAAAGAGCTGCCGACTCTTAAAAACCACAAACAAATCGACTTCAAAGCGTGTTGTGTGGGGTGCCAGCCGACCAAAATTGGCAGATTTAATGGGTATATTTGGTGTATTTGTAATTGTTTGTTTTGTAGTGTTTTGCTTAAATTTTATTTACATTTAATTTAATTATTAATTGAAACGTTGATTGAGTAGACCGGAAGCCCAGTGACTAGTCTTAACCAGAGTTCTTCCTTCCCTCCCTCTACACTTTTACATAGACGGCCATGAGCTGGACAGTCGTCGCCAGTTCCTGCGCCAGTTGGGCGCCAGTCCGGCAGTGGCACACGCCCTGGCCATGCGCACCCTCGAGGTGCCCAATTTCGATCTGCGCCACTTTCAGCGGCGCCGCTATCGCTTGAGCGTCGAACTGGGCGACCGACAGTCGCAGCCCGAAATTGATGCCGTTGTGCTTCAGTCGATCGGCACTCTGGTGGAGAAGTCCGAACAGAATCAAATCCAGAGTCGTCTACGTCCACGCACACCGTCGCCGCCGCGCAACATCAACTGGCACAACAATCGCGACATATCGCCGCAGCAGATTGAACGATCGCGTCCACGCACACGCGATGTCGATGATAACATTCGGGGCCGTCCCAGGGGCGCACCAGGTATCAGGGAGATCCTTCCATCAGGCCCAATAGAGGCTGGCCCACCCCCAGGTCGCAGGAATGATGGACCACCGCCAGGCCGCCGGGATGACAATTTCCCGTCAGGACGCAGAGATGTTCCACAAGGACGCAGGAATGATAGTCCACCGGCTGCCAGAGTGAATGTTCCACAAGGTCGCAGGAATGATTGTCCTCCTGCTCCAAGAATGAACGTTCCACAAGGTCGCAGGAATGATTGTCTACCTGCTCCAAGAATGAACGTTTCACAAGGTCGCAGGAATGACGTCTCACCAGGACGCAGAGATGCTGTTCCTTTTGGTCCCAGCGACAATGTTTCACCAGTTCGCAGGGGTGGTCACAGAGATGCTATTCCATCTGCAAATGTACCACCAGTACGTAGGAACGATGCCCAACCAGGACGCAGAGAGGCTGTTCCTTCTGGTCCCAGAAATGATGTTCAACCCGGTCCCAGAGAGAATGTTCCTCAAAGTCGAAGAGATGCTGCTCCTTCTGGGCCCAGAGACAATGTTCCAGCAGCACGCAGGAATAATCGCAGCGACGCTGTTCCACCTGCTCCCAGAGATATTGTACCACCAACACGCCGGAATGCTGCTCCTTCTGGTCCCAGAGAGAATGTACCATCGGGGCGCAGAGCACCACCAGGTCCTGGGGCGGCACTCCCAACAGTTCCCATGGACTCAATACCTCCTCGTGGCCAGCCGATTGCTGCAGCAGGTCCAAGAAAGACCGTTCCGCCAGTTCGCATGGAACCTGTCCCACAAATAGGCCGGAAGCAGGTTGGTCTACAAGGTCCCAGTGCGGTACTGCCACCAGTGCGCGGAAAACCTGGTCCACCTGGTCGCGTAGAGCCTGTCGCAGGTCGCGGCCCTCCAAGTCACGGAAAACCTGCTGGTCCCCCAGCTCGCGGAAAGCCTGGTCCTCCCGATCGCAGGAACAATAGTGCAGGCCCACCCGGTCGCGTAGAGCCTGTCGCAGGTCGCGGCCCTCCAAGTCACGGAAAACCTGCTGGTCCCCCAGCTCGCGGAAAGCCTGGTCCTCCCGATCGCAGGAACAATAGTGCAGGCCCACCCGGTCGCGTAGAGCCTCACGCAGATCGCGTGCCACATGTGCCTCCAGGCCGCAGGCAGCCAGGCCCACCCGGTCGTCGGGACAACAGTCAAGGATTTGTCGAACGTATAGATCTGACGGAGATATCCAGCCATGAGTGCAGTCCTCCCCACTTCGACGGCGGTCGCAATGATTCCTATCCGAATAATAACCCAGATCGCTTTCCGAACAATCGTAACGAGAATTTTGAGATCAACAATCGTGGCATGGATGCAGAGTTTTGCGGCCAGCCGGACTTTAATGATCCACGCTTCAACAACGCCAATCGTGGACCTGGCCCTGATGACTTTTTGGTCAACCAACGTCAGAACATCGATCGCGACGACGACTTTCAGCGGCAGCAGCATGGCTTTGATCGTCCACAGGCGCCACCCATTTTTATGGGCAATCCAAACACAGAATTTTGCGATTCTGAGCCCAACTTTGGGGGACAGCAACAGCAGTCAAGAAACATGGGGGGACGCCCCCAAATTGGGAACAACTACCAGCGTTTTTTCCACAACGATCAAGTAACGATCCTACGTACGGATTTGGTCGATCACAACGAACGCCATTTCGATGGGAACTTTGGCGATCGTGGTCCGAATGATCGCCGCTTTGAGGGCAACTGTCGAGATCATGGGAATGCTCCACGTTTTTCATGGATGAAGAACGCATTCGTGGACAGCAGCAGGCGGATAATTTTGGACGTCCACAGGAACAGCGGAACGAAAATTGGCGTTTCTACAACAGCGAGCCGGAGCGCGCTCATCACTTTGATCGCAGCTTAGAGCGCAACGATCCGGACAACAGAGATCTGCGTTTCAATTTAAACAACGATCCGAACAACAGAGAGCTTCGTTTCAATTTGAACAACGATGATCGTAATTCATACGGACGCGATCGTATCGATCGTAATGATCGCTTCATTGACGACGACAATTGTCGTGATCAGATGATGTTTAATGACTCTGGACCTGGACCCTTTCAATCCAATCAAAGTCAGTTCGGTGGCGATCATTGCTTTGAGAACGATGGCGACTTCGATCAGCAGCAGCGCCAGTTTGATGGCGACTTCAATCAGTCGAACAACCAACGCTTTCCACAGCGAGAGTTTGACACTTTCCGTGATGATTTCCAACCGAATAATTATCAAGTCAATGTTGATATCGACTATCAAGACAGAGGAGACCAACGTCGTTCTATGGATCGTCGTAATGATCGCTATGGCAATGGTTACCGCAACACAAATGCTCACAATCAAGAACGCAACACAGTTAGGAATACAATTCCCGGTCCACACGCAAACCGTTCAAATCAACCACGAGAGGCTCCACGGAATGCCAAAGTTGGCGGTTCCCATGAAAACCGAACAAATTCATCTGCAGATCGTGCCGCAAAGACACCAAGAATTCCAAATCCTGCAGCTAGAGGTGGCAAACCAACCGCTGGTCCAAATCCGAATCAGAATCAGAACAAACCAAATCAATCAACCATACCAGCCAAAGGTGGAAAACCTGTGGGCAAGAACACTTCGGCTGGTCCAAAACAGGAGGCCACGACAGCCAGGAATCTGGCCAATCCTGGTGGTGCCCCGAAGCCAGCAGCCGCCGCCACTCCAGGGGCCAGGAAAATGCCGGGCAAGCCGCCAGAGGCAAACCCTCGTGCTGGTAAGGCTAAAAAACCAAAACTAGAATCGTTTCAGATATCGCCAGTAATCGTTGAGTATCCCTAAAACTTTTACTGGGGATGAATGATGCGAGAATGCATGATTATTGGGTGCGGCAGGGATGCAGTCCGGTTTAGGAGAGCCTTGAGCTGTAGCTCAACTCAATCCATAAACGGTTCGAAAACAATTAAATTGGTTAAAAAACTTTTCAAGAGAGCACAAGTATTTTTCTATTGATGTCTCTTTAAGGGGCATTCATTCGCTCAATCCTTCAATCGTTTAAATCGCCTAAAGGGTTAAACAGCTGCTGAATGGATATGAAGCTGCTCTTCAAGGGAGTAATTCCCTATTGCCAATCCATTCGGATTATCCCTGATCCGAACCAAATCAAACCGAACCGAACAGAACCGACTTGCATCCTCCGCCTCGTGGAGAATATTTCTACAGAATATAACACCGGGTATTTCCCATCATTTTACAGGACAAAAGCGCGGCGCTGAGGAAGCGCTGCCCGTTGCGGGCGAGGTCAAGCGACGCAAAGTCATCAAGGGTAAGGGTTTCCTTATCGGCGGCAGAAAGCTGCCCTACATCGCATTCGATCAAGTGTTGCCGCAGGAGGAGGCGGAGTCCTATGCTGTGACCTTCTTCGAGCAAACACCCAACTACAACACGAACGTCTATGCCAACGAGGATGGCAAAGCTGTGCAGGGCCACGAGGACGATGATAGCTCGGACACCGATTCACTGGAGTTGCCCGAAAACACAAAGGGGGTGGCAGGCAATATGGTAAAAAATCAAAACTCAATCGCATGCGCAAGGAATGGACCGCTTTGTATCGTACAAAGAGCTACAAAGACTGGGACTGCTGGTGGACGGATTACAAGTGGTGTGGGAACGAGATCAACAAAGTGCTGGAGAAATTCGACAACCGGAATCTGCAGCATCGCTTCATACCAATCTACAAAAGGTACACCACCGAGCAAGTGGTCAATACGGTCTTAAAATTGGGACACGTGGCATTGGAGAAGAACACATTCAATGTGCAGCGCAACATGCGGGCCATTTTCTTGCTGATGGACAGTACTTTCCTCCAAAATCTCAAAATGGAGAATATTGAGCAGCTGGAGAACTTGATACGGCGTGTTCCCAACCATTTGTGGCTGTATAAGCTCCGTAGCATGGTCTATATGTGGTCGAAATACCATCAAACCTTGAAGGACCCCCCAAAAACTTTAAGGAAAGCGATACACAATGCATATGCCAGAAAATGGAAGACACCCATGTTTCACTGGCTGGCCAAGCAGGCCTTCGATGAGCTGCACGTATGTTCTAAAAAGTAAAAAGTATTCCCCAATCAAACTGATATTTATTTTCTATTGATGTACCCCACAGGCAATCAGTGAAATCTCTTGGCCGGATCACAATCGTCTCTATCCGGGCATAAAGAAGCCCATGAAGATTTAAATGATATGGCAGATACTCCTATCCTTTAAAATACATTTTAATATACTCTTAGTATCGATTTGTAAATTGAATTAGAACAGAATAAAAATTCCCCTCCACCTTGACTCATGTGCAGTGTGCATACCAAATAACCAATAACCAATGGATAATATCTCTAATATCTTTAATATCCGCTTCGATTAAACCACTAATGTCCCATCTTGCTTTCGTCAGGATTCTGTATGAAGAGCTTCAAGGTGAACAGCACTGAGAAGTTCTTCATCAATGTGTGCCAGGCCCCGGAGGTGCCAGCACCCGAAGATGTCACCGAGGAGGAGCTGATTGCCATACTGGAATCATCGACACCGGGCTCGTTTCGTGTGCCCATGAGCATCTCCGATCCGCGACACACCAAGGATCGGTCAGACAAGACCGTCGATGTCTGCGACATTGCCATCAATCCACAGTTTTGGTCAAGATACAGAAATCGCAGCTTTTCAAGAACTTCTTTCAGCAGCTGGCCGCCGAGGCACTCAGCGAGAAGTACAACGTACAGATATCCATGGAAAAGACCATCATCCTGAACAATCGCAAGTTTGTGGGCACCCTGGTCTCGCATCGAGTGCGCAACGCTGATGTACAACATGTCCAATCAGTGTCCGGTAAACCGGCCGCTATTGAAGCCGGCAAGGATCAGAAGGCGTCTTCGAAATTGGTGCAGGAGATCGATGAAAAGTATGCGGCTGCAATCAGGAAGAGCCGCCAGACGGAGGAGCTGCAGTACAAGCTACGTGCCCAGATCCGCGATGATGCTGTTCATGAAATCCAAGCCGAGATCTACCTACCAAATTGTGTATGTAGTTTTTTACCATACCATTGTATGATGATGTATATTGACGATAAATCTCTTCTATTCGAAAGGTCTCCTCGTATGAGGTGAACCTGGATGTTGGTGAGGATCGCATCTTGGTCGAGTCCCGGAAACACGGCTATGTCTTTGACAAATTTGTCAATTATCGTCTGCAACAGGATCGTGCCCGCGCCCTGTTCGACAAGACAAGCAAGGTGAATAGACATGATTTCCTAGTTATACCGAAAAACTGCTTTATATAGTCTAAAATGTAATTATCTTTCAGATGCTTCAAGTCCGCATTCCTGTTTACATTCAATAATAAACCATAGAAAAGCATGTTCGCCTTATAAATTCATAATGTTAATAAATAAATTGTTTCATTTCGAAAATGTAACTAAGATTTTAAACCTTTTTGGTATAGATTTCGGTGAAAGCTAGTTTTTGCTCCTCTAAAGTTTATATTTTGAAAATATAATAGTGTTCTTTGAGATTTATTATGCACTAGTACATATGTATATACTAGTGGGATTTATCTTTTCTGATTACTAAGTCGCAAATGTTCGCCAGGCTACAGAGTTCGGGGACGAAAAACATGCATAATTTCTAATCATTTCCCATACGAAAATCATCCCTTTTTTCTAGGCTGAATATACGATGCAGTAATAGCTTTGTTTAATTATTGCTCCACTCCATATTTCTTCATAACGCGCAATAAATCATAGTAAATTAATAGAAATTTACAAATTTGCCTACAAAGTTTCTTATTGTTGATCTGCATTCTTAAACACAAATCAACAGTGAAACAGTGGTCGTAGGCCACTACACTTTAAGACAAATCTAGTTTGAAAAACAGAACAACCATAAATTTGTGTTGGTGTTGGTGGTTAATTGGTTCACACACACAACACACAGTCAAAATGGCCTATCTGGTATTTTATGGAGCTCTAGTATTTTCCGACGTAAATACTGCTGAACCTGTTTCCATTTTTTACACTAGGGCTGCAAAACCATCGACGGTCGATGTATCAACATTTCCATAAAAAAACCTATCTGCCTACTAGTATTTGAGCGGATCTGTATCCTGCGAGTTACTATTGCATCGGCTTGTATATTTTGTTTATTTTGAAGTACTATTAATGGTTTTGGAAGCTGTGCGATAGATCGAGGTTGTTTTCGACTGTCGATATATCGTTTCAGACAAAAACTGTATAGAAAATTATTAAAAAAATCTTCTAACGAGAAACCTCCAACCACAAAATCACAGAAAAATTATTACAATTTTGTTGGGGGAAAGATGCTACTTAAAAAAATCAAAATATACAAGCCTATGCAATAAGTACTCCATATATTATACATTACGATATATCGACCATGGTTGGTCTTGCAGCCCTAGTGAAAAAATGCCAAATGTCTCAGTTGCATTTGCACCAGAAAATACTAGAACTCATATCCATAAAATACCAGATAGTCCATTTTGATTGTGGATACTACGCTTGTATTGCCGGTATTGCATCCCTGGCAGACGATTGTGAAAAAATTGGTGAAAAGTGCTTTGAGGGCAAACAATTTATAGAATTAACTCGTATATTAAAGAATTTGTAGCATCAAAGTGTTCTCTGGCTAAAGCAAACTCGTGGCGCAATGGACTTTCGCAACAAGAATGACGTTTATGGCATCGGCCAGCGTCGTTTGGGAATTGGTAACTCAATCGGCTCTGGCTCTGGCCTGGGTGCCGCATTTTATGCGCCAAACTTCGGCAACGATGGTGGTGGCTTCAGCTACAACAACAGCAACACCAACAACATGCAGCTGGACCGCGGCCATAATCAAGGATTTGGTAACAGGAACTCGAGCCCAGATATGGGGGGAAACTTTAGTCGTAATCGTTCCACAAACGACAACAATTTTCCCTACAACGACAACAATCGCCAGCGGGACTTGGAGATGATCTCGCGGGATGCCGCCTCGAATAGCTATTTGCGGGTCCTAGAAAACCGCTCCAACTTCAATTCCAACAACAATAACAACCAGAACCAGCGCTATATCAATTCCAATGATAGCTTTGGCGATAGCCAGCAGCGACGAGACTTTGACGACAATTTCCGTGGTGGCGCTTCCTCGGGAAATTTAGGCATTTCCCGGGACCTGCCGAGCAATTTTGGGAACTTTGGTCGTACCGACAACAATGATTCCCCGAGCTTTGGCAACCGGAATTCGGTGAGTTCTAATTTCAATTCCGATTTCCGTAACTTCGACAACAACTATCGTGGCCCACAGTCGAACACCAACTTCGGCGACAACAATGGGCGTTACTTCAATGATGCCACACGGAACCAGAGTCGTTCCAATAACGTTGGTGGCCCCTCCGACGATGTGGCCAACTTTATTGACAATTATCGCGGTGGCCCCAGGTCGCAAAACTTTGGGGATCAGCGCTCCTCCAACTTTAATGATGCCGATCGCAACTCTTATGGCGGTGCCGGAGGCGGCGGCAATTTTAATGACAATTTCCGTGGCAATAATTACGGAAACTCTGGCTCCAACGACTTTGGACCTCCTGGCGGCTTTAACAATATTGGCATGAATAATGTCGGTCCATCCGGTGGCAATTTTGGCAACAACAACAGCCGCAACTTTGCCCAGAACGATCGGCGCAACTTCAACGATGGCAACGCCCGGAACAACACTTGGAACAACTCCAATACGCAGCAATCCTCATCATTGCAAGACGCTGGGTATCAGTCGGCTGGCAACGGCAATGGCAATGGAAACGGCAATCTGTCTGCCTGGGAGGCCAGCCAGCGGGCCTACAACTCGAAGCGGAATCAGAACTCACCCAAAAGAACCTAAACAACGGCGGCGTCGTACGCAAACCGGTCCCGGCACCAGCAATAAAAAATATTCAAGGTATTCGTGCAAATCCAAAAACGGTGGCCTTGATCACGGCCAATGCGACTAGAAATCCAGCAGTACGGAATGCTGTCGGTGCCGGTGGCAATGCACGCATCGCCGGCGGTCCTGGAGCCAATCCACGGAATGCCGGCGGTCCCGGAGCCAATCCAAGGAACGCTTTGGGTCCCGGCCTTAATGCACGCAATGCCGTCGCACGCATTGTTGGAACATTGCAGAACCTGAACAATGTTGTGGGCAATCAAATCAGGCTAAAGAACGTCGGACCCAATCAAAGGAAGCCAAACAATGTCGGACCGAATCAAGGCCGGCCACAAAACGCTGTCAATGCCAGTAGGAATCCGCTTCCAGTCAGAGCCAGGAACGCTGGGCAAGCACCCAATCCTGGCAAACCCCGGCCCCCAGTGGTCAACAATGCCCAACCAAAGGGTCAGACCGTCGCTGGAGCAGCTCCACGACCTGGTAAGCCATTCCTTTTCAGCTGCAGTATCCCTACTAACACTTTTGTTTCATGGACAGGACAAAAGCGTGCCGCCCCAGCAGCAGTTGCAGCCAAAGCAGCAGCACCAGCAGCAGTCAGCTCGCCACTTTCAAAGTCTGAGAGAAAGTGGCTGAAGGTGGCCCGTAAGCGTGGTTTCCTTATGGGCGGCTTTAAGCTGCCATATCTCCTCAATGGGGATCCGAAGAAACTTCCGCAGTTTGAGGACGAATCGTATGCGGTGGCCTTCTTTGAGCAGACCTTCATTTACAGTACAAACCCATACGCCGGTGAGGAGGAGTTCACCGAGGCAGCTGTCGTTATCAATGAGGATTCTGATGACGAGGCGGTCAAGGCTGCGCGTAAGATCCACAAGCGTGCCAGGAAACGTCTGCGCACCGATTTGGTGGCCGTTCATCAGTCGACCAGCACCATGGACTGGCCCAGTTGGTGGAAGGAGTACAAGACCCTTGGGGAGGAAATTGACAAACAGTTGAAGGCCTGTGGCAATCTCAATCTCGAACACAGCTTCTTGCCCAATTTCCCGAAGCTGACCACCGAACAGGTGATCGAAGGTGTCATCAAGTCGGCGCACTTTGGATTGGAGAAGAATGTGGATGTGCCGTTCGATACCATGAAGACGATTTTCACGCTGATGAATCTAACGTTTTTGGAGAACCTGACGGACGCGAACAAAGAGGAAATCCAGAATATAATACGCAACATACCCAATGCTCTTTGGGTACACAAGATGCGCACCATGATCAATCTGTGGGCCAAGTATAAGCAAGTTGCGGAGCCTTCGACGGCCACAGATGCCGAGGCCAAGGAGGAGCATAGCCGTCTGCAGCAGGCCACGGCCCGTGAATGGAAGAGTCCCGGCTTCCATTGGGTGGCCAAGCAGGCCTTTGATGAACTTGTGGTACGCATTCAATGAAATTTCATTTAACATTTATTCGGATCCTAATGGTAGCCTTTTTCATTCTTTGCAGTCTATTAGCGCTGCCGAGTGGAAGGATCATGCTACACTCTTTCCAAAACTAGAGTAATCCGATCCAATCCTCACATCGCGGCTCCTTTTTTCGCGTCAACATTCTACTAAATCCCTAATCCTCCCATTTAACTTAGCAGCAGATCCTTGCTTGCCTGCATTCAGATTGTACGAGAGAAATTTACACACATGTATTGATGAAAATCCTATGTACCAATAGGCGTTAGATTGTAATTAGATCAGATTGATTGAACAAATAAAATACCGACCCACAAATATCTTGGTCTTATGAGCCTTATGCTTCTAATAGCTCCAAGACGCGGCAAATGTATGCTTGATTCGAGATTCACAAATGAATAATACAAAAGAGAATGTAGTAAAAACAAGCGGGAACGTTGCGAGCCGCGGCATTTGCCGGAAAAACATAGAGAGAAACCACGACCGCTAGCTATTTTCTATTGTTAATTCTTGCAAAATTCTTCAGGTATAAAAACCGTTCTAATCTCCCCTGAAACGCTGTTCAAATTAGCAGTCGATGTATTTAACAATTTTATTGCCAGCAACAAGGTTTTACATGGTATTATGTTCACAATGTGTGTGTTTTTTAAGAGATTACGTACAGGAAATTTTCAATTTGTGTAATCTATCCAAATGTACGACTACTTCAATTATATAATTCTCATAAATATGTATTTTTACGTTTTTCTCAGATTTAGTTTTGTGGATTTAGCCACCCAACTGCTTGTACAGAATAGGCACATAGTCATCGTACTCGGCCTGGTACAGATTGCCGGCCACCGGGTCGCCCAGATTGTATTTCTCGGCGAATTTGGCAATCTTGAAGCCGCCGCGTCCATCGCCGCTGGTGTTGGGCAAGCGCTTCTCGTCGAAGTCGAGCTTGCACTTCTGCTCGTAGATGAGGAACACGTAGCGATGCAAGCCAGTGTCTGGCGGGGGTCCCGAGCCAACGTAGGCGGACAGGACCTCGCCCTTGGCAATGTCGCCGCCAGGAATGTTTCCCACCAGCCAGTGGTGCCACTCGCGGAACTTGGGCTCCTTGCGGCTGGGTGCGTCCGGGTCGGTCATGCACAAGGTGTACAGCTTGCTGGCATCGGCCTCCCACTTCACGCACGGCTGATCCTTCACCTGAGTGGGCGTCAGCACCATGCCGGGCTTCACAACAATGTCGCATGGATATTGCACAGTTGCGGTGGCCTTTGGTGCCTTGGCAATGACATCGGGTACCACGCAGTTCTCTTCCATGGTTTTTCCTATCGATCCACTCGAATAATTGCGTAAATTAAATGCAGCAGACAAATGACCGACGATACGCAGGCGATATTCTTTTTCGGCAAATGTTGTGGTCGTTCTAATGGCGGCCGGTGCTAGGGTAAAGTTGACATTCACAGCGGAGGAGGCCCTAAGAAAATTGCTCCAGTGCGGTCCAATGGCGCATGTTTGGATGTTGCGCAACAGCTTCAAGCGCAAGAGACTCATATTTCAACCAAATTATTCAACGAAAGGTTAAGAAATAAAAGTATTTTTGCAAATTTCCGTTTTCAAATAAGGAGATGGCAATTCTGCTATTCACAGGGAAACAAACACCTATCGATACCGATTAAATTTAAAAGTCTTGATTTGTATCCGACACAAAATCCTAAGAAAAATTGAAGAGAATACAAAGTGAGTTTGGGAGATTAAATCGTTTTAATTAAGTTATATGCCTAAACTAGTTCTTACTCTATCGGTTGGATTGTGGGGATAACAAGAACAAAGGAACAATATATGTATGTGGGATGTGTGTGTGGAGTGATGATGGGGAAGTGCTATGCAAAATTTTTTTGGGTCAAAGCTTCGTCTACAACTTTGGATTCTCTTCAGGTTGTCCGCTGTGTGGGATAAAACTAAACCTGATAACGTTGCTTATGTCATGCCTTGCGGAAGACATCGCCGGATCCGTATGAGAGGCGCCGCTCCTTAATGTTGGTGGTTACCAAAACCTCGTCGTCGTACTGCGAAACTCTCTGCATCTTGGGTCGCATCAAGCCCCGCACATCGTTGAACGTTATATCGATATCCCTGAAGGCGTTCAGCAGGAATACGGCGGTAATGACTATGAGAAAGCCGCACACATCGCCGAGGATGTCGTCGAACCGCATGTGGGTAAACTCCTTGAAAAGTATTGCCGAAGCAGTTATCACCAGAGTCGTGAACATCACATAATAGACGGGCGTCACGATGCTGGTATTGAAAATGTCCAGCGCCTTGTTCAGATAGTTCATCTGAATGGCAATGAAGGTGATGGTGATGACAATCAGGAACCACGGCATCCAGGTGAGAAAGACATTGCCCCCGTTGTCCAGGGTCTGTCGAATGGCCAGACCGAGAGCCTTGCAGGACATGACGGTCAACGAGCCTATGCCCGAGCACAAAAATATGTAAACCACAACGTTCGTATGGCCATGACGTGGGGCGATAAAGCAGGCCACAAAGGCAGTGGAGCCAATGATGCAGATCACATACAAAATGAACACTGGATCCTGCAGCATGTCGAACAGCAGTTGCAGGTCCTCTACCTCCTTCTCCTTGGGCGAGTGTATCACTATGATGGTGGACCCGAGTATGCACAGAAAGCAGCCAATTTTCCCCAGCAGATTCAGTTTCTCGTTGAGAAACCTGGAGGCCATCACCGACGAAATAATCACACTCAGTGCCCCCAGGGGGGTCACCAGGGAGGCGGGCGCAAAGGCGTAGGCGGCAAAGTTAGCCGCCTCACCCAGGCCCACTGCAAAGACAATGATGACAAAAGACAATGGAATTCTGTGATAAGCAAAAGTGTTTGTCTCTACTCACTTGTCAGCAGACCCGCCCACCAGATCCACTCGCGTAAGTAGCCAAATCCGCCAGCCGATGCCCGCACCTCTCCATACCTACTCAGTCGAATGAGGGCCTTCTTCTTGATAATGAAGCTGGAGCCGATGAAGAAGCAGGACGAAATGGCCAGGCCTACTCCTATGTAGAAGTCTGTATTCGTCAAGGGTGCCGCCAGTGTGACGGGCGGGGCCAGGCTGGGTCCAGCTATTGGCATGCTGCCTGCCTGCGTCTGGTCCATCTGCAGTGATGAGGCTTCGCTACTCATTGGATGTTTTGCAACTCGCTCTGTGTCTTGCACTTCTTTTCAAAGTCTGCGTGAGTCACAAGCCATGTATGTAAATCCCAGTGGTCGCACTCCGCGGTATTTTTCGGTATATTTCATTATTAGTCAGACGATATATTTTATCGATAAGTCTAATTCACGCGCGCGTGTGTGGGAGGAAAAACAAAACAAAACTAAAGCAGAATGCCGCCGAAATCGAGTAGCAAGAAAAACCAGGCCAGTTGGTACCACTGCGAGACCTGTGGAGTGCACATTATATCCAAGGCACGCGACAATCACGATGGCAGCTGTCCCATATCCGGTGAAAGTAATATAGATGCGGACTCCGACGAGGAGTATGTGCGGAATGGAACGCTATACACGAGGAGTCTGCAGCAGCGCAACTTTGAAGTAGAATCCCTAAAGGATTTGCCTGCGAAGTATGCAAACATGCTGGTGTTCGTATCGGAGGGTGCCATGCGACTCTCCCAGCTCCACATTGGTCAGCACGTGGTTATTGAATCAACGGCACAAGAGCCGCTGGTGCGGATCGTGTGGCCCGTATCGGAGCAGTTCCTCACCACGGTGTTTGTGACAGACAGCGGTAGGAATCCGAAGTCTAAGATTGTACAATATCTGTGCACTTATCGATAGATTCTTTTAGATTACAAATCGAATTGGACGAATATGCGTGGAAAGCTGCTTAAGATCAGTGCATTGGACACCAAATGTCTAACAGCCGCCGGCAGCATCTCCCTTAGGCAGATAAGCGAAACGCGTCTGAAGTCTGCACAGCTTAAGGATGCCACTGCCTTGCTCCAGCGGGCCATGGTCAACCAAATCTACTGCCAGGGAACTAAAATTCATTTCAATTTCTTCAACAAGTCGCTGACATTTCGCCTGGAGAGTTGGCAGGGGGCAGTGGAGGACGCACTGGCTGGTCTCAGCCTGGAGGCCAAGCCACGGCAATTTGTTCAGGTGACCAATGTTACCGAGATTGCAATTGATACCCCAGGAGGAGGAGCAGCAACTGGAGGAACAGACCAGACCCTTTCGTATTACAAAATGCCAAATCGGAGGACTGGATAAGCAATTGCAGCTAGTGGAGGAGAGCATGGAGTATGCTCTGGGCCTTAGGACATTGCCTGCCGGTAAGTAGATCCCTATATCCGCCTGGACCTTAAAATATTCCCTGTGGTGCCACAGGTCTAAAGGTGTCTCGAGGCATGCTTCTGTATGGCGCCACTGGCTGCGGCAAGTCCATGGTCTTGGAGGCCATGACTGCCGTGGCTGAGGATCGCAGCCACAGGAACGTTCAAATCATTCGCATCAATAGCGGCGAGGTGTACAGCAAATTCCTTGGCGAAACAGAACAAAATCTAGCAGCAATCTTCGAGCGGGCCTACGCCCATTACCCGCAACCGACGCTGCTGCTTATCGAGGATTTGCATAACCTGTGTCCCAAGCAGGAGAGCAATGATATGGTCAAGCGTGTCTCCCTGGCGTTTCTCGCGCTGCTCGACCAACTGAGCAGTCCCAGACAGCTGCGAGGCAGTCGAACCTTCCTGCTGGCCACCAGTTCGCAAATTGATGCTCTACATCCGAGTATACGGAGAGCCGGACGCCTGGACAGTGAGCTGGAGTTGGGTGTCCCCAGTCCGCAGGCACGTCAGGCCATCATCGAATGTCTGATTCAATCGGTGGAGCACCAACTGAGTACCGAAGATGTGGGACAGATTGCCACCATTAGCCATGGCTATGTGGGTGCCGATCTGGCGAATCTGGTGTATACAGCAATACTCCAGGCCCAGCCACAACCTCTTCAGCTCAGGCACCTGCAGGAAGCTCTCATCAGCGTCAAACCATCGGCCATGCGCGAAGTGCTCATCGAGTGTCCCAATGTCCAGTGGTCGGACATTGGCGGCCAGTCCGAGCTCCGTCTGGCCATGCAACAGGCCATCGAATGGCCACTGCTCCATGCGGAGAAGTTCCAGCGTCTTGGCATTAAGCCACCGCGTGGCATTCTCATGTTTGGGCCGCCCGGCTGCTCCAAAACGATGATTGCCAAGGCCCTCGCCACCGAGAGCAAGCTGAACTTCCTTTCGATAAAGGGACCGGAGCTCTTCTCTATGTGGGTGGGTGAGTCGGAGCGGGCGGTGCGCGAGGTGTTCCGCAAGGCTCGCCAGGTGGCACCCTCGATTGTCTTCTTCGATGAGATCGATGCCATTGGCGGCGAAAGAGCAGAAGGCGAGGGCTCTGGCTCCGGCTCGGGTTCGTCCGTCAAAGAGCGTGTTCTCACCCAACTCCTCACCGAACTGGACGGCGTAGAGGCGTTGCAGAATGTCACCATTGTGGCGGCCACCAATCGTCCCGACCTGATAGACAAAGCTCTACTCCGTCCCGGACGCATCGATCGCATTCTCTACGTGGGCCTTCCAAAAGCCGATGCTCGAAGCGAAATCTTACGCATAAAACTACGCCCCATGCCGCTGGCCAAGGATGTGGAGGTGGACAAGCTGGTGGAACTAACAGACGGTTATTCGGGCGCCGAAATTCAGGCCGTATGTCATGAGGCAGCTATGCATGCCCTCGAGCAAAGCTTCGACGCGAAGCAGGTGGATTGGTCGCACTTTGAGCATGCCCTGACGGCAGTACAGCCGCGTACCAGTCCAGAACTTTTAAAACTCTACGAGGACTACTTGAAAAGGAAGTGATCTGAGAGTAAAGTTATGCCGCTCAAAGAGTACCCTCAAATTACGCTCAAAGAGTGCCGCTCAAAGAGTAATAAAAAGCATTTGACATACGTAATTATATTTACTATATACGATTATAATCTCCCACATGAGATACGAAATTTAAGGTCCACAGATTAGGCTAAATAGATAAGATTGCATTAGACTTGGACTGCATTAAAAAACCTTCACTTTGGGCTTTACTAAATCAAAGATCGACACTTGATTTGGAAATACTCGCCACTATCTGGAATCGACGCCTTTGAAGCCAGCTATCGACGGCAACGATAAAGAATAACCAACAATTAATGTCACAATAAATTGAAATGAAACGAAAGAAGAATTCAAGTGTCTCGTGTTTTCATACTGACAAAGAGAGAGTGTCTGATTATTTCGCTTGGTGTGCAAATCGCTAAAACAAATGGGTCGGGCCCATGTCCCACAAACAAAGACGAGAGCAGAGAGACCGTTTCTGATTGATACAGTGGAACGCATTGATGATGAAATTATATAATATTTAAATTACCGAACTACCGAGGGTCACGCTCAACAGCACAGAGGTTTTAATAAGAACTGGCATTCGAGTTATGGGAATACGATTATAATAGCAATTGTTTGTACATATGTACACTTGCGGTCATGGCCAAGGTCATGCAAATGTTTTGGTCTGTCAGATTAGTCGAATTCGATGTTCGTATACCCTTGCAATGGTCTCCAGCCATTATAAATATATTTATATCTACCTTAGTAAAATGGCTATATGTGCACTGCTTTGAATGACGTTTTTTTTCAACATGTATTTTCTTGATTTTTTCCATATTTTTATTTGGTTAGCTGTTAATAAGTAAAAAACAAAAAGGCATAAACAAATTCAATATCAATTTTTTAATAACAAAAAAAAATAATTTAATATGTTTCACATAGAAAATGGGTATTACAGCACAATTTATTTTGTATGAAATAAAATTTCCAAGGAACAAGTTTTTTGGAAAATTAAATCTCTTAATAATTAATGAAGTTGAACTTATGCTCCCGAAGCTTATGCAGCCTACTAGGCATTGTACCTGCCCAGTTTTATAGAGGTGATAACTCTATCCTGTCCCATTCTGAAACAATCGCTTGTTTTAATTCCTTTAAAGGTATCGTACTGCCTTGTACAGGCATAAACTTTTGCTGTAAACAGGCCCCATAGATCCTCAATTGGATTTAAGTCCGGACTCATTGCCGCCCACTTAATCGACGGTATATTGTGGGTGTCAAGATAACCCATTGAGCCCGGGAAACATGAATTGGCACACTATCCTGCTGAAATGTTCATTGATCACCATGGAAATGCTTAGCAAATGAAAAAAAAGTTCACTATCTACCAATGCTATATATGCTTGAGCTTTCATCCGGTCGGATATGAAACATATTGGAGACTTCCCTTTAGCACTAAAGGGAGCCCATATCATAAGCGATCCATCACCATGGTTCGGCTTGTAGCAAGTTGCCCGTGGATGACGCGGGTCTTTCCAATACTTATGATGGACATATGAATCGTCTAAATTCAATTTTTTTTCATCACTAAAAATTACATTTTCTAATTCGGGGTCCCAGAACTTGTGTTTTTCAAAAAGGACATGCGCGCATCTTTCTGACGTTTAGTTAAGCGGAGTTTGCCAACTTTCTTTTGATATGTGAGGTTAAAATTTTCGTTCAATATTCGGCTCACACGTTGCCTGGGGATTGTTAATCCGAGTTCTGCCTTGATTTTGTTGCAGCTCATTAAGTCTTCAGTTGCAAACTGCCGCAAGTGCCGTTTGTCCATTTTCTTATGGTTGATACTGGGCCAAGCCGACGATTTATGCGGTAACCGTCTGGATCTATTAAAATTTTTTTAAATAGTATTTCGATGTCGATTCATTAGCGAAGCTATTCGACCAGTTTTCATGCCGGCCAATTTAATTCTCTTGATCCTTCTCTGTTCTTCCTCAGAAAATTCTGTACCATGTGGCATTTTTAACTAATAATGTTGCTTTTTTTTAAATTCTTTTTGGTTTGATGCAATAATGAGTTCTTACTTACAAAATTAATCAGCTTGTCACTTTTACTGAAAAGATGCTAACACTGCGACTCTCAAAACATGAATAAACATGATTGCACATATATCTGTTTTCTACGTAGAGCGGGACTTTGATCTCTTATATAAGCTACTGGTACCACAAATGGGGTTCAAAGAAGACGAACATTTTTAGTAACTGAGCACAACAATAAGAGATAAAAACTGCATAGTCAAACCAAACAAGCAGCTATTACTTGTTAAGAAAAATTAAAAATAATTTTTGCACATATAGCCATTTTACTAAGGTATTTAATCCAAAAATTCTAGCACAGCAAGAGGTTCCTAAGTATACATTTATTTATTTAATATTTAATTGGATGGAATCACAACGGTTCTCATAAAAGAAAACGCTGGACCGATCCCTCATATGTACTCGTAAATCAGTCTATATTGTCATCAAATTTGAATTAGATATGGAAATTATTGTAGGAATTATTTCAGTGTCGATATATGTTAGGTATTCTTATTGATTCAAAACAAAGGTTTATTCACCTCTCAAAATTTAAAGAGCTTTAAAAGCATAAATTCACAACAAAAACGTATTTTCGACGAAAATTTATTAAATTTGTTGTGTTAATCAATTGTTTCGGTATTCTGAAAATTTGATCAGCTTCTGTCCCTTACATATTGTAAGGTATCAAAAGATTCAACCATAGAATCGAACTAATAAATTATAAGAGTTTTCGAAAATAATTGTATGGATTTTAACAATTTGAATTTATTGCAAATTTCCTACGTAATCCAAAACTTATAAAAATATATTAGAGATTTTTTTTTTGAATCAATTATGTAAGGTATTTGAACAATTGATATCATCAATTGAATCAGCTTATACAAATGTTGTTATCGATGAAATTTTTTATGAAATAGTGTCAATTAACCAACCAGTAGTTAAGCCAGTTTCGTTACATGTTTTTACCATCTGTTTAGGCACTGTGCTTTTTTTTGTAAAGTGAATGGTTATTTTTGTTCGAGTTATTAAGTTTAAAAAACTCATTTGTAGTTTTAAAAAGCTCGTCTGTTAATGAGAACTTGTTGAAGAGTGAACAAGTGTAGCACATATCTTCACACGATGCTGCTCTATACGATTTTTCAGAGAATGATCGATGAGCGGGAGAGCATAAGTTGGGGTTCTCTCAGATCTATGTATAGGAATAGTTAAACGTATAAGACAGAGAAAGCCTCAGCTCTTGGCGGGCCCGCCCGATCGGTCCAATCAGTCGCCGGTTCGTCGTTCAGTGCGTCGCGTCGTTTTGGTCTTTGGTTACGACACAGGGAACACGCGCTGCATTCTTTAGCGCTCGTTGAACGATCCACAGAATATGGAGTACTGGCTGAAGATCTCGCTGCTGCTCTGCACTTTCGGCTTCCTTCGCGAGCTGCGGCCATCGGAGCCGTATGTGACCGAATATCTGGCCGGAGACTATGGCAATCTGACCACCGAGCAGGTATACCAGAATGTCTATCCCTTTGGCACGTACTCGGTGCTAGCGCAACTGGTGATTGTGTTCCTCATCACTGATCTGGTACGGTACAAGCCGGTGATCGTTCTCTCCGCCGTTGCTGGGATCGTGCTGTTCGCCATGCAGATATGGTGCGATACACTGGGAATGCTACAGGTTGCCCAGCTCTTCTATGGCTTCTTCACGGCCGCCGAGGTGGCCTACTACACGTACATCTATGCCAAGGTGGACAAGGAGCGCTATCAGATCGTCACCGGACACACGCGTGCGGCGATCTTGAGCGGAAAGTTTCTAGGCGGAGTGGTGGCCCAGGTTCTGGTGTCCACCGACAGCATGGACTATGGGGAGCTGTACTACATATCACTGACCACGCAGATCATATCGTTGGGTGTGTCCCTGGTTCTGCCCAACGTGCCACGCAGTCTGTATTTCTATGCGAATGATGCCAGTCCGAGTACGACTCCTGGCGGCGAGGAAAAGGTCCCACAGTTCTCACTGAAAAAGGCCTGTCGCCTGCTGTGGTACCACCTGGTGTCCTCCTACTCGAACCGCATTGTCCTGCAATGGAGTGTGTGGTGGGCCCTGGCCACCTGTGGTCAGATTCAGGTAATCCTCACATGAATATCATTATTTTTGGTCCCTTTATAATGAGATTTTTGTTCGAATAGGTGATATCGTATATTCAGTTCCTGTGGAAGGAGGTGGCGCCCGAACATCAGAGCGTCTACAATGGCGGTGTGGAGGCATTGGCCACCCTCCTGGGCGCCGTAGGAGCCATTGTGGCGGGTATGCTCAACTCGAACAAGCGACGCAGCTGCTATATGCTGTGCAATTCCATTTGCGCTGCTGTTCTGGGCGGTCTCCTGCTATATGCCTCACAAACCACTGTACTCTGGGTGGCTTACGTCAATTATGTGCTTTTCTGTGCCATATTCTTCTTCATCATCACTGTGGCAGGCGCCATTGTGGCCGAGAATCTGGTGGAGGACAGCTTTGGCCTCGTCTTCGGCATCAACACTTTGGTGGGACTCATGTTGCAGACGATTCTCACCATTGTCGTGGTGGAACCGGATCCAGGCCTTGGCTTGGGCCTGAGGGATCAGTACCTAGTCAACGGAGGCTATTTTCTGTGCTTGGGGGGAATCTATGGACTCGGGATTCTCATTGCAAAGCTATGTGCCAAGTCCAGGAACTCGAAGCAATTGCGAATAACCACGTAACGGAGACTATAAGACCCGTAATGCGATATAATTTAGCAACATTTTGTATTCAATCGTTCCGCATCAGCCCACCGAATTTTATACACCTTGTAATTCGAGTGTTAATATTTGTTAATCTCAAAAGATTAGTAATGGGTCGATAGGATGCGTAATTATTTTATTGTTCCTATATATATATATATGCTATTTCCTATATCATATAGCTGATAGAGTTCTCGGATATGATTGAAAATATATTTCAAACTTCAAATATAGTATATAAACGTTGATCAGTTTTAAGTAAATTGGGATAACTATTAAAATAAAATATATATTTTATCATAAGAACACAAATTTAAAATCATAGATATATGTATGAACCTTCCCGATCTTGAAAATTTCCATTGTTTCATTCAGCTTTAAGATACTTGGCAACTCTATCAGCTTTATACAAATTGAACAGGGTTTTTTTTGTAAACTCAATTATTCTCATAATATACTCACAATTATTCTTTTCACAGATCTTATTGCAACAGCAGATCTATCCCTCCGGAATCTTTGCGGATTGACCAGCAGGTCTAAGCAGCGTTTGGCCACAAACTATATTGGAAGGATTGGCTTCGATCTCATTACCGTCCAGCTCGACGCGAAGGAGCGAAGCTTCTCATCGTCCATCTCTTTGACCTTCAAGCTGTATGAAAGGTATGTGAATTTGGTATCCGCATAGCGACGCACCGTAATCGGCCAGGAATGGATTGATCTGTTTAATAAGCCGTCCTTCTCCAGCGTCCGTAGTAGGCCTTTAGCATACGGCGGGTATGCTCAACCAGACCCTTGTAAATCACTTTTGGTGCCGTAATTTATGGAAGGAATTGGAGCAGTTAATATCCTAAATAGAATCAGCCATTAACGTTTGGCTGCGACGACCCGCCCAGAATTGGCTGAGCATGCACTCCGTGCGCCGGCTCATTCAACCCGACCCGAGCTAGCGACTACCAAAAGACGGCCTGCTACGGACGGCGACTCCACCACCGAGAAGGTTTGCGTAATTAAAAGCGTACAGGAGAGTACTTTTTGCGCACTCACTTGACCACTCCTTTCTCATCTGACTTCTCTTTAACCTGACCCCCACACGGATGTGACTACGCTCTGTGCGCCTAACCTGCCATATTCACTGATCGCCAGCCAGGCCTCACCCTTTGTGACGGCCCAAAGCTTTGGTCGGTCGAGCAAGCTTCGATGCTTTAGATTATCTCGTTTATCTTATCTAGCCCTTGTGCTTTGAATGCGTGGAAAGCTAGAGTCGACGCGCAGGCCCTAGATCATTCGATCTGTGCCAACGTGAAGTGCATAGTGGAGGTCAGTTTTCTGCAAACAAATGAGTGGAAGCAGAAAGAATAATGTTCTTCAGAGACTTCAGAGTGTGTGTGTGTCCGAGGGCGGCACAGCACCGACAAAGCTGGGATAATGTTTAAAATAAAAGTTATGTGAAAACACGGTCAAGGGTTAGCAGCAAATTTCTTGTAGAGGACCCTGGACAGACTGAACTTACCTCTGCCTGAAGTAGGTTCTTTATATGGTTAATTCTGTATGAAATACTGTCAATTAACGGACATGGTCATTACGAGTAGGTGTGTCATCCTTTTGGGTCAAATAATGAATAAATGGCCTATTAAAAGCTAGTTAATAAGTCAATAAACTTTCTTGTTGTCCTAAAAAGCTCGCCTGGTAATAAAAGCAAGCGTAGCATATGTGTTCACATGATGAAGCTCTACACGATTTTCGAGAGTACGATCGATGAGGAAGAGATTCAAAGTAGTGGTTCTCTCAGATTTGTGTAAAGGAATAGTTAAACTCCTGGCCGATCAGTTGTCGGTTGCATCCTCAGAATATGGAGTACTGGCTGAAGATCTCGCTGCTGCTCTGCACTTTCGGCTTCCTTCGCGAGCTGCGGCCATCGGAGCCGTATGTGACCGAATATCTGGCCGGAGACTATGGCAATCTGACCACCGAGCAGGTATACCAGAAAGTCTATCCCTTTGGCACGTACTCGGTGCTGGCGCAACTGGTGATTGTGTTCCTCATCACGGATCTGGTGCGGTACAAGCCGGTGATCGTTCTGTCCGCCATTGCTGGGATCGTGCTGTTCGCCATGCAGATATGGTGCGATACCCTGGGAATGCTACAGGTTGCCCAGCTCTTCTATGGCTTCTTCACGGCCGCCGAGGTGGCCTACTACACGTACATCTATGCCAAGGTGGACAAGGAGCGCTATCAGATCGTCACCGGACACACGCGTGCGGCGATCTTGAGCGGAAAGTTTCTAGGCGGAGTGGTGGCCCAGGTTCTGGTGTCCACCGACAGCATGGACTATGGGGAGCTGTACTACATATCGCTGACCACGCAGATCATATCGTTGGGTGTGTCCCTGATCCTGCCCAGCGTGCCACGCAGTCTGTATTTCTATGCGAATGATGCCAGTCCGAGTCCGATGCCTGGTGGCGAGGAGAATGAGCCAAAATTCTCAATGAAAATGGCCTTTCGCCTGTTGTGGTATCACCTGGTGTCCTCCTACTCTAACCCCATTGTCCTGCAATGGAGTGTGTGGTGGGCCCTGGCCACCTGTGGTCAAATTCAGGTAATCTTCACGTGAATATCATTTCACATATGTGGCCCTCTAATAATGAGATTTCTGTTCGAATAGGTGATATCGTACATTCAATTCCTGTGGAAGGAGGTTGCGCCCAAAAATCTGAGCGTCTACAATGGCGGTGTGGAGGCATTGGCCACTCTCCTCGGCGCAGTTGGAGCTATAGTGGCGGGTATGCTCAACTCGAACAAGCGACGCAGCTTCTATATGCTGTGCAACTCCATTTGCGCTGCCGTTCTGGGCGGTCTCCTGCTCTTTGCCTCACAAACCACTTTCCTCTGGGTGGCCTACGTCAATTATATGCTTTTCTGTGCCATATTCTTCTTCATCATCACTGTGGCAGGCGCCATTGTGGCCGAGAATCTAGTTGAGGACAGCTTTGGCCTCGTCTTCGGCATCAACACTTTGGTGGGTCTCTTGTCGCAAACGATCCTTATCATTATCGTGGTGGAACCGGATCCGGGCTTTGGCTTGGGTCTGCGAGATCAGTATCTAGTCAATGGAGGCTATTTCCTCTGCTTGGGGGGAATCTTTGGACTCTGGATTCTCATTGCTAAAATACGAGCGCTTTGCAATAAAGTGGAGTAAATGGAAGTCCATTAATAATAGTTCTTGGATCGATTCTTTCGTTCAGTTATTGCCAAAAACTATGATATAGTGGTATTAAGGCTATAAATGTAGCACTTTCGGGACACTTTCATCCCAAAATCGTGGTTTTGGTACCATATTTTCTATAAAAGACACATACTTTGTGTGAGACAGGGTCCGACAGACTAGACTAAGTTACGCGAGTGCGAATTTCCAAAAATGTTTAAAATAATTTTACTTTTTTTGAAGGAATATTTTATTTTTGTGGAAAAAAACAATATATATATTAAGAGATATACGAAAAGCAAGTCGGCTATGAAGTTGGGGAGTAGTTAGGAATATGTTCAATAGGTTTATTTATTTATTGTTGTAATGTTCCATTTAAAAGAAAGCAAAAATGAACTATTGTTAGTCACGGTAGGTAGAGGCGGCATAGAACTCATCGACAGTATTAGAGTCCATACACTCGAATCCTTCCGGATAGGCAATGCCAATTTGGATGACTTCGGTAGGCATGGGATCCTCCTCTTCGTCATCACCGTCACCCTCCTTCAGCTCCGGCTTCTTCTCCTCATATCCTTTCTTTAAAGCCAGCAGTGCAGTGTCAATGGCATCTTCCATCTTGAGATTCTCAGTGTACCGCTTCTCCAAGAAGCTTGTACATATACCTGCATTACGGCCCAGGGCAATGGCCTTCCTGGTGAAGTGGGTACCGTTGGCACTACAATCGTACAGATGCGGCACCCCCTTGTCACAGCCGGCGATCAAGAGAGATACTCCAAAGGGTCGCGCGCTCGCCATTTGTGTGTATTCCTGCATGAGGATGGCCATGCAATGCGCCACTTCCTTCACTTTGACCGCAGAGCCATTGCTCAGGCTATGGGAGAGTAATCGTAATCATCAACAAAAATCTAAACAATACAATTACTTATTCTGGATGGAACATCTCTGGGCATGATTTTTGAGAATTCGAAAGTCGCCACTCAGTCCAGAATAGGCCATTCCTATCATAGTGTCTATTGGGGCCACATGCGGCATGCCACGCGGCTCCATCAGTTCCGAAGTCTTTCGCGTTGCGGTGCCAATGACGACGCCTTCTGATGCGACGATGCCCACTGAAGTGCTGCCTTTGGAAACTGCCTTCAATGCATACGACGATTGCTCCACAGTTCCCGCAGAACCAAAGACGCTTGGAGAAAACTTGAACTTTTGATCCATTTCTAAAAAAATAAAAATCGACATAAATGTTAAAGTTGACTCCCCAATAGTCGGCCTACTAGACCAGTCATTACACTCACCAGCTGTTAAAATTGCACGCTTTTTCTACTTTTTAGGAGAACTTTATTTCCGAGCAATTTTTAGGTTCCGTTCCGAGCAAAATGTTAGCTCAGACTGACTATTTTGTCAATGACAACCCATTAGTCGGCCTACGGGATTTTGCCTTTTGCTTTCAAAAATGTATAACATATTCGAAATATAGAAAAAGAATAAGATGTAATATGGCCCTGTTATATCAAAGAAATATTTAATTTTTCGTTGTTACGTTTTACTAAAAGAAATTCTTTAAAATTCTACGTTCCACCACTGCTTATAATCTTCGGTTAAAGGTTGTCTTTCAGTAGTCTTACACGAGACCCGACGAATTATTTCGACTTCGCATTATTTTAGATTTGACTGCTTCATAATCCGTTTTAAATGGATTCATAGTATATCTCTAATTTGTATGACATGTAGTATAATTCTTATTCGTGGCTTTATGAATGAAACACAGATTTTTTAATTTCTTATTTTACATATTTTTCCTTTAGGTGCAGCGGTGGCTGAACGCCAGAGCCAAAGACCCTGGGAACCCTGTAGAAAGTTAATTGAAAACCGATGCTCCAAGCTCCCAATAGAGATTATTCCTTCTGAGAGAATATTTGATGATATATTTCCCCGGATAAGCGTCAGGAGGCTTTAACCTTCACATTTAGTGTTTTGCGCCGCTCTGGTGATTTTCCCATTTTAAATCAGGGCGCGCGCGGAATCTTTTTAAACCGGTGGCCTTACCCGTTTGGGTGTTGCCGGATCGGTACTGCATCCTCGATCGCATGCATCGCGCCAGCAGCTGGTACATTATTTATTTACCTGCACTTTTAACGACGTACGTGCTTCGCAGGTGTATAAATTACCGACGTCGTCTTCCTTCTTGCAACATGCTTTACCTCATCGACTTTTACCGGTAAGTTTTCCTTGTTTCCCCTCTATTTATCTTCTTTATTGACTATTTTTTCTTGGTTCTTCTTTTACTTTGTATTCCCTCCAGCTCTATTGGCCGAAATCCTCTCAGGCCGCAAACTGCAATGCCGGGATCCCCTCCTCTTACCCCGCCAGGTAAAGTTATTAAGTTATTATTTATTCATTTACTTTATTTAATTCTTCCTTTCATTTTAGCTGGTCGCCCCCTCCGGTGGCCAGGAAGACCTCTGGTCTTCCGGTTCATATGAGCGAGTGTGCGCTCGATGTCGGCTGTCCACTCCACTCCCTCGGGACATGATTCCTGTCGCCATAGGCTGTGGCCTATGGCCTGGGCGACCTTTGGATCCGGCCACTGCCATGGCCCTCTTCGTTGCGTCCCACGCTGTTTTCTCCGCGGGTGATTCCGCCGTATCTCCTCGTCCTCTCTGGAAGTCCAAGGAATGTTCTCCTGGCTGGCCTGTCGCAGCCGCTGGCTTTCCTGCTGCGGGCCATAGCCATGATGCCGCGTCTGTGTCGCCGAGTCGACAATGTGGCGTCCCGTCCACTGCAGCAGGGACCAGTGATCGACGTCGGAATTGTTTGGTCACGCCCACGGGAAATAATGTCAGCAATCCCCCCATTCATACGCCGCCGAATCAAGCGCTGGGCTTCAGCTTCGAGACGTGTAAGTGAATCAGTATATAATTGTGGATATATTTAAAAATATATCTTCCTTCACAGGTGACTTATGTACCATACGCTTTGGCAGAAACCGAGTCGTATCCGATTTCCCACCGCCAGACGGAGTCCTATAGGATCCATAACCGAGGCTTATTCGAGACAGACCGAGTCCGATCCGAGCCAGACAGAATCATATCCCAGCAGGATAGAAGCGCACCCCTTGCAAGATCCGAACCTATCAAGTCATCGTCATCCTTTGAAATGGCCATCTACAACAAGGACTTTGACTATGGAAACTAAAGGAGCGGCTACGCGGGCTACTAGATTCTAGATAGATCTCATCGTTGTTATGTTCAAGGATATACACGTCTATACATTTAGATAGTAGATATAAATGTTGTCCACTTGTTTATTTATTTATACTAAGTTAAGTTATGATGAATAAAACTATTGAAAAATCATCCTTGCTGTATCCTGTATCGGAAAAACTATCCCGACTGCAAAAAGGCGTGGCACGCCCAGATTGGTACACAAATAGCGGAGAAAACTAAATATTTTTGATTGGGAAAAATGTCCTTGATCCTTGATAGGAAGGACAAACAAACAGGACGATTTTCCGATCACAGGAAGCCGTCGCACGTCCCGATCGGGCCACTAATAAAGGGGCCACAAAAGGAGAAAACAAACTGGATAAGGACTCCATAAAATAGGGACGATTTTGATTGTTGGAGTCCTTCATATGTAAAATCAGGGACATTTTTCTGATCACAGGGACCATGGCACGCCTAATCGGGCCCCAAATAAGGGAGAAAACAAGATTTATATGTCTGGAGAAAATATCCTTGATCCTTGGTCCTTAATAAGGACTCCATCAAATTAGGTACATTTTTCCGATCACAGGATGCCGTCGCATGTCGCGATCGGACCTCAAATAACGGAGAAAACAAAACTGGCTTGTAACTGGCTTAGAAAATGTAGTTCAAGAAATCGCCGATAGGTGGCGCCACCGTACAAAAATAAAAGTGTCGTCAAATGGCCAAAATCTGGATGGGATACCAGGCGAACAGAAATCAGCAAAAATCAGAAGGTCGATGAAATTTTTAAAAATTTTGGGCCATAAAGTATGCTGCGAAATTTTTTTTAAAAAATCAAACTACAGTTGTTTTGCTGCTGATTTCTGTTCGCCTGGTATCCCAGAAAATCTGAAAATCGAAAAAAATCGCTGTTTCGAGCGGTCGACGGTGGTTGTTGTTGTTGTAATAACCAAAATGGTTGTTGTAATTTTTGTTTATGGCATAACTCCGCCATTTCATGTCCGATCGGGACGTGCGACGGCTTCCTGTTTTCGCAAAAATGTCCCTGATTTAATGGAGTCCTTATCAAGGACCAAGGATCAAGGATATTTACTCCAGACATACATATCTTGTTTTCTCCGTTATTTGAGGCCCGATCGGGACGTGCGACGGCTTCCTGTGATCGGAAAAATTTACCTAATTTGATGGAGTCCTTATCAAGGACCAAGGATCAAGGATATCTTCTCTAGACATATATATCTTGTTTTCTCCCTTATTTGGGGCCCGATCGGAGCGTGCCATGGTCCCCGTGATCAGAAAAATGTCCTTGATCCTTCGGTAAGGACTCCAACAATACATATTTAGTTTTCTCGGCTTTTTGTGGCCTGATCGGGACGTGCGACAGCTTCCTGTGATCGGAAAATCGTCCCTGTTTGTATGGAGTCCTTATCAAGGATCAAGGACATTTTTCCCAATCAAAAATATTTAGTTTTCTCCGCTATTTGTGTACCAATCTGGGCGTGCCACGCCTTTTTGCAGTCGGGATAGTTTTTCCGATACAGGATACAGCAAGGATGATTTTTCAATAGTTTTATTCATCATAACTTAACTTAGTATAAATAAATAAACAAGTGGACAACATTTATATCTACTATCTAAATGTATAGACGTGTATATCCTTGAACATAACAACGATGAGATCTATCTAGAATCTAGTAGCCCGCGTAGCCGCTCCTTTAGTTGCCATAGTCAAAGTCCTTGTTGTAGATGGCCATTTCAAAGGATGACGATGACTTGATAGGTTCGGCCTCTTGGAAGGGATGCGCTTCTGTCCTCCTGGGAAACGATTCTGTCTGGCTCGGATCGGACTCGGTCTGTCTCGAATACGCCTCGGTTATGGATCCTATAGGACTCCGTCTGGCGGTGGGAAATCGAAAACGACTCGGTTTCTGCCAAAGCGTATGGTACATAAGTCATCTGTGAAGGAAGATATATTTTAAAAATGTATATACAATCATATACTGATTCACTTACACGTCTCGAAGCTGAAGCCCAGCGCTTGATTCGGCGGCGTATGAATGGGGGGATTGTTGACATTATTGCCCGTGGGCGTGACCAAACAATGCCGCCGTCGATCACGGGTCCCTGCTGCAGTGGACGGGACGCCACATGGCTATGCCACAGACGCGGCATCATGGCTATGGCCCGCAGCAGGAAAGCCAGCGACTGCGACAGTCCAGCCAGGAGAACATTCCTTGGACTTCCAGAGAGGACGAGGAGATACGGTGGATTTACCCGCGGAAAAAATAGCGTGGGACGCAAGGAAGAGGGCCATGGCAGTGGCCGGACCCAAAAGTCGCCCAAACCATAGCCCACAGCCTATCGCGACAGGAATCATGTCCCGAGGGAGTGGAGTGGACAGCCGTCATCGAGCGCACACTCGCTCATATCAACCGGAAGACCAGAGGTATTCCTGGCCACCGGAGGGGGCGACAAGCTAAAATGAAAGGAAGAATTAAATAAAGTAAATGAATAAATAATAACTTGATAACTTTACCTGGCGGCGTAAGAGGAGGGGATCCCGGCATTGCAGTTTGCGGCCTGAGAGGATTTCGGCCAATAGAGCTGGAGGGAATACAAAGTAAAAGAAGAACCAAGAAAAAATAGTCAATGAAGAAGATAAATAGAGGGAAAACAAGGAAAACTTACCGGTCAAAGTCGATGAGGTAAAGCGTGATTTAATAGGGAAGACGATGTCGGTAATGGCTGGGCTGGCTGGCTCATGTTGACGCGGCGGTAGCCGTTCGCCAGAGCCGAAGACCGTGGGATCTAATCCAGAAAGTTCGTTTGCGCCATGTTCGGTGTATGAACTGTATAGTTAGTGGTATTACGTTATAATTTACTAAATCGATTTTGTATAAAATCTTTATTCATCAGCGCACCGAATTTTATATGCCCTAGCAATTCCATTGAATGCATATTTATTTAAGTTTTCTTATTGCAGCTATATAATAGAGTTCTCGGATTTGATTCAAATCTTGCAAAAAATATATTAAATATGGTAATGTTGATTACTAAGTTATTAAATTATATTAAATTATTAGAATATATTTTTTTGAATTTTAATATTTTATATTTTATGATCGTTCCCGAATCTTGAAAAACTATTTGCAGTTTCCTCCAGATATGAGACACTTGGCAACTCTATCAGCTGCATACAAATTTGAACTGGGGTTTTTTTTGTAAACACATTTATTAAACACACAATTGTACTATACACAGATCTTATTGCAACAGCAGATCCATCTCTTCGGCATTCGATGACATCAAATCGCGCTCCAGACTGTTGGATGCCGCATTGGCCTGATTCAGAAACAGATCAAAGTCGTAGCCATCGTTTTGGGCCGAAATGGAATCCTTTTGGTTGCTTATGGTTTGCGGATTGGACAGCAGGTCCACATCGTAGAGACCCAGTTCCTTAAGCAGCGTTTCATTTTCCGTGCTATTTGATTCTGGCGCAGCAGTGGACTCCACGGATTCCTTGATTTCCACATTAATAATGGCTGCCGGCTGCTCGACAGCCTCGAGGCCACAATCAATATTGGGAGGACGCGCATTGGGATTGGCATTGGCTTCGATCTCATCATCATCCAGCTCTTGGGGCTTCAGAGTGCTGGACTTGTATTGAAAGTCGGTTTCCTTGAAATCCACCTCGATGGGGAAGAGCGGCGGCAGGGATTCCAGGCGCTCCACCAGGCTTCGATGCAGTTCGGCCAGACTCTCGAGAAGGCTTCGCAGCTGTTTGTTCAGATCCATGGCATGCTTGCACTCCAGCAGCTCCATTTTCTCGAGAACATCTGTGCGCAATTTGGCAAACTTACTGCGCGCGTCCATGCGACAGCGCAGGATCAGACGGTACTCATAGTTGCCTGTCTCGACGCGGTAGAGCGGCTCCTGGAGCGACGCGAAGCCATGCTCCTCATCGTCCATCTCTTTGACCTTCAGGCAGTAGGAGAGGTATGTGAATTTGGCATCCGCATAGCGACGCACCGTAAGCTTTGTATCCGGTATCGCCTTGTTCAGATATGTCCCAAGATCGGCCAGGACTGGCTTGATCTGTTTGATAATGCCCAAGCCGTCCTTCTCCAGCGTCCGATGGAACTCGCCAAAGGTGCGAAAGGCCTCCGACGCCCGTTGTTGCGGCTCGTGCGCTGAGATCTGAGTAAAGCAATCGCCAAACGACTTGTACGTCTGCAGCAGGTCGTAGTAGGCCTTCAGCATACGGCGGGCATGCTCGACCAGACCCTTGTACATCAGTTCGGTACCCTCCAGCTCCTCCAGCCGTTTGACCAGCGAATCGTTGCACAATATGGCACGGGACAGTCCCAAAGTATCCGCCGTATTGCTCGACATGTTGTCCACGATCCGATGCTTCAGTTTTTTGAGAATGATGTCCAGAGTTTTGCCCTGTTCCGGATCCGCGTGGAGTTTGTTATAGTGTACGATCACCTCATCGGTGGCCGTTTGTATCATCTTGGCCACCTCCACTTTCGTCTTGCCCTTCACACTGACGGAATTCACGGCCAGCAGCTCGTCACCCGACTGGAGGGATCCCTCGCGTGCGGCGGGCGTCCCATCGAAAATCTGTGGGTAAAATGTTAGAAACTTTGAATCACATTCGAATATGTATTCTGGGAATTAACATTCCAAATTTCCTTTCAGTTTTAGCAGTTGATCGGTAACCACAACAAAATTAAACAAAAATTCAAAAATTATGACCATCAACAACTGGTACAAGTGGATCGATGTGGACTTCAACAGCACACCACGTAGGCTAAGCAAAAAGCCAGAGACTATTCCTCGCTGCGATCAGTTGGACGGCAAAATAAGGGCCATCCTACTGGAGCAGAGCGCCAATATGATGGGGTTTAGTCGCAAACAAGCCGGCGTGGACAACCAAAAGCGAAAGACGAAAAAACCTAAGCTCGAGAAACTGACGCCCAGTGTCTACGAATTTCAGAAAATCTACGAGAAGCGCAGGAAGGAGCTCTGCGAAAGGTGGGACAAGGCCACACGCTCCGAGAACCAGTTCCACAGCACTCCAATGCCCAATTTTAACCGCTTACACAAGCGCCTGGAGAAGATGAGAAGTAGCTTGGGATCTGGTCAAAACCTGACCAAACCACGCACGCCCCATACTCTGGTCATGTCCATGCAGGCTGAGTTGAGGCGTAAGCGTGAAATAAAGGAACACAAGAAGAAGACGAAACCTAAGTTCGTTCCAAAAATCAATCGGTATCCGTTACCCAACATGCACCGACAGCCCTTTATTCCCCGCATCGAGTCGTCCACTATTCAGGTCAAGCCCTTCAATTTACGCAGCGAGGAGCGGGGCAAACGTCGGAAACAGTTCGATCAGCAAATCGATCGGAAGATGAAAGAGCGCAGTCAAAAAGAGGCCATGGAATGGGTCAAACGACAGGAGGAGGAGTACTTGAAGCAACGCCTGAAGACAGTATTCAAGGCTACGCCTAATCCCTGGAAACGCACAAAGGCAATCACTGGTGCAATCAGCCATCAGTGATGGATCTTTGGGTTTTACTTTACTGGCTTCCCATTCTTTCCACTTTTATCAGTTGATTTTGGCTATAACAAATAGACATACCTGTACAATATATAGACAGGGACACATGGGTGCTCCACCGCCAATGCTGATGCCAATCAAGTTGCTCTGATCCTTTGTGATGACGACGGCATTAGTGGTGACCGTCATACCCCTGATAAAATCCGAAAGAAACTTTAATTTTAATTAAAAAACGGGATATATATTTAAATTGCTAGACTGAAGCGTGCTCTATAAGATATAGTATTACGAGTACATATGTGAATGGGTGTATGCATGTATGTATATACCAGCCTTATGGTATACTCACATAGTAGATGGGTGCAGTTTTCTAAATAGCCATGTTACCTGTTCTAGCAAGGCCATTGGATAATAAAGTTACCTACGGCTGTTGATGGGGACAGTTTAAGCTAAGGCATCATGATACTATCGATGACGGTGGTAGCCCCAAGGGGGGCCGAAGGAAACCTCTTAACAACAAAATTCAAAGAATACTCGTTCCATTTGTATAGTATATAGCTCTAAGCCTAGCTCTAAGTTCGAGTTAGTGGAGTATAAGCATCTAGACATCTACACACAAATGAAAATCATAATTTTCCTTAATTCTGCTTAAAACAAAAAAGTATACCATTAGTTCTAGGAGTCTGTCGGGTAAATTTTTTTTAGGGGGGGATTAGTACAAATATAAATACATATACCATTATATCAAACGATTCTTGGGTCAAACGCTGGAGTGGACTTACAAACGATCTAACTCATTTTTCTGCCTAGTGGACGACTCGCTGCTAAACCTGTCGGAGCCGAAGCCCGAGCACAGGACAACGGTTGTCTCGTTGATGGAGGAGGGGGAGGAGGAGGAGTGGTGGTTCCTCGGCTCCTCCTCGAGAACATCCTTTTCGCGTGGAGAACTCTTCATGGCATCCCCATCTAACTGGATGAGCAACGGAACTGGCCCGGGTCTAACAATATGGTTCGATTTTGTACAATTATTGATTTATAACAGAAACTTACGCATCGCATCGCAACAGTTTGTTTTTTTGTTTTGCCAATAAACGAAAGATCTATGCGGACAGTTTTTGGGTTAATATTCTCCACAAAGGCTACTCACATTTTATCCTCCTCGAAGAAGAAATCATCGTCGGTGTCTGTCAGCATTTTCCTTGATTAAAAATATATTTTTTAGTGCTTAATTTTTGGCAAATTGAATTCCTTCAAACTGACATGAGGTGCTGCCAGGCTGTTTTGTTGCTGCCAATATCGATGCATCGATAGTGACATCGATTGTATCGTCTGCGGTATATTATATACTTTTCGGTATTTTTTGACGTCGAAATTTAGCCATATAGTATATGTATATATATATATACTGTATGGTTAGTGATTTGACCCATTTTTCGGTATATTACGGTATATTTCAATATAAGGCCCGATGAACACTTGTTGCCTTGGTAACGCGGAAAAAATAAACAAATTAGCTATGGATTGGGCTGAGGAGCTGAAAATGACCATAAGAAAGGTAAACTATAATATTATGGCCGATTTTGATTATGAAAACGCAATTCTTTTCGCTTAGACAACGGCCCGCAAGGGTCGTCGCTCCAAGAGTCGCGATGTCTTGAAGGAGGAATCTTCGCAGCCTGTTAAGGACATATCCATAGATATCACTCTGAATGTGCAGGCGCAAGGAAGTCCAACGACAACTGAGGCCACCTCGTCCACATACAACAATGAATTCGAATCACACCGGCCGCCCATCCGACGCATATCTGGAGGTTGGGCTGATGCTGGCTTCAAGGGTTTAAAGTGAGTGTCGCTAAGCGCTTTCATAAATCGTTGAATAATTATGACATACCTTCCACAGATCCAAGAAGAATTCATTCGATGAGTAAGTTGTAGTCCTGGAGATCTATTAGACATAATTAGTTCATATTTGCATCCTTTTAGCGAGCGTTTTCAACAGACAAAATCAGCAACATCCGTACCCACTGATGATATACCTGTTATACCCGATGTGGACGACTTCAAGGATGAAATCATGCTCAACGAAATAGTTGAACCGCCTACGTAAGTTAAGAATTTAAGTCTAATAGTTTAGTAAATATTTAGTTCAAAACTTATCTGCCTTCAGTGCCAGCTTAAATCGTTTGGCGGTTCTCAAGGAGATCAGCACGGACTTGCTTTCACAGCACGCTTTCAATGCAGTTGATAATTTTAATCTGTCCGTATTGACCGACTGCCTGCTGCCCCAGGAGACCCTCAATGAGGTCGATGAGATCTGGCAGTGGGACAAACTGTTTACCGATGTGTCGGCAGAGATCCATTCGGATAAGGCCCCCAATATTGGAGTGAAGATCGGACCCGATGTGGTGCCACCAGCTGCGCAGCATGCTTGAGAACGATTCAAAAGTACAAGAATAGTGCAATAAATGCTCAATTATGCTTCAATTAGTTACGTTACACATATAAATATTTCATTTGATAATTCAATTGATCACAAAATATAATTTAGAGAGAAACTCAGAAATACAGCACTCTATAACCGAAATGAAGACAGATCCTCTGATTTATTGTATGGCGCGTCCAACACCATCAAAGGCCTTGTCTTTATGATCAGCGGCATTGGCACGAGCTTCATAATTGCAAATGGTTACGCCATGATAGTGAGCCTCGGTAAACTCTCCACGAAGTCCTGCAATAAAGGCAGCAGTTTAGTTGCTATATACGTGTTTTCTATCCTCAAACCTACCAATATAGTAGATGCGTGTTTTGTCATCACCGAAATTGCTGGGGAAGTACAGGGACAGATGGTGGACCGAGGAGAAGTTGACCACTTTGGGTGAGTATTCAATTTCGCCGCGAGGGTCGCGTGTTAGCTCAAACTCCTGATCCACCTTGACCTTGGCATCATCGAACGTCATCTTTGGTCGATTCTTGAAGCTGTAACAACACACATGTTCAATTAAATATAGATTCAAACAACGTTTCCCGCCAGAGTACACTCACATTTTAACCTTATTCGGATGCGAGTCATCGTTGGCGCCACAGATGATGATGCCCTTGAGTTTGATGTTGCCTGTAAAGGGTATATTGAACAGCAGCTCCTCATCGGCATCGCTCTGGACAAATTTGCTCATATCTTGACGCAATTCGTATGGCTTGAAGACAGTTTTACCGCTGCCCTCGGTCTCTTCATTCAGACACTCCAGGTTCTCGGAATCAATTTTTGTGTACAAACTGTATTCGATGCCCATTTCCAAGGCATGGTCCACATCGGTTGCCTCGTGGCCACAGCCACCGTGGTCGTGGGAATGTCCATGCGGCATTATTTCGAGACTTTAAATTTTACAAATATCACAAATAACAAAAAAGTCGAATCATTAAAGGCGGCTGAAACGAATAAGGGCACACTTTCATTAATCGCACAAATATATCGGTATTTTGTTAGCAGCAGCCCTGTGCATCGATAAGTAGAATCAAAAGTCGCAGGCTCATGATATTAAAATGTGAAACAACAGAAAAATAGTGTCAATTTGCCAAAAATTCAGAGAAGTAGTTCCATCTCAGAAAAATGTCCATATTCATAGTTTCGCCAGTCCAAAAAAATATCACCTATATTTCAAAAATATATATCGATATATTGACACCATCGCTAGTCACAGCACGGGCCGCCTCAAAACATAAAAATTGGACATATTTTAATCTGTGTTAATCGCTGTTAAAATCGTTGATAATAATTGCATCTTGTTAAAAATTGTATAATAAACACTACAATGGCGCCTAAGGCTAGAACAGTTGGTATTAAACCGAAGTCTCAGAACTTCAAAGACAAGTCGAAGCCCACGGATGTTCGTATGTCGAACATACAGGCGGCCAAAGGTAAGAAATGCCCAAATAACCAGAAATAGAACCGAAACATCACATAAAATCCATGCAAAATTGTTATTTGTGCTGCATATAAGACCTGTATTAGTGTGGGAAGTGGTTTTATGGTAAATTTCCATGGATAATGCCTTTGAAAAAACGCAGTTGGACGCCGGCTGCGTCTGGAAATTTCTTAGAGAAGAAGAAGAGCAGCGCATTACTCATGTGACGAACGGTTCTGTCGATATAGCATTTTTCTGGCCAATTCTAGCTTTTATTTGTAAATTTAAGAAAACTAAAAGAAATGTGTGATTTCTTGCAGCTGTCTCCGATGCCATCCGCACTAGCTTGGGTCCCCGCGGCATGGACAAGATGATTCAGGCCGGCAACGGTGAGGTTTCCATCACCAACGATGGCGCCACCATCTTGAAGCAGATGAACGTGCTCCACCCTGCCGCCAAGATGTTGGTCGAGCTGTCTCGTGCCCAGGATGTCGAGGCCGGTGACGGCACCACCTCGGTCGTGGTCATTGCCGGTGCCTTGCTGGAGGCCTGCGAGAAACTGCTGCAGAAGGGCTTACATCCCACGGCCATTTCGGACTCCTTCCAGCGCTGCTCCAACAAGGCTGTGGAGATTCTCACACAGATGGCCACCCCCATCGAGTTGACGGATCGTGAGACCCTGATTAAGAGTGCCTCCACATCGCTCAACTCCAAGGTGGTCTCGCAGCAGAGCAGCCTTTTGGCCCCCATCGCCGTGGACGCCGTGCTGAAGGTCACCGAGCCGGGCAAGGAGACCTCCGTGGATCTCAAGAACATTAAGGTCATCTCCAGTCTGGGCGGCACCGTGGAGGATACTGAGTTGATTGAAGGCTTGGTCTTCACCAGCCGCTCGGCCGGCACCAATGCCCCCAAGCGCATCGAGAAGGCCAAGATTGGTCTCATCCAATTCTGTATTTCGGCACCAAAAACTGATGTGAGTAGGGAAAACTTCCAGCAGTGGTTGAGTTGTCCATGTGTGATCTCTTTTACAGATGGATCACAACGTGATTGTTTCGGACTACGCTGCCATGGATCGCGTACTGAAGGAGGAACGTTCCTACATTCTCAACATTGTCAAGCAGATCAAGAAGGCCGGCTGCAACGTGCTGCTGGTCCAAAAATCTATCCTGCGGTAAGTTGAGATTATCGAGCCATTTATGCACGACTCAATCTTGAATTTTTGTACAGTGATGCTGTTTCGGATCTGGCCCAGCATTTCCTGGACAAGATCAAGTGCATGGTCGTCAAGGATGTGGAGCGTGAGGACATTGAGTTTGTCTGCAAGACCCTGCACTGCCGTCCGATTGCATCGCTGGATCACTTCACCGCCGAGAATCTGGTCAGCGCCGAACTCGTGGAGGAGGTTGCCAGTGGCACCAACAAATTCGTGAAGATCACTGGCATCCAGAACCAGGGACGCACTGTATCGATCATTTGCCGTGGATCCAACAAACTGGTGCTGGAGGAGGCAGCCCGTTCCCTGCACGACGCTCTCTGTGTGGTGCGTTGTCTGGTGAAGAAGCCCTTCCAGATTGTGGGCGGTGGTGCACCCGAGATCGAGATGTCACTGCAACTGGCAGCCGTCGCCCAGACGGTGGAGGGTGTGGATGCGTATTGCTTCCGCGCATTTGCCGATGCCCTGGAGGTCATTCCCTCGACGCTGGCCGAGAATGCCGGCCTCAATCCCATTGCCACTGTCACAGAGCTGCGCAATCGTCATGCCCAGGGCGAGAAGAATGCCGGCATCAATGTGCGCAAGGGCGCCATCACAGATATCTATGCGGAGAACGTGGTTCAGCCGCTGCTGGTCAGTGTTTCGGCCATCACCTTGGCCACGGAGACGATTCGCTCCATCTTGAAGATTGATGATATTGTAAGTACTTTATATGCTCTCTAAAAAATCAACTCTCATCGTTTGATATCTCCTATTTCAGATCAATACCTTCAGCTAAACAGTGGGCCTCCGCCACCTGCAACTTTCAGTCTCTGATCAAGATCAAGCATTTTCCCCTTAAAACATCGTCATTTATTCTCCTCACATCTTCTACCATCATGCGGCTGCGCATTTAATTTGAATAAAATTCACACTACACTACGCCTTACCACTCTAATATGTATTAAAAAGCGAACTAAAAGAATAAAATATTGCGCTAACACAACACAAGAAATAATGTAATAACTTAATTTTAGAATTAGTTACATACGTAGGCCTGCAACAACCTCACGAGATTCGCTCTGCAGCGAATGGAATTGTAAATCAGAATCTGTATTTGACGTTAAATAGTACATAACTTAATTTTGTATTACGACTCGGAGGATACGAGTATGTAACTCAGTCGCTTGGTTTCTGATTGCGTCACACAGATTGTAAAAAGATTGTCCTTTTTTGCTACAGACCCACACTACCACGCCCTGCAGTGGAGAAGTGGTTGCAGCAGTACCAAGAACCACATGAAAAGGGCTTGATCTTCCCATCATCCTGTTCCTGTTCACTTTGGTGCTGTTGTACCACCAGTTGCGGGTGCTGTCATTAAAGACAGTGCAAAATACCTGGCAAAGACTGCGGCTTGGCAAAGACTACACCATCAGCCAGTTGGCCATACTGTTCAGATGGGAGTCGTTGGAAAGGCTTTTTTTTTGACTAGTAATTGTATTTATTTCTGTTGCACAAACTTTTGTGATTTAAATTCCTATTGACAGCTTTATCAACTAAATTGACAGCTAGTAGTCAGAGTAACTAGTCACTGGGTCAATGTGTCAAATTTTCAGACTTACCCAAATGGTGCTCTTTCTGTCCTCGAATACCAGGAAGTTCTACACGAAAAGCGTGGGCAAGAGGAGTACCAGAACAAAACCACAACTCAAACGATGCCAACAGTTTATTTGAGTATTTGGTGTTTTGGGTTACATTGGTACGAGTATTATGTATGTATAGTATAATAGCTCGTTTTTTTGTAAGCCAGAGGAACAGCCACAGCAACGCCCCGAAAATGTGGAGGAAGAAAACTAAGATGCTGGAATTCCTAACTGGACCAGGCGGTGCACGAGCATGAGCACGAAAAATGTTGAGTATTAGTTGGTCAATGGACGTGTATGGACGTGTGTTTGACTTATGAGCTATGATCACCCTATAAACGTCGCTTCAACTATTCGCGCGTCACCTTCTTGACCATTTCCTTCAGCAGGATGATGGCATCTTGCAAGAGGCAGACGTACAGAGGCCAGAAGATTGCCGCGAAGAAGACTATATTAGTTATAGGGCCATCCTTATTGGGCACACGGCAGCCCTGCAAAACAGATCAGATCATGAAGATTCGATCAAATCAGACAGCACATCAAAACTTACTCCGCGTGTAATCGTCACCGCAGGCCGGGCTGCGATTAGGTTGTGGGCTATCTTATGGACGCACTCGATTACGCACTTAAAAGGCATCTCGAAGCGTTTGGTTTGGAAATTTTGTTGTAAAGTAAAATAAATTTGATCGGAAACAATTGATGTGAACGGAATGAAGTGACAAACACTTATGAGAACTGACTGCCCAAAACCTACACAAAACTTGGCTAAAATAAAGGTGAAAGAAGGCCTACTAAGATCCCCGAGTTTCCATTTTTCTGGTGCCTTTATTTGTGGCAGAAATTCAAAAGACCTGTTTCGGTTCAATCTGTTCATGTCTAGGTGGGAGGGTTGTCTAGTACATACAAACATTTATACGCTAAATTTTTTTTGAATATATTATAATAGCTGGGAAAGTGTATTGGATATTTCTTATTATCTATTCAAACGATGGGAATGTTCGTTTGTTAGAAATTCTATATGGATATCAAAATGATTTCGATATTTTATTTCAGATTTCTATCTATATATATTCTTTCCCTTTAAGTACAAATTTTTGTTTTTCGGCAGTTTTTCCAGTCCTCTGGCTGCCAGCCCGCCCGTTCATCTGTCACCCATTACCGCCTGAGCCTGCTCAAGAAAAATTGGCAAACAAAATGTCAACAGCTGTGACTCAACAAAATATGACCAAAAAAAAGAGCTTAAAGTTTTCTCTTGTAGTTTCATAATTTGCATAATGCGCCGAGCAAACAATTGACTGGAAGGGGCTGTGCCGGAAGCTGAATGAAAATTGTTCAAGCGAAAATTAAAAACACCCGAGACATCTTGCAGTACGCCGTAGAGCAGCTGTGGGAAATAAGAACTATTTAATTGAACGACTAGACTATAATAATAATCCTTTATTGCAATCACATAACACACATCCTTATATAGATGTTGGGCTTATTACTTTTGTTTCGAATGCGATGTTGAAAAAGGGCAATGTAGGAATACTCCAAGAAATCCGGCTTGAACTGCCCGATCTTTGATAATTTCTAAATACGAGCCACTACAGTCTATATCTGTCTCTATCTTCATACAATACATATATACATGTGTACACGAGTATTCCTATTGTATAACGAATGGGAAACAAAGAAAAAAATAGTACCCTGAACCGCAGTAACAGTAAGTTAGTCAGAAGTCTCACTCATCAATTAGTCAAGACACCGCCCAGCCATCACTTATTACTAATTCACGCCTACAGCCAGGACTGGGGACACAGGACAAAAACAGGAGATATAGGGAGAGCCATTTGTCACTGTGAAATTTATTAAAATGATTATCTCGTATCTACATTTCGCACGGAATGCCTAATTTTTTCCCCAGGCCAGCACGACACGCGCGTTGTACTTCTTCTATGGCCTCTTTCGTTGTGGTTTGTTTTATTATTTTTTGTGCTACCAAACGAGTATATAGAGGCCTGCCTATCCAGCCTTCGAGCCAAACAGTTTTTGCCATTTTGAGGCCACTGATAAGGCCAAAAGTGCGTACGGTGTGTAGATTCCTTGGGTTCTTCTTGGCAGGGCCATAGTTTAAGCGTATAATTCCCATCCCAGCCCATCCCAGGAACCCCCTCGGGGCAGGGCAATTAGTTCAACTGCGCCCTGGGGAATAGCGATAATTAAAATGCCTTTGCTGCTGCTGCTGCTGTCTCTGGTATATGCGGAAATATTTTTTAACCAACTAATCTGATTGTTCCTATATCAACTCTCTGCCAGCTCTCCACTAGGTATGCGGGTATGGGCGCCTTCGTGTCTGCGTAGTCCCTTTGTGCAAGCGAAACAGAACCAACATTTGCATTCAATTTGATGGTAAAAAGCACTTTAATTTATTTACCCCCATTGAAAGTCATTTCATTCTAATCCTATTAATTCAAATTCAAATTCAAACACTTTTACCCCATCAAATAGAATTGCTTTCTGAGAGAAACTGGCAATGGATGATGAAGGGATGTGATGGCGTGTTTGCCAGCCAAAGGGACTTGGGGCTGTGCTTTTTGTTTGCCAACAAAAAAAAGATTGAATTGCATTGTTTTTCACTCAGAAAATATTTTTGTCCGTTACCGTTCCTGGAGCGAACGCTGCTGCGCTGTGCTGCGAATCCGAATTGGCTTTTGTGTTCTCCAAAGCGATTTCTTTCGGTCCAGTCCAGCCAGAAGGACGAGCAACGGTACAGGGATAGGGAATGGACACGGACCCCGACTGGGCACCTGATGCAATCAAAAAGCCAAAGCGAAAACTCAATCAGTGCGACAGAATTTTTTGTGAATTACTTTTTGAGTTTTTGAGTGTTTGACTTCGATTTTACTAGTTGCTTTCTCAGACCAAGTGCGGGAAGAAATTGATTTAAAAAATTGAAATTCTTTGAGTGAAATTACGGAAATTATGGACACAAAACGAGTCATTCAATTACCAATTTTGGTTGTTTTCAAGACATTCATATAGGGGTTTCAAAGCTAAGACGAGTTTATTTACATAATGAGTACTATTTTCTTAAGAATGAATAAAAAATTATGGTTAAATATGGAAAAAGAGTGAAGGAATATTTTAATTTGAGGCAAGAACTCGGCTCGGTTCTTTTCCCGCCCCCCCACGCCAAAAATCAGCAATCCTTAAATGTTATTCTAACCAAAAATGTATGAAAATTTTAATTTAATTTGGCCCCGACCACCACCACCACCACCGCCCTCTCCTTGATCCCTAAAGGCTATCCATGGCGAGGCCTCATTTGAATGCATTTCCTCCTCCGCCGAGCCGCGCGCCGTCCACCATAATGAAGATGAATTTTTGTAGATTGTGTATTTTTCCAGTTCGTATAACAATTTCTTGCCAGAATCTCTCTCTGTTTGGCCAAAGTTACAGCCAAGTTGATTTTTCGGGTTTCATTATGCTGTAGGCCATGTAATGCCAAGCGAAATGGATATTTATATATACACTGGTATCTATATACACTTTCATGTATGTATAACAAGCTCTACAGATCTCTTCCTCTTTAAGTTGTTCTTCTGGCAGCCTTTGAGGCTGGGAGCTCTATTAAATATGCAGCAGACGCTCCTAAAACACGTATCATCCTCGGATGCTGCCGCTACTGGTTCTGTGGCTTCGCACTTTCGTTCCTCTAAATGAGTTTCAGCTGCAAAATTAAAAACTTTATCAGAAGCAGTCAACACACAGAGGGGGGAGGAGGGAAGTAAGGTGTGTGCGTGTGTGTGTGTGTGTGAAAAAACTTGAAACTTTTTCATGAAGTTAAAGCAAAGTAAAATCAAATTATTGTGGTTGCTCGCAGGCTGGCAAAAGGATTACGCGATGGCGGCTGCCGTGGGAGCATTCCAATTCCGAATGCTCCTCTTACACGATACGTTTACCCATGATACATTCACATGGTATTTATAGAAAATTCCTACTTAAATCCAGTCTTTTCAGAATTTTTTCTTACATTCCTTCGGTTGTTTTTATACATTTTTCCCAAAATTTGCGAATAATTTACTGATAAACGAATCTTTTTCCGGCACAAATATTCTCAAGAATTCTAACACGTGTTTTCGTACATATATTTGATAATATTTTGTATCCGAAAGAGATATATGTATGTGTGCACATTTCGGGAAAAAGGACGGTGGAAAATGTCTCGTGTACGCCCCTGTCTTTGCCTTTTTCCACCTGCTATATAACATTGCCGGCATTGCATTTTGGGAGCACAGACAGGCTGGAGCCACAGCCAGAGCCGGAGCCGGAGCCGACCGTGGCCAGAGCCACAGCCAGACAGTTAGACTCGCCTGGTTGCCTGTTCACATGGAGTTGGCGCATTCTAATTGAATTTTCACTTTTTTCCTCTGCCAGCCGCCCAGCCGAAGCCCCGATCTCCATCCCCCGCTCCCGCTTCCGCCCTTCGGCCAGGTAGGACTACGTGACGATGGCACGGCACAGAAATTGAAATAATTATTTTTAATCTTAAGTACGACTTGGCGTAATGAGATTTGGATTATCTCTGCACCCCGTTTTTGTCGGCAGCCAGAAACATATATCCCTGCAACACTTGGATAAAAAAAATGGGTTACTACGAGACGCATAAAAAATCTGAGGGTGCGTCTGGGTGAGTGTGTGTTGGTGGGGTGTGCAAAGTCTAGCACAAAAGTGTGTGTTTGGGGTGCCTAAAATGATGGGGGACTTGCACTCGAAGATGGCTTGGGAGTACTCGTGCAACGAATTAATGTGGCATTGAGGTGGAAGACTGGAGAGAAAGATTCAAATACATTTTTGAAGCAGAGCAAAATGTCATCCTTGGTTAATCGTGGAAAAATTCTAGGTGTGATTTTGATGAGCAACTTGACTTGCACAGATCCACCAAAAACTATATACCATTGTCCCTTTCGCTTTGAAGATCCACTTATTCCTTGTATGAACTGTTTAGTGCTTGATTCCCTCTACCATATTATATCTACTACGTATTTCCTTTCTCTTCCTAAATTACTAGTACTAGCATACCTTTCCCTTTATTAGTATTAGTATTCGTAATTTTAAACTCAAGCTTAGCTCTTTCCTCGAATATTATACTATCTTTCCTGCATATATGCGATCGATTCGGTAATACGCGTCGCGCGTCATGCCGCAGAGCTCCTCGGTCGGTTTGGCGGGAGAAGGGATGCGCCTCTGCCTGGGATTCGCGCGTAACAGGCTTCGGCTTGGTGTCGCATAGGCCACTTGATGATGAAGTCATTGCATATCAACTTCCAAAGAATACTGTTTGTAGGAGGGCGGATTTATGAGTTGTAGAAGGAGTAATCCAACATTGATTGCACACGAATAATAAATAAAATTTAAAAAACATATGTATTGACATTATAAGTGAACCTTAGTATATTTTACTGCTATTCTGAACAATTACAATTACGCAAAGCTTGAGCACCACCTGAAAACCAAGGAAATTATTGTTATTAAGAATACAATTCTAAAAATTGACCTTTATAAATATATACCATAATAAATTCAACAAATTCTTGGGGCTTGTACAGATACAGTTCTTCTACTTTTTGTTAGGCTTGGTAAGTCCGCAGATGCGACATTTGTTGCAATCATCAGTATTTTCCTGGTCGGGGCTGTTGGTAGCACTGCGATTACGACATCGGGCAAGAACCTCTGAGAGAGAAAGAGGTGTTGTGTCCTCGCTCTCGACGAAACCCAGCAGCTTCATGGCGATGTCCACACGATTCTGAATCTTATCTTTGCTCTCCGATTGTAACGACTCTATATCGTCTGGCTGGAAGTCGTCGACGGGTGATATCGAGTTCAAGTTCTCCAGCAAATTTTCCTCCTTTGATGCCAAATTGGCTGCTGCATGTAGAGCGGATTCCACTTTAATCATCTCCGACTCTTTCAGATCCCCCAGACTGCGAAGACGTACTGGGCTGGGTTTCTTTACACGGCGTGCAGCAACAGAGCTACGGGGCTTACGGGGCTTGGCGACTTTGCGTTTATTTGCCATTGTTGGGAAATAATTTTGAAAATTTTCTAGACACACTAAATCAACTGATTTCGTTTTGGGAATGAATGAATCGGTGAATGAATGATTTAAATCTGGGCTACGTTTTTGATTTGGCCTACGTTGATGCATAAATTTGAGGCAGGCTGTGGGGCAAAAGTTTTCCCCGCCACGCGCCGGCAAATATTGCATTTTCATTAAGTTAAAGTTTGGTTTTTAGTTTAATTTTTTGCTTACCCTTTGCTCCCCTCCCCACGCGTTCTGTGGCTTCTGGCTTTTTTGGCTGCGCGTTTACTTAAAAAGTTTTTGCGGCAAGTTTTTCGGTTCAAAGTTTCCTTCCATGCGTCTGTCTGTATATCTGTCTGTCAGTGGGTGTGCGTGAGTGTATAGGTAGATCTGTTGGTGCTCTTGGCTGTGTGGGTGTATCTGTGTGAGCGTGTGTAATAATCATGTGCTCAGTCAAAGCCAAATGACGATAGCATTGATGCCATGCCATGCCTAAAAACTTTTGACAGGCATCTTGCCGCAGGCCAAGTTGCAAGCTGCCAGCTACAGAAGCTCAAGACCTTTGACGTTTTTCTAGGGGGTGTTCTCTGACGTGCGTGTTGCCGAATTAACAGTTCTGATAAGCTGAAACATAAGAAGGATAGAGTCAAGGGTAAGCCATCAGAGATACCTATACAAGGATCCCATTAGATATACAATTTAGCAGATGAATGCGGGTTGATCTGCATGGAGATCAACATAAATTTATCTTAATTTCCTAGTAGTTGAAAGAGATTTCTTTGATTTATAATTTATGCTTGGACTTGACAGGGGCTTTTTCGTTTATATATTTATACTTTAGAGCTTCAGATGGTGCACCCCTGGAGATCCGTTCTTTAGTATTCGCTCACTTATGTAGTTAGCTATCTTCCAAAAGGCTTTACCGATTTTTATGAAATTTGTCAGTGTATATTTAGTAGGTATGAGAATAGGTCATAAAGTATTTTTCACCTTGCTACTACAACCCACCAATTATTAATCGAAATTTTAGTATTTTTGTATGAATAATATCCAAATATCGCATACAAAATGTATATATAATCAAATATGCTTTGATTTATTTGTGAGTTTGTGACTGATACCGATTTTCATCAGTAAGAACTGCAATTTGATTAATTAGTGAGTGCACCGTCCAATAATGCAACAAACATGCTAAATAGTAGAGGAGAAAGAACAGACGAACGAATCCAACAAGATAACGAAAATGTGCGTGTGAGCATGTTGCAATTTAGCGCGTACAAGAGGCATGAGGCCGTTACACTCACAGAGAAAATGACAGACAACGCCAACAAGTACATTGATCATTTACATGCGCTTCGTTCCGTCGTCTCGCATTCGAGTACAAGCAAAATATTAAATATTCCGCTGAGCCAAATAAACATAGAGTGTCAGTCAGGCGCCCACATTCTAACATGAGTCATATGGTATCAGGAAAAGTGCAACTACCAAAAATTGAAACACCACCAGTACCATTGAATGGCTTGCTTAGCGGCACGGATCCAGATTCCAATCTTTTCCTGAAGTCCATTCGCACATTCAATTCATGCTTCTAAATGACATCGTTTGGAGCAATAGAAATAGTTCTGAACGAAAAATTGAGCTAGTAGGGTCACCTAGTATTTACATATACATATGTGTATAATCCCCCTTAACCTTAGTGTTAAATAGTTCTGTTATATTCGTTTTAACTAGACTTTGTTTTAATTTTTCCATTTCTTTTCCACATATTATTTATGTTTTAAACAATTGTCAGCTAGGATAAATCCCCATAATATTCATAAACTACTATATATTCATACAAAAGTGCAATTATTCCTTGGTAAATATATCAATGCCGAATCCTCTTGGTAAAATATATAGATTTTTACTTTATTAAATAGTCATTTCTTTCACTTTCATTATTGTCTCTCCAAAAATTCGAGCAAAAGGAAATCTGAAAGTTTTCTTATCTCTTTCTTTTTTCTTGCTGTCTCTGTGGTTTCATAACGATAAGCGGGTAGAACGAAAATTGCAATAAAACTCGAAAGTCAATTGAAAATCATTTTCGCACTTGGCCGATCGCATACAATAACTAAAAATTTAACAATTCCATTCAATTCTATTCAATCATTTTTTCACACACATTCTTTGCTTTCTTTCAAAATGAAATGAATAAAATATTAACTGGCTAACGGACGACACTCGGAGCGAGTCACTTTTCCTGTTTGTCCTTTTTTTTGAAAAACTTTTGCAAGTTCATCAAAAATCTTTGGCCATCAATGCAGGGAAGGGCATATAAAAAGAAATTGAATTTTTTGACTGTAATTTTAGTTGGTCCATTGCAGTTGGGGATTTGAAATGCTAAAATATTCTTTTGTGCATTTCACGCGCTGGTTTTTGTTTGCGACTTCAAGGGATCTGCTCTCTTTTTCATTTTAATATTGTATGTGTGTGTGTTATAAAAAATATATGAAAATAAAATTTCTATGATAAATCAATTGTTATTTTGGTTGCATTTTGAGATTGAAGCGATTTCAGCCTTTCAAGGGATAAAGAGGTTTACGTATTTGATTTTTAGAGGGGAATGATGGCCAGACAGCAGACCACGAAATGGTTATAAACGAGTACATATATATATGCTGTGTTATTGCACCCAGAAATAATTAATTCTGACCAACATATGTTCTGGATAATCACAAGAATTTTTGGTGAATCGCTGGTGGAAATTATAATTAAGCTTTTGCAAAACAAAACAGAACATTATGAGCCATAAATTATGCAATTCTAATGAAAATAACTTAAATTCCCATCGCTAGAAATACCAAACATGTTTACCCCCAAACAAAATCCGTACTTTCACATAATTACTTACCATATATATATATATATGGTATATATATGTGTGTGCCTATCTCTACTACACGCTCTCTGTCTCTGTCTGTCTCCTCATACGCACTCTTTGAGTGTGTTCCAACTCGTTGACCTAGATATTGGCACAGGCCCTTGAGCACTCAACAACTTGTTGGGTCATCGCTTCCAGCCAACGGGCAAAAAGTGTTACGTACTGCGTACTGGACACTCGGAGCCTGGACATTGAGTACCGAGTACCGAGTACCGAGGACCGTGCACCGAGCACCGTGCAGCTCTCGACCTGCACTAAGCACATCATTACGTTGGCTCAACTCTCCGATCATTTTTAATTACCCGCCCAACCGGTTCGCCTCCTCGCTCCCCCGTCTGCTCCTCCCTGCAGTCGTTCGTTCTTTTTTATGCCATTAATTCCTTTAATGGAATACTGCATTAATAAAAAATATGTTATGAGCGCATAATAGAAATAAAAGCTAATGTAATTACATGCGGCACTTGTTTCGCCCTGTTGCAGGGCAACGTATTTCCCATTCTCATTCTCTCGAAAAATACTAAAAATTTAATTCAACAGTTAGAAACCGTTGAGCGGTGAGAAGGTGGTAGAAAGGGTATATTAGGCTGGGAGTAAGGTAGTGTAGTGTCAAGAGGTGACAAAAAATAACAAAAGGAGTAAGAAATGGAATGAGCGAAGGCTTAAAAGAGAATAAACAATGGCTTTTAAAGGCTTAAATATGGGTTTAAAAATGTATCTTTGTCTTATCATTTGCCGTATCGATAGCAGATGATTTTTACTTTACTGTTTGTAAGGTGGATAGAATTGAAGATGTGGGATTCCAACGATTAGTAGACGAAGAATTAATAGTCGGCTTAGTCGGCATAGTGCTAAACGCTATGAGAGCCGTGTGGAGAGTCGGCTGGAGACCGCTCTTCCAGCGCTATCCGAGAGTCGTACCAGCGAGCGTTAACAGCGAGCCGTTACACCGAGCGTTAACAGCATGTTAACTGCTGTTGCTTTGAATGGTATAGCACTGAACAGACCTTCGTTACGGTGCAGGGTGTCAGATGGGAGTGAGTATCCTCACTTTAACTTTTGCATTTCTTTCACCCGCGCTTTCCTAGAGTTTTTTTTATATTTTCTTTTGCTTTTCTTTATTTTATTTGCGACGTTTAGTCCCGCTGCTGTTGTCGTCATTCTTGTTGCAGTTGCAATTGCTGTTGCTGCTGAACTTTTGTTGGGTGCTTAAAAGCTTTGCATTAACTATTAAACGCAACTTGAATCGCATAACGGCACTTGGCACACAAACAGAGTCAGTGGGTGGGGGTACGGCAGCGAGTGGGTGTTGGTGTGGGTGTGGGAGTGGGGGAGAGAGTGTAGAGGAAGTGCAAACAAATAGAAATTGGTGTCAGAGAAAATGGCCGCGGGGCCTTAAACGGGGGAAGGCGTCCGAAATATGGCCAAAGGCAGAACATTTCCATGCTTATTGTCGGATGATTTGCGCCAATAAATTGGAAGCCAACCAAAGAGCAGGTAAACAAATACACAAAAGGCACGGAGCGAGGCAAAGCACCGAAACTGAAGGCTTTCCACTAAATAAATTTTTATTATACCCCGCTACTCATAGAACATAGGGTATATTGGAATTAAGCAAACAATGCTTTTTGGTCCATGAACTGAAAGCCCTGAACACCGGGTTCTATGAAAGTCTCATGCTTTCCATACTTTTGTCATATCTGCAGAGATCTACGGAGTACCAGGTATCTCAATATCGAGGCACTTGACTATTGTTTTTATTCTTTTGCTGGCACAGAGCTCTCTCTCTCTCTCTCGCCTAAAACGAACGCGGCACGCGAAATGTCCTGAAAAATTCATAGGGACAGAGGGAGCTGTAGAGCGCGAGTGTTGAGGGGATGTAGAAGAGTAGCTCGTGCATTTTCCCCTGGAAAAGGAGTTGAGAATTTGAAGCTGTTAGCCTGACAGGTTGCAATGCTATAAAATGCAATCAACTGCAAAGAAAATAGGTTTTGCTTCACCAAACAGATGCAGGAGAGGGGAGAGAGAGAGAGGGGGGAGGAATGAAAAGAGCAGAGACCATCCGCAGTAACTGTTTGTGCTGCTGCTCCTGGATTCTGGATCCTGGATGGCATAAATTAAAGAGCAACAAGAGCAAACAGACGCGAGGCATAATAACCAACACACACACACACACATAGATGGATAGTGGGTAAAAAAGGGAGTTATAGAAAGAGCGAGGGACTTGTGGGTTGACTGCGGACATTCATGGGACATTGGAGCTACGTACAGAGCTGGGAGCTGACAGAGAAACTAAGTAGACAAGAACACTATGAGCAGTCGAGTATTACGACCATGAGATACCCCCTACTGAAACAGGAACTGATATTGAAATAAGAAAAGAAGATCAGAATTGTAAGAGTGTACGATACCAGCTACAAGATAAGAAGGCAAGGATAATAATAATAATAGTCCAAAAAAGTATTCCAGGCAGGCAGACAGGCATAGTAGGCTACGATACAATGTACCCTGGCACTCCACGAGTACCGTGTACAACAAGACTTGGGGACTTCAAAGTGCTGACAACTTTCTTGCTGAATCTTGCCGGAGGCTCAGTCGAGTTTAATTGGTGCCTGTCGTCAAACTAGACAAATGCAAATTGGCGTAGTGAAATGTTAGACAAGGGGTTAATAGAACACACATTATTGTACATAAATATATGTATTATATTCGCAACAGCAGCGGAAACTGCTTCCGGTATTAAATTAAAGCTGGCTGACGCTTAACTAGTTGAGCTGGCTGCTATGAAACTACTTGCGCTGGCAGCTATACAACTATTAGAGCTGGCTGCCACGCAACTACCAGAGCTAGTGGCTAGGGTACTTACAGAGCTTTCTGCTATGAAGCTATAAGAGCTGGTTGTCATGAAACTTTTCGAGCTGGTTTTGGTTGCCTTGTACATCTGAATGGCCTACATGTATGGACTATTACTAGTTCTTATTTGTAAATGAGATTTCGTATTCATTCCAGAGAGGACCCGTCTGTGCCGACTGAATCCAAAGGCTAAGAAGTCGCCTACAAGAACTCCTCGCACCATTCGTTGAGGCAATCGTAGCAGTCGGAAGCTTGCTTAGGGCTGGCGCGGCATAAATCCTTCATCCATTGAATGAACAGTTCCTCATCTTTCTTCAACACCAAGAATTGGCCGAGCACGGCGTATGCCTGGGGATATTTAATTGTTATATGTTAGCTGATACCTTGGAAATATTTGTATATTACACAACGCACCTTTTCGAATCCAGCTTCGGCCAATCGTTCGCCCAGGGTCGCTCCAATTCCAGCCAACTCTGTGGCAGACTTGTCGCCCATGGGCTCTGCCACAAAGTTCTTATATTTTTGGGTATTTCCCGACATTTCCAGTTGTTTTTTGTAATACAATTCCAAAATTGCACGCAGCGTGGCGAAATGAATGAATCAGCACTTTTTCAGTTAAGGAAGAAATCAAAGCTTCGGCGGTGAGAAACAAACACGAGTAAACAGTAAAAAGCACAATCGATAGACACCGGTCTTTTGAAAATTCTTGAAACAGAAGTGGAAATATTGGGAACAGAACCCACCTACACAGTCAATGCCAACGTATCCCTGAACGCTTCGAATACCTGGCATAAAATATGTTATTTAGTAGAAGAATTTCTTATTTGAGCAATAAAAACCTGCACACCTGATGAAAATGAATCACTTACCAACAGACTCGACCACAAGATTACTAGAATCGATCACACAGCACGGGGTCTTACGTCAAACGTATTCGGAGTAAAAAGTCTAGCATTAGCCAACAGGAAATACATATTTCAGTCATTCGAATCAGTTCAGTCGACGGGATTAGATCTAAAACAAAACAAAATTTAAAATGTGAAAAGAAAAAAGTGGAAAAGTGAAATGCAAAATGAATAGCATAAAATAGAAAATAAATTTATTCCGATCAGAATAAAAAGCAAACGTCCAAGCAGGATATCGGGAGGCCATCAACTGAAAGGCAAGTGAAGGATTGTTCTGTGGCTTTTGGGGGGACTTAGTGGCAATTTTGGGGGACATCTGCCAGAAAGCCATCCCAAATTCGGTAACTGTGCGCGAAATAGGTACCCCTAGATGAAATGGGAGAATGCAGAAGAAAAACCACCTCCTCGAGGGTGATACTCGTATATCGGCCGAATTTAGCAGAAACAAGTTAGCAAATTTTGACATTTTATTCAAAGGCATACTCGATTGTTTCCATTTAATGCTGGTAGTTTATAGCCAAATAGATCGCGGTCCATTGCGGGTATTTTTTTAATTTGTATCCTTGTACCGAACATTTAACTTAAATTCTTCCACACGCGCATCTACAGAAGCTGGTGATACTACGGACGGAGACTGGGGTTCCTCAAAATAGTTCAAGACAAGCCGCTGGGTCCAGCAGACGGGTGATCCTCCATCAACTGGTCGCACTTGGCCATGCCGGCGGTGGAAACCGAGCGTCCTAGGGCCGACTTTGTGCGCCGAGTGCGAGCGATGCGTGGCTCAGCCTTTGCTTTCTCCCCGTCCGAATTCAATACAGCGAGGACAGGACGGCGATCAACAGCGTCCTCAGGGCCACAATTAGCAACGCCAAGGGGGCTCCCAGTCACGTAGTCCACTCCATCCGCAAGCCGAACTCCCCCCAGGTCAGACCCCAAGAGCCCAGGGACGAGGTGTGCCTCTGCCACCTCAGACCCCAAGAACCTGTCGTCCAAAGAAGTTATATGGTCATGCTGTTGAGCTGTACGGAGTCGAGCACTGGAGCGGTGTGGGTGCCCCCTACGGTGCTCATGGGCCTCATGCTACACGGCGGAGAAGGCGCGGAAGTGACGCTGACGGTAAGTAATATTTTTCCTATCCATCGGCAATTCAAGCTGTTGCTCTGAACATTGCTTTCTGCTCTCCAGGTCTGATTTACTCTGATTTACACTCTTTAAATAAAGGAGACGGAGGATCTGGAAGTCGACATGAGCTCGTTGAGCAGGTGAGTGATGCTGAACCAGTTGTGTGAGCAGTGAAACAGTTAAAACCAAGGCAATATCCCATTTTTGCAGCTATGTTACAGATGAGATTTACGATGCAGGTGCTGGAGGTTGTTCTGGCGTTTTACGCGCCTGTTCTTTTGGCGATGCCTACGAGGCTCTGCTTGGCGTCTTTGGGAATCGTCCGTTTACGAGCCACCAGCTTTGACAGAGCCCCGATCGCCTTTAGACGACCAATCGTGGAAGAGTACTTCTTATCTCGGCTCCAAACCCACTCTGCTTGCATGTTGCAACTCCGTTGAAAGAGAACTGTGTCGCATCGAGGAGGGCCACTTACTAAATGTGAGTTCAATAGCTCCCTGCTTCTAAGCACTCCTCAGGATTGATGGTGTGTTTTATGCATGTTTCCTATCGCAGGCCATGCCAGTGAGAGGAGATCCAAGATCATACTTCATGCACAATTTGGAACCAACCATCGCCAACCAGAAAGGTTCGTGAGGTATGAGGTGATGGCATCGGAATGGCAATGGTAGAAATCTGAATGTTCTCCTTGCAGGTCCTTACTCAGAGTCCCATTGTCAATGCGTGCCTGGACAAGAAGGCGGAGATACGGATGTACAAGCTAAAGGATGAACTCGCAGCTCTGATTCCTTGGACCCTGCATCCTGCATCTCCTCCACGACCGACATGGCAGCGGCACACCTTGGACGAACGCTCTGTTTTGGGGTTCCGATGTAACTCATCCAGCGCCCGATGGATGATGGATGGATAAGTTACATCGGAACCCCTAAACAGAGCGTTCATCTTCGGCGTGCCGCTGCCATGTCGGTCGAGGAGGAGATGCAGGATGCAGGGTCCAAGGAATCAGAGCTTAGCGAGGGTACTGATCAGTCCGAAGGGCTGAATTCTGAGTCGCGGAGCTGACAATGACTTGCGACAGGCATAGCGGAGGCGGAGGCAGAGGCAGGGCCGGCCTGGTTCAGACAGGCGCCGCATGCCAGCACGCATCTGAAAGCACAACTAGAGCACCGATTCTCCTTCTTTCTGGCTGAAGGGATGGGACCGGCGACGCGGTCGCAGTTGTCCTTGCAGACGGGTGCTGCAAGCGGCGCCGAACCACACCGCCACTGCGTTTGCCTCCAGTCGCTCTGTCAGTCGCAGTCGTCGTCATCCCAGCGGCTTACCTTTGAGCTCGTCACTTCGGACCGATCACTGCTCTGGCTGGGCCAGGATTCCATGCACTACACTGCGTCCTGCATTTCCTCCACGTTCGACGTTATAGCGGCACCCCTACGATGAACGCTGTGTTTTGGGGCTCATCCGATTTGACTCATCCTTGGGCCGGATGATTGTATAGTTTTTAGTAGATCTCACTGCGTCACTGTATCCTCGTATCCTAGTTCGAAAGCGCAAGGCAGTTATCCTTCCTTGGCGGCAAATCAAGGGCTGGTCTTCGCCTTATCCTGTTCTAGTCAGTAACCAATAAGCGCGCTATTCCTTGAAGGGAATGTATTATCCGCCGCAAGTTCATCTGCAGTAGCCTTTACTAATTCGGAAAGCCCGTTGTTCTATTTCTTTCTGTGGCTACCTTCATTGCAGTTAATAGATGAACAAATAATGGAAATTTGTATAATTATTTTTTGTTTAGTTTTGTTCGAATTAAAATTTCGATCTGAACATTTCGCTGTAAACAATCTATAGGTTCTTCCACTCGTTTATGTGTATGTATATGTATTATGCATGAGTAAATACTACTTTAGAATTATTTCACTACAAAACCTACTTTGATTCTCGAGTTGATCCTTTTTATCCATCTACAATACAACTAATCCTTCTAGAAAATCTTTGAGAACAAGAGTCCTTGCTTCTTCTATGAGTTCCACTGCCACTGGCATTACTCCACCGGCGACTTCCTAGCCTCAACTCAATCAATCGATGAAGTAATCTGTAGTTAGGCAAAAACTAGGAGTATTTTAAAGACTGTTATTCAGTGACAGTTATTCATTTCCAGATCCGCCAAATGGCTTTGCTGGCCGGCAAGGGAGTCCGACTGCGAGTAAGTAAGCAAGAGCGGACCCATGGCTCCAACCCAGAGAACATTCCTCTGCAATGCGAATTTGAATTGCAATTGCGAATGGCCGCGTGCTGGAAATTAAATAAAACACTCCCAACGAGCGAGGGATTGGGCTGGGGCTGGGCTGGGGACTGCTGGCTATGTACGACGAGGACGTGGAGCACGAGCCACAGATACAAACTTTGTCATAGGGAAAACTTTTTCGCTGCACACTGAACCAAAATGAAAACGTAGCCGAGCGTGATGAGGCATGGAAGGGGGAGCGAGCACCGCCACGACAAGGATTGAGGGATGGGGCCGGGCCGGGCCAGGGTCAGATCCCATCCCATGACATCTGCACACAGAACAATCAGCATCAAATGGAGCCACAAGCTCAATTTAATTGTGTTTTACCAAAACTAATCTACGCCAAAAATGTGAACAACAATCCATGAATAGTCAAAAACTCGAACATGATAAATCATCATTCCATATGCGAAACCTCCATCCTTCCATAGATTTATCATTCCGTATACGTACTACGAAAGCAGTCCAGTCCCATAACCATTCCTGATCCCATTCCCATTCCCATTCCCTGACTGTTGAATCAATTGCATTTTTTGGTTAGCAGCTGTCCGAATATGATTTTTGATGAAACACCCACGAAGTGCCGGGCGGAACCACTTAGACCTGTTATTAGGCATCATAATTCTTGTGTAGACAACGAGCAGCTGCCACTTTTGGGTCCTCGAACGGACAGGACATCTATCAATTTGCTGCATACCCACATATCTCTCATCCCACCGCCCATGGCATCTCCCATTCCATCGCTCACTCACTGAACGAGAGCCTGCATAAGAAATTTAAATTATTTGTTGGAAAAAATGGATAAAATGTGAAGGGAAAGCGCGCTGCAAGAGGGACGACTAGTTGATACTTGGTAGATTGAGAAATATATAAGGGAAAACGAACAGAAGAACAGGCGACAGATAGCCGAAGGAAGAAAGTCAAAATTGCAACAATAAAAGAAAGCGAGACATAGAATAATTGCTAGAGGAAATGACAGGGAGTACCTTTGCCAATTCCATTCATAATTCTTTCCGTAACTTTCCCCAGTGTCCAATCCACTCAGCAAACTTCAATGGGTATTTAGAGGAGAAAAGAAATCACATCAACACGTTGATAGGTGGGCAGAGCGAAGGATGAAGTTGCGGCCATTTATCAGAGTCATGGAACCATAAATAAAACAAATAATACGAAAATATGCAAAATAAAGAATATAATAATAAGAACGAGTATCGAGGAGCAGAAACGGGCAGAAACGGACAGGCGGGAAAAAGGATCAAGATTGGGGACCCGAGCCGGAGCCCGAGCAGGATACATTTGGTCTAATAGATGGACTGAACGAAATGGGCCCAAACCCCTAGGCTCTGCTCTCACTTTGCATCTACGGAATGTGTGCGAGGGTGGGGGCGTGTGGATAGCGTCAAACAAATGGCCGATGACCCATAATAAAAATTATTATGAATGATACAAGAACAAGAAAAACCCATTGGGCTACTGCCAGTCCCCCCCCATAGCGGTCTCTGCTTCCACCCAATAAATTGAGATGCGTAGCATGGAGAGGGTGTGACTGTGGTGTGGTGTGCCCTGCACCCTTTGGGACTAGGATGGCGATGCCATCGCAATGTCCGCTTCAGAATTATATTTGGGCTCTGTGCCAGGGCACGTGCATCAAGATTCAATTGAGAGTTCTAAACACAAAAATGGGAGCTGCGCTACAATGTTGCCTCCTCGTGAGCTTCCTCTTTTGTGTGTGGATTTTTAAGAGGCATTTGAGTTTCTGTGGCAGACTTTGTTGCGTTTCAAGTTTAAATTTTGATTTATTTAAAGGTACAGATGAATGCAGAATGCTTTTGGATCGAACCTATGGATTTTAGTAAGAGGTATTAGGAGAGACATCTTTTCAAGTAGAAATTAGTGAGAAAGGCACAGGCGTCTGCCGGTAGTATCCCAAACGAGACCTCTAAAGTTCTATATGCTCCATCAAACTGGTTACAGGGCATTGAGTGGGACGCAAAAGGGACACAGCTTGATCCTGTCTCTGGACTCTTGTGGACTCCGAGTGTAAAATATGAAAAATATACAACAGTGAACAACAACAACAAAAATCACAGAAAAACAGAAAAAAAAGAAAGAAAGAAGGAAAACTCTCTCTAAACACATTCCGCACGCTCCATTGTGCCCGGTGCCTTATGTGTAGGGACAGACGAATGCAAATAGAGAGTGTGAGTAAATAAATAATAGAAATATTTTACTCACAGCTATTTTGCATACTCGTTTTTTCCATGCCCGTGCCCTGTCCAGTTCCATCTCCATCTCCAGTTTTCGGATAGGTGAGAGATGGTACGGCCCCCGATGCTGGGGGAAGCCGTTGAACCGCTTTTCGGGATATGTGAAGTGAAATGTTGTTCTGCATTGTTTACTCTGCTTTTCAAGTACTTTGGACTGTAAGTGAAAATAAATACATAAATATTACAAAATATACATACATACATCTATATATATATATCTGTATCTATGTGACTGTGTGGATTGGGTGGCTGGGCGAACTGAAATCCATTAGCTGCTGCTGCCGGGAGTCTCAAGAGCAATGATAGCAGAGCAACAGCGGGAGCAGCAAGGCAGCCCTGAACCTAATAGCCTCGACTCGACGTGTTGTCCCTTTCAATTATATGAGAGGCCACCAGCCCCACCCCCACCACTCCCTGTTCTCCTCAAGGACTCTGCGGTTTTTATTCCCTTTGCAGTGGGTATTACTTTTATGGCTAGAATTTTGTAAATGCGTAGGAGCAAGCATTTGTTTATTTATTTTTGTCTTGAACAGATCACTTCTTTTTATAAAGTTGAAAGAATAAACATTTCTGGAAAGTTCCATTTAAATTTGATCAGTTAATCCTGCTCTTTGCCAAGGACTGTGTATATTGTTGTTGGATTCTGGGACCGACTTAGCTGCAGAAGGCTTTGACGAAGAGACGAATGATAGGTGAAGAGAGACAGCTTTTTGGTGCCTCATATAACATTTTGGTAAGTGTATAGCCCTTCATTAAATACTCGTAACAAATTGCAACATAATCGTATGAAATCCCGTGAAAAATCCCCAACTTAGGCTTCACAAAACTTCAGTTAAATATGGCTCTACACATCGTTCCCAAACCTAATTTAAATCGGTTCAAAATCCCAGCTACCCTTAGGAACCATCGCTCCACTAGAGTGTCTGAATATTCGGCTTTTTTTTCGCATGTTTTTCCCTATGGAGAGCATTTTTCAATTTTACACGTTGCCCAAAAGAAAAAGGCGCTGCCATGGCAACAACCAGAACAAGAACCGCCGAATCGAAGCCACCGAGGTGGCGTTAGCTCATTGCTATTGTTAGAGGGTGTCGTGAGTGTCGGGGGACGGGTCACTGGAGTGGGGGGCAGGCACCGCTGGGAGGAGGTGGGTCCCGAAAGTAGTAGCCAACAGCCGTGGTAGGGGGTGGCCCAGATCCAATCCTCATCTATTTGCCTCATGAAATTTATTGGCAACAGAATAATGCGAAGCACGTTCATTTGATTACATTAAAACGAAAGTGGCTAAAAAGGTTGGCCAACACAGGAAGAGAAATCAAGAGAAAGAGAGCCAGAAAGAGAGAGGGCGAGAAACGTGGTAAGAGTCGGGGCGGTGGGATAGGCAGAAATTTTAAATAAATAAATAATAAACGTGGAAGGAAATGGCATGGGTATGAAACGGAAAGCAAAGGAACAGTTCCCCGGCTTATTATGCTGCAGAAAATGCTGATACCTCGAATAAGAGGATTTCCCCATTGTCTGTGCTCGCCGCCAAACAATGGAGCTGGGGCTAGTGTGGGTGTGTGCCAGTGGGCGTGGCACTTAAACAATTGTATGTGGGCCAGAACTAATCGCAAATCAATGACACACACTACAATAGAATTTTCAGGCAGCAAGCAATAAATTAAAAGAAAATTTTCTGAGTACTAGTATGTGCAAAATGCACTTTATTTGGGCCAAGGGCCTGTCCTTGGGTAATTTCTGTTTATATTAATTTTCCTTAACTCCAAAACAACCATGATTGTGTGTAGAAACAATCCATCAGAGCTCTATTAAATTTGGCATGCATAATTTCGTTTGAGTCTAGTTTCGGGGAATATAGAACAGAATCTAGAGAGAATTAAATGCATTTTAATACCTAAAACATGAACCATGAATACAAGAGAACATTACTTAGCCTGGATAAAGTATAAAGGCATTATATCTTATAATCGTTAGTGTAATCCATCAAACACATCAATTACGCTTCATCTTTCCCCCTTCTAGATCTATTGTCAACAAATTTGGCCACAAAATGTTCCTGAAAGTTCATTGAACTAATTAAATCGACATCTCAATTACCAGCAAACGCATTCCAATGCACATCACACAGATAATTACAATGTTCTGTGTTTAGCCTAACAAAACGTTCTGCTAAATGATACATTTTCTATTTATTTAAGTCTAAAAAATGTCCAACGTTTTAGTGGATATCAAATCAAGCACTCGAGTTAATTGCATTTAAATTTAATTAGCCCTAAATGCTTATGTATGTACTGTATTGTGGCCTAATAGAGGGCAATCAATGGAGGCCAGAGGGTCGGATGGTCAGAGGGCCACTATAAATCCACATAATTTACCTAATTTGTGTTTTATTCAACGCTTTGTTTTCATTTTATTTATGTACATCGGACCGCAAATTAATTTACGAGCAACTTACAAACAAAAAAAGTAACTCAAATCCGAATATAAAAACTTGAATAGAATGCAATAGTATATTTTTTAGTATTAGGGTTAAAGTTTATGCCAAATGATCTGCCTAATTGGTTTTCAAATGCATAAAGGCCTAGCCTGAGATATTTGTTTCTATGAGTGCCATATGGTAGAGGGGATCTACAATAGATATGATACCCTATGCCACTAATAGGATCGATAGCACTAGATTCTCTTCATTTAATTCTTCTGAATAATTTTAAACACAAAGAAATAATTGATTCAAATGAATATACCTGATTTCTGCTAAAAATGAGGGCATTTAAGGCTTCGGTTTTTATATTTTTTGATATGATTTTTAATTTGTTTTCTGTTTCTCTTGCAGCGACTGTGACGGTTAGTTCGTTCATGTAAATGCTGATTTATTACAGCCCAGCCACTCTTCCCCCATTAAAGTTATTAAACAAAGTGCATAAATTAACCATAAAAAAAGGAGGAGGAGCGGCACAGGAGCGGCACAATGTGCAACAACATTCTGATCAATTTACATGGCTCGTCTCCGCATAAATAATAAATAAATAATTTCGCTGCCTCATTACAAAAAATAATAGCAAGCAAAAAACACAACAACAAAAAAACCACTGGTATATGCGAAGAGTTAATTTATCTATGGGATGAACTGGCCCTGGGAGGGGACTATAAAATGCAAACGAGTAGTAAATTTAATAAATTCATTATCAGCTCATTAACAGCGGACACACACGGGGGGCGTATGCGCAATGTGCAATTAAAGTATTTGGCCGAGAAAAATGCTGATGCCGAATGAATAATGCTGTTTACTGGCCCTGCATCGGCAACACAAAAAACGTTAAAGCCAATACACGTTTGGGGATTCCTTTTTCGTAGAAGCAAAAGTGTGTGGGCGTTGCTTTGAGGCTCAGAGTCTTAATTGCAAAATAATACACACAAAGCCAGTCGGAGTTCTGGGACTGGGTCTTTCATCAATGCCAGGCACACACATAGTGCGCCTCACGCACTAATACACAAAGATATGGGCGGGTGAGTGTGTGTGGAACAAAGGGAAGTGGCAAAGTAAGGCGTAACTACAAGAAGCCCATGATGTTTCGGTTAATTAGTAAACATCGGGAAAAAAAAGCAGGCGGAGAGCACAAAGCAGATGAGAGGAATAAAGTAGAGAGCAAAACGAACAGGCATAAAATACTAAAAGGGGAGTTACAACACACCAATTCGTGTATCGCAGTCGGGAGTTCAAACTTGGGAGTACCCCTTATGAGTGGCAAGCAGTGTGGCAACAATGCGCTGTGGTGTGCTGAAAGCTTTGAATATTACTCACAGATGTGTCTTATAAAATGGTTATATTTTAATACTTTGGTGCCACTGGTTTCTATCGTTCAAAGGTGAGTGAATGACAGCATCTGCGTGGTACTCATTACCCATTATATTTAAAATAATATAAAATCTATGTACTAGCTTCTAACACATATATATTTTATATTTCCCTAGCCATTGCCAGTATTAAAACATAAATCTTAGCACTTAAGTAAAAACTTTTCTGGCTTAAAACCTTTTTAAATGGTTTCAAAACCAGTTTAAAAGTCAACTGTAAAATCTATACAAATTGTATAGCATACTGTTTTGGGTTAAAAAACATCTCAGAAAACTCTTCACCTAAACAACCTTTCAGCTGCTGGGTACAGCTACAAAAACTGTTGCCAAAGCAAAGTGTAACATTGGCAGGTGGCTGAGGGCCAGGCGGAGCGGGTGTTAAGCTGGAACAGTGCTTAAAGTGCTGTTGTACACTGGCAAATAAGAGGCATTATTTGCTGACCACTTGTACAATTTGTACAACAAAAAGGAATATATTTTTAGCTTAAACTATCAGAAATATGCCTCTGTAATCTGTAGCATTATTTGCGTTCAATTTAGATTTTATTTTTTTTGTTCACTTTGTTCTCAGTGCACATTCCTTTGGTCATGGGGCAGGCCCTGAGTCTTGCCACTTTTGCCAGCCCTGGCAGGGACACTGTAGTCAATGCTTAATTTGGGGAGACTTCGGGGCCCAGTCTCCGCTCTCCTTGTGGCAATTGAATAACATCCATGTGTGTCCGTAAGAGCCTTCCCCCTGGAGGCATTTTATTAAAGCATTAAGCATTGTATTTTATGCCAGCCATTTGTGCGCTCTCTTTCTCCCACTGGGGCACAGGACGGGGGTGCTAGGACTACATCCACAATAATATTGAAATAGTTGTTTCACGAAAACGTTAATTTGTGTGAGGCAGATTGTTAAGGGAAATGTTGGTATCCCTGAGGAACACAACAATTCCGGGGAAAATATAGTATTTGTTAATCACACTATAAATCTATCTACTCTGGGATTTCAAGGATTCCACGGACCAATTACCGCGCTTCTCGATACTCGTTTACACAGTTGTATTGGTCATATCCCTTAGCATACACTGTTTTTAGGGCACATAACATACGAGGATGCACTGGAGATCCGTGCCACCAGATATTGAGTACATCATCTGGCCACTAAAACCCGTTTCCAGTCAGAGTTCTCCAGTAATTGCCCATCTCTCTCCTTCAATGGCACTCTGCCATGCCATCCATCAGTCTGACGAGGACTGGCCAATGCACTTACGACAAAACTTTCTTTTCGACGGGTATTAAGCAAAAATGCAAAGGTGTGTGTGTGTGCCTGTGTGTGTGTGTGTTTATGTGGTTATATGTAAGTGAATGTCTGCATAAATTGCGACCAACGTGGCGTATACACAACGCACACCGCAAGCATACACATGGAAACATATTTCTCGCCTTATGAATACGTATTTCATATGAAATTTTTTGCCATACCAGGCGGGCACAGGGAGGTGCGGGACGTAGGATGTTGTTGCAGTTTTGCAAAATGCAACACACCAATGCATAAAAATGCCATATTTCAGAATGCAAATATATTCTTTTAGCTTTTTTGATAAATGACAACGCGGTGTGGCAACGCTGATGAAAATGCCCCACACACACACCCAGGGAGAGAGAGAGAGAGGGGGAGAGGGAGACGGAGTAAAAGTGGTGAAGGGAAAGAAACATTCTTCGTCCTTTGCATGCGGCTTGAACAGAAGCGAAACGCGTGAGCAATATGAAGCGTGCTGAGGCTTCTATTGCTGTTACTGCCACAGTTACAGGCTACACTCAGAGAAAACGCACCAATATATCTTTAAAATTCAGGCGGTAAATGTCTAAAGGCACGCAAGCTTTTCTGGTAAAAGAATTCACGAATGGAAGGTCTCACACATCAGCATTAAGCAGAACACAAATGCAATCATAATCTGGCCTCTTACATATATGATATTTATTCCTTTTAAAAATTCTCGAAAAACCCAACGATTCATTGTCCAAATACATATTTTTTTGAGGATCGCACAGCTTGATCTTAATGTGGAATATTTTCAAATTAAAGAAATTTAAAAGATAAATTATTCTCCTACCTTTACACTCAGAGAATAAATTCCCACTTCGACAAATATTTTATTTCCGGTCTGCAGTACTTAAAAAATCCTTTTAGGACGCCTAATTTTTCCAAGTGTACTTCTACTGCTCTTTCTACTGGTGATTCTGGCCAAAGCTCTAACCACACACACACACGCACACAGCCACAAAAATATCACACAAATAACAGCAAAAATAGAAAGAAAATGTATTTCTTTTCCCAACATTTTGGAGCGCTGGCATTTTAATTTAATTTGCACACAGAAATTCTTCTTCATTGATGGAACACTCTGGTTCGCCCATCGTTATTTTCTCTCTCCCTCTCTCGCTCTCGCTCTCTCTCTGTTTTATTTTGGACGATTATCTTGTAACAATTTAATTTATTTAACCCGTTCACAAATGTGAATATGTCATGTGCAGAAATTGGCTTTGGGTTAAAATATTTAAGAATTTAATTCGGTTTATGCGGCCATCAACGGTGCAGATGGTGATGGGTAGGGCTGGGAATTATGGATGGGCAAATTGCATTGCCCTGTATACGAGTAAGTGGATAAAACTCTATTTGATATATGGTTTAATATATAGGTGTGGCTTCTTTATATAATTATTTACAATATGTATCTGTATGTTCCATTTTTGTCCTATATTTTAGCACATTTGCATAGTTATTTTCTATTTGTTTATAATTTCTTCGATTGGAGACCCTCTCTCTCTTTGGCAGTATTTATGTAATTTTATTTTTTGATATTTTTTTGAAAATTTTTGTTTCCATCTTCGTATTTTTCTTCTGGAAATCTTTCAATGCATATTCTATATTCTTTTTTATTCCATATGTTTATATTTTTCTTTGTGTGTGCTTGTATAGGTCTGACATTCGAGTTTACCATTTTTCCTTTAGTGCTCAAGATTTTAATCCCAAAATCCTGGTTCATTAACAGGATCCCGGCTTACAGCTCAAGCCCTTATTTTGAAGCATTCAGGCTTAAAGCGTAAGTAGCCAGCGTGCTTAAATACCTGATGAAATATAAAAATAATGGACAATATTTCAGCCTGCTGCTGTGTTGTATTTTTTAATTTATAATTTATCATGCTGCTGCCGTCCTTCTTTGTTTTTTTTGTATTAAATTTGAACGTTTACTGTTGACATTTGAGTGCTGACTTCAGCCACCCGCGGCGTATGCGTAACATTTATGAAAAACGAAAACATAAAAAAACGAACGTCCCACGTGACGTATGAGCAATTTTTTAATTACCAACCGCAAAGGCAGTGGGAGAGCTGCTGCTACACGAAACGTTTTTCACCGACACACAATTCTGTGTTGCTATTAACTAGGAGTATATAGGGGACTAGTTCCGATGGGAAAACCCTAGTGAATATTCATACGATTTTATATGGGTGAGATGAGGACAAGGAAGGAAATGCATCCGCGGAAATCTCAACGTGCCATAGCAGCTACATATACTCGCTTATGTATATATATATATATATATCATTCAGTGTCTGCACGAAGCCAGCATGTCTGTGCGTGTTTAACGGGCTTCATTAAACGGGCATTTTGCGGGCTACTCAACGTGCAAAAGTGCGCGGACGTACAGAGAGCGGAGAGCGTGTGCAGCAGCATTGTTGAGCAATCTTCGAGTGCTTGACATTCCGTTTAATGATTTGCATGCCAAAAACCCGGCAAACTTGGTTTGACGTGTCCGCAATTGCAGCACGTAATGGCAGCAGGGGAAAATTGGCTTCACTTAAAGCGGGTAAAAAGGATTTTTCCATCAACATTGTCAACTGTCATCTTACTCTCACTCTGTATCTGTATCTGCATCTGTATCTGTGTGTCTGTCTTTGTCTTTGTCTTTGTCTCTGTGTCCCTTTGTGTGTGTTTTGCCAAATGATGCAGATGATGATTCATGGCCAGCGATTTCTTAGGTAAGACCAACCGCAAGCCACAAAATGCAAAGCAGCTAAAGCCACCGTAAAAAGCAACAAAAGCGGGGGGGCGGAGCGGAGCAAAAGCCAACGAAAGAGAAAGAGAAACAAAGGCGAAAGCAAAAGCAGAAATACAAATTCATGCAAAATGACATAAGTCACCGCAAAAGTAATTTTTCACTAATGAGCTTCCCAGGTGCCGGTGGAAGGTGGAACGAATATGGAACGAATGGTTGGGAAGGCAGGCAGGGGGAGGGGTACATTACTGTGGGCACAGTGGTTGGGAGGGAACTATTTGAGGGTAGAACGAGGTATTGTATCTCTGGTAATAAAAGGGATAAGTAATCTTAGAGGTGGTGTTGAATTGAAGGTCCTTTAAAGTCCCAAAGAACATTTCAAACATTTATGTAGCACGAAGGTGAATTTTTAATATGATATTCCATAGATCTGTGATGTAATTTTTGTCGAATATCTCTGTATACATATCTCTCTATTATATAAAATAGTTTTGGGTCGAGTTCGGAGGATATTTTATTCAAAAGTCTAACCATGTCTGGCTGCCAAATGATTTCTGTACGTAAATTCTTGATAAATCGCGGTCCATCGATACATTTTTTATCTTTTTAAGTTCATAATTATTTATACAACATTTTCCTTTATTTTTTTCTGCCAGTTTCACAATTAATATATTATTTTCTGTACCCTATTCTGGTTCCACGGTCCTCGAGCTCAGCCTCGTCCGCCGTCGCCTGGCACGCGTTCTGTCAAATGCCATCTTTGTGGACTCTCTCTCTGTCCCCCAACCCAACTGCTTGTCTTCATAGTATCTTTGTATCTTTTGCGTTTAATCTAATGATGTATCTCAGGTGTTTGTTTGTGAAATTTATCGTGAAAACTTTTATGCTTTTGTTCGTTGGCTTAAGGCGGATGTCTCCCCAGATTTATAACCGGCTATTAGTTTGGATATAAATATTTATACACACAAACACTCAGACACCCAAAAGAAAGAAAAGCACCTCTAAAAAACCCAAAAAGCCTTCAAGCCATGAGAGCTGGAGCGGACAGGACAGGACAGGACGAGGACGAGGACTGAATGGCTTTGGCGGTTTGCTTGTATTTGCAATGCCTATAATTAGCTTGCAATCTGACGCATCCAATTACATGCACCCACCACCTATCCCCCAGCCCCCAGTATCTCCCCTCCCAAACAGATACACAGACATTCGCACCTAATTACCACAGCAGCCATAATAACAACAGCAACATGGGGTACAGTGAGGAGTCGATAAGAGGGCACAAAGGATTAGGAAAATTCTCGGAAAAATGTGTCTTAAAAGTTCATAGATCGTATGATTTTTTTAGAATATTTTAATGAATGTTTTATGAACTTTAGACCCGAGATTTGTTTTGTTTCTATGAATTTCACTTATGGAGCATTCACTGTACAACAATTACAAGGACTAATGCACAAATTACAGAATGAATATTCATATTTAGAGTGGGAAATGGAGAGTGGGGGCCCAGAGAGTGGTCCAGAGCTGATACTACACCAGAAACTTCATAACCATCATTCCGATCAGGTGGCGGAGGGGGGGGGGAGATATATGTATGTATGTAGAATGGCTGAAGCCGCAGCCATTGCCGCAGCTTATTGCAAATGAAAGCCGGTAGTTTTTCATTATTTTCCATATCCTTTCGCTCGTTGTTTTAGTTTTTGTTGGCTTGGTTTGGTTGTTGCGTTGTTCGGTTGTTTGTTGCCGGTGTTTGGCACAAAATACAAATCTGCATGCAGCATTTTTAACCCCCCAATTTTTGTACACACCCATTTGCTAGGGGTAACACGATTTTGATGAGAGTTTTGTCAAACATTTTGGATCCTATGAACTTTAAGGAATATTATCGATTTGTAGGAGTATTTTAAAGATATCTACATAGCTGAAAATTCTTAGCAAAGTCCAGTTTTTCTAGGAACAATTCTTCCTTAAAGAACATATCTATTTTCTGAGATAAACTCCAAAAAAAAAAATGCTTAAATATATTTATTATTGATTATACCCATATTTAAATATTTCAATATTTTACCAACCTCTTGATACCACGCATATATCCACTATTTCATCGGAATTGTTGCATTAGACACGATCCAAGGGTATTCTAAATTTCGGTCTCCTAACCTGTCTCTGGTCTCTTCTCGTATTTGGTCGTGTTGTTGTTTGTTTGTTTGTTTGGCGAACGGACACCTGCACTGAGCTGCCGTCGCTGTCGCTGCAGTTACCTTTGGCATAGCTCTCTGGCTTCGGCGCTTAACAATGAAATTTGCGCATAACCACATGCAAATTGCCAACCCGCAACAACAAGTACAGTGCATGCAAATAACCTCTGCACACACCCACACACCCACACGCACCCCCAAACCGGCGAGTGCATTGGTAAATGTACAAATAATAATCTACGAGCATTCCAGGGCAAAAAATTCCACCGATAGAGAGAGGGGGATAGAGGTGGCGAGCAAAAGAGACGTCAAAACGAAAATTGCTGTAGAAACCGCACAAAATACATAAGAACGATGCAGTCTAGGGACTAGGGGATAATATACTGTATAAACAACATGATCTAGGGGCACAAGGGTTGGGTAATCTTCTGATTATGATTACAGCCAAACAGATATAATCTTTAACTTCAAAGTTTATTGAACATAGATATTGAACAATCTTTAATTCCTACATTTAACAAATAATTTCAATAAAATAAATAATATAATATAATAATAATAATAATAATAATAATAATAATATAAAATAATAATAATATTAATATAAAATAATAATAATATAAATCAATAATAAATAAAATAATAAATGCATGTATTCCAAATAATCTCTAACAAAATAGAATAGTCTATAGTTCGTAGATCGTAGATTTGAAGTAAACATTACCCAAATCAAATCTTTTGCCTTTATTTTAGCGAAATTAGGTTTTTTCATATATTAATAAGAATATTCCTATGCATTCCTATGCTCCATTAATATTAAAAATAACCAAGTTCAAGGAAAAGCTCGGTTCCTCCACATCAACATAAAATCTTAAATATTGTATATCAATATCTATGCTATCCTCTATATAATATTCGTTGATTCGGGAGCTAATTTCCTTAATAGTTATCGTTTGTTATATTTAATATTTATATTTTCCCTTAACTTTATTTAAAATTCTATGATTTTTGAAGATGTTGAACCACTTTTAAATAATTTTCCTTTTCTTCTAACGAATGATACCTCTTGGACAGCTCTTGGAGACTTCTTTAAGAAGCCACAAGGTGTACGAGAACAAGTATTTCCACCAAAAGAAATGACCTCACCCAACACCAAAATCGAATAACGTTTACAACTTTTGTAAGTATGAAACCAACAGGAAAAAATTACAGTTGGTCGAACATAAATTTGCCATGAATTTGCCAACGGATCGAGCCAAAAGTGAGTTGAGGGAGGTGGAAAATCAGGGCAAGGGAAATGCTGGACGAGGTGGCATATTGAAACATAAAACAGGACCATGGACCATGGGCCATGGGCCATTGGCCATTGGGGAGTTGGGAATGGGAGATGGTTGTGCCATGTTTTACACATTAATCGATAAACTTTATTATAATTTGTTATGGTTGCATTTGCTTTCGGTTCTTTCGGCTGTGTTCGTGTATATCCATGTTACGCGTACGCCATTTTGTCTGGTGGTAACTTTTTTTCGACGTCTGACCCCGACCTGTCTGCTGCAGCTAGTTTTGGCAATTTTCACAATGTCAAAGCATCTGAATAATATTTCATTTTTGAAGGGGGAGGAGGAACAACTTTTTGTTTATCAGTTAATTAGAATTTTCGGGAGGATTGACGCTTTTTCCTCGGGATTGAAGTTTGAGCGGAAAACGGTGAAAATTATTGCACCAATATTTTTTCCCCCAACATCCGTTTCGATTTAACTTTCGAGCCACAGAAAGCTCTGGACACTGGTCACATTTTTGTTCAGCATTCGGTTATTTTTTTCGGTTTTCGGTTCTTTATTTTTTGTTGTTGCTGTTAAAAGTCCACACAAGCTCATAAATTTAAAAAATGTAATATCCCTCTTACGGAAATGACAATTTATTGGTGGTTTTTACTATTCGCAATTTATTTTAACTCCGCAAGGAAATGCATTGCGGATGTAACACTCGCTCTCTCTCTGTGTGACCCTGCCCCCATCTGTAGTAAAAGTTGCCAGCAAACAGAGAAAGCGACAGACGAGCAGACAAACAAACAAACAAACAGTCGCTTGTCCATTGAACAAAAAAACAACAAAAATCGAGGAGGATAAGAGTATGGCGGGGCAGCTGTAGGGCAAAGGGCAAAGGGAAATGGAAAATAAAATAAATATAAATATCGGCTGCAAAGTGGCCTGTAACTGTAACCGTTACGGGAGCAGCGCGGCTGAGAGAGAGCCCTCTGCCATCTTTTTATTTGGGTGGGAACCTTGTGATATCCTAGAGAATAAAAACAGGACAAATTTTAGGCAAAAGCTGAGCAAAGATCGTTAAAAGTAGAGCAGAGAATCGAGAGGTACTGCACCTATCCGATGTAGGACTTGTGGACTACAAATGATGACCACTTTTTCACAGATGTCTTCAGTTGTGGATAGACATGCCAGCATATCCTTTCAAGGCTATACGTCTCTGTCCTGTGTAATCAAATTTGAGAGTTAAACTTTCAGTTCTCCAAGGATGATGATACATTAAGTCCCTACCTTTACACTCGCCGAACCAAAGAGCTATGTATCTATCTACACCTCCGGAAATACTAATTCTATAAATACTCGTTCACCTTGATCCAATCCAAGCCAAAGACTCTCCTATCCGTTTGATACCTCGCAAAATCAAGCTCAGCTGCACTCGCCGAAGCCGTCTGACTGGCGGGGCAGGGTCTGCGGGGGATAGAAGCAGTGCAGTGGCCAGCGACTGAGATTGAAAATCCGTTAAGTCATCGCCAGTGCTAACCGCTGTGGCCAGGGCAGCATATCCTTTTCCCACCCATTCCCAGTGCCCCACTGCCTTTGCACTGTTTTTTTTGCGTGTCTTCTTTCTGAGCGGCTGTCAATGTGCTTGTTATACCCTTGCAGCGGGTATTATGGCTTTGCAACACAGAGAGAATTGGTTTCCATTTCATTACCATACACAGAAATACCTTTTCAGTTTACTGCTGTCTTAAGAGCTTTTCCAGCTCGTTTTTTAAACATAAAAAAATTTTATCCAATCAAGGCATCAATTTTCTATAAGTTTTGCTAGTTATTATAAGTGCACCTTTATAACGATAAAAGGTGTGTTGAATGGTATCATGGCTTCGGCCCCAGACGCTGCTCTATGTACTTTATTGTTTGTACTGTTGCTCTGGCTGATGCTCAGTCCCTGCCTCTTCCCAGTCTTCTCTCTGCTGCCAAATCCTATGACAAATAAGCGCTTCGCCTGCAATTTGTACTTTCAGTTGAGACTGACTTTGCTTTTCATTTAACCAAAGCCGGGTACGAGCGCTTCGGGAATTGAATTGCGCGATGCGATTTCGATTCTCTCTCTCTCCCTCTCTCTTTGCAGCTGTCTGCTTCTCTGTCTTTAGTCCCTGTCTCAGCAACAAACAAGCAACGACAGGCAAATATTAAATTTCTACCTTCAGTGACACAAAGTTTTCAAGTTGATGGAGTAGCCTCCTTTTGAGATCGTTGAAAGGGTTCATCAATTCATAAGAGAATATTTTGAGCGTTTTTTTCAGGAAAAATATGGTTTGAGGTGTCAGAACTGTTATGCAATTGAATAATAGATATAGATATGGTTAGCTTTTGACTATGCAGTCGATTTGTACAGCGATGGTCATACTTTTTCGAGTCCGAGTGTACTTTTTTCATAAGCAGTACATCCGCATAGGGATAACCTTCCTTTTGACTGTGGTTCTTCTATTCAAGAACATGTTAGTGACCTCGATTAACCATGAAATGTTCACTGGTAAACAGAATTTGAATCTTACAACAAAGTTGACATTAATAAATGACATTTAGAGACAAAATGTGCACTACATTTTTAATAAATCCTTAATATATATGATCGTACTTTTGACCAGGAACAGGAACGGACACAGGCCATCCCATAAAAAATACAATCCACTGGAGAAAAGGGACACATAGAGTGATGAGCGGTTCGACCCAACCAGAATAAACAACATTTTACGAATATGAATATGTTAAAAATATCCGCGTAAAAAAAATATGTTAAAAAAATAAATGCTACATTTAATAAAGAGTGCAAGTAGAGCTGAAGGAGGTGTACTATTAATTACGCAATTCTTTTCCCGCATTCAACTTTCTCTTTAGGCATTCGATATATTGAAATTTTCTTCTTATGTATGCACCACCGAATCGATTCAGTGAAATACGGTATTCGATTCGTTCGTTCTGCGTCTCAGCTTTCTTATTCCATAAATGTTTCCATTTATAGTCATTTTTACTGTATTGGATCCAAAAATTTCGGTTTTTTTTCTCGCTCACTCTCCGTTTGATTTTCTGATAGAGAGAACGAGAGAAACACATATTTCGGGCTTTTTGCTTCTGCCTGTATTTGTATTTGTGTTTATGCGTAGACAACAGGCACGAATCAGAAACGTTTTATTGTTTTACACTGAAAAAAATGTATATCCCATATAGCAAGAAAATGCTTTGCGCCAAATAAAAGAAAAATATTCGTTAAACATTGTTTCAGTGTAAAAATAAACCAGAATTTAACGTTCAATTACTAAACGTTTGTTTAGTGGTTCTATGCATTCCATATAAGGATTAGTTGCATTTCCGTAACCGTAGAAGCTGTGATTAGCTTTTATTATATACGTATACATTCTGCAGGTATATATAGATACCTATTGAAATAAAGATAGATGAATATAGGTATAGAGATTGATAGATAGCAGACAGATCACCCACAGTTCTTGTCTACCTCCATTGTGATTTAGCTGCTATGATTTATAGGCAAGGGAACTCCTGAAGTGCTCAGTCCACCCTCTCATTTTGCTGCTTCTGTGGCCAGGGCTGCGCTGCGACAATTTTTCAATACGACTCGCACAATTTTGCATTTTAATCACTCACTCAAAGAATGCTCACAATGATATAATCTTTTGGGTCCGTCCCGGTGCCGCTTGCATTTACCGTATTGGGTATTGCTCTTTATCAATGTATGCATATGAATGCATGTGTGCGCCTGTGTGGGCATGAGTGTTTGCATATGTGTATGTGTATATGTATGTGTGCGGATGCTGATGCAAATATGCTGCGGCTGTGCATATGTATGAGTGCAATTCCCATGCATGTTCAACATGATTAATTTCTGTAATAACTCGATTGGAATCACGCGCCAGCAGCAACTTTTCTTCCATCAGGCATTCCACACAACCAACACACACACACACACACACAATCAGACACACATGGCATGCATTGGCAGTTTATGTATGTATCGGTATGGGTATGGGAATGGGCATGGGCATGGGTGTGTGTGTGTGTCCCTGGTGGACATGCACGTTCCGTTATTCGCCGCATACGTGAGGGAGAGAGATGTGATCCAAGCAATGACAGAGGGCGAGGCAGAGGGAGATGCAAGCAGCGTATAGAAGCAGAGGAAGCGGAAATAAGCGCGAAAGAGCAGTGGAATCAGCGGAAAAGCATAGGAAAGGTACATTACTATGGGGTGAGGTAGCGGCTCGTAGAGAGGGAGCGCCTCACCTTTTACCAATGCAAAAAGCAGAGGCCACAACTTCCCCCCATCCAGGCGGGAGGGACAGCGAGTAGGCGAATCAGCGGAGCATCATTTGAAGAGCGATACAGATAGCTGGAAGGAAGGTGGAAGCGTACAGGAGGAGTGGTAGAAGAAGAGGTCCGGGAATAGTGAAAATGTTGAATGATTTAGCGGGGGCAGGGTGAATCAATATTAAATCGATTTGGATAAATACATCGATTATCGAATGGAAAGAATATTTTGGTAAAGGTAAATCCAGCAAAATAATTATAAATTCTAGAAGCATTCATCAAATGAAATAAATGGATCTCACGGGAGGCCTGTAGATACCCATTTCGATGGTTATATTTTCAGCATTGATCTTAATGATGATGGCACTGCTCTGCTCCACCGTCTGCTGGTTGGGATCCACGCTGCTGTCATTACCATCTATCCTCCATGGCCGGGAAGTACAGTAACACAAAAAAAGAAATGAATGACGAGCACACACTCAGGAAATAACGGGTCATACTCATTAGAGATCTGCATGGCTCCATTCAAAACATAGGTCCAATAGAATGCATTTGAATTGAAATGAGTTGAGTGAGTGTGTCGCCACAATGAATTGAGTTTATATAAATGTCAGTGTCAGTGTGTGTTGGCTTCATAGTCTCGTTCATTCTCAGCTGATCAGCACTACTTTCTCTCTCTCTTTCTGTCTCTGTCTCTTGATATTCGCTGCATATTGCGCTTGTATGCGCATGCTTGATGGCATTTGCCTCAATTTTGTTGTTTCCAGCGCGCTGCAGCCTTGCCTTCTGACGCTGCTGGAGGCGGAACCAGTCCGTAAGATAGTTTATATCCAAATATGCATCTGAAACTCGTTTGCAGTTGTCGTTCCAGCCCAGATTCCTGGCCGTCTAACGTTGAAATCTAGGATTTGGCTTATTCCATAGTATAGTATATATCCTCCGACTCATGAGCCGATTTTTAGTTCCAAAGAGACAAATGCTCAACATACGGGCCCGGTGCACCGCGGTGGCGTCTCACAAAAGCGAGGAAGTGTTCTTCACTCCCCGCATAGAAACGAACAGAGCCTCAACGGACCGGCAAATAGGAAAATCCAGAAATAACTATCGAATGGGTAAACATTCAGAGATATATTTATTTTATGTTTTTTTTCAGTAGGTACAGTAGGTTTAGTTGTTTCCACTCCGCTGCCTCTTTACTTCATTCCAGAGGTATTCAAGCAGCTCCACAAACAAAAACAATTCTCAAATTCACGAGAAAAAACACAATAATATACATATGTATGTATATATGTATATATGGATATATGCTTGAAAGAAAGAAAAAAATGTGTAAATTGGAGACCAGCGAGAGGACTGCATAATCTAGTAAATATATTTATATATATATATATATTATACGTACATCTACAACTTGGGAAGAGTGATAGATAGTGTCAAAAGGAAGTGTGGAAAGAGTGGTGTGGTAAAATGTGGCAGAAGGATAGCGCGAGATGGCATTCACATGCCACCCATCCCGCCCATTCTGCCCACAACCATCATGCAGTTCAATAAGTTTTAATGCACTTAATTAATTCCCACTGCGTCTGGTTAGAGAGAGGGACGAAAGCAAGGGTGAAAGAGTCAGAGAGCGATGCCATTTGCTATTTCAAATTGGATTTGAACAAGAAAGAACAACTCGCTACAGAAGCCGAACCCTCATATACTCTCGCAGTTCGGGCATTTTAATGGTGGCTAGACGATATATATATGTATCTATATGGCATTATTCCGTCTTTTATAAAGGTATGTATATCCTTTATGGGTCTGGCAGTGTTCATACCCTCTACAAGGGTATACAAATATTTATTTTTCCTTTTATTGAAGTTTGTCAACAACATTAGCATTCCTAGAGCTGCACCCACTCGTCACCCCATGGACCGACCTACTCTGTCTGTTTACCTAATTTAAGTTATTCTAATTCAATTAGTTCATCTTCTAATTAATCGCCATGGCTGCTGCCGCTCTCTAGCACTGTCTGCATCTTCCCCCCCCCAGCCCGTTCCGTGCTCAAGTCAAATGGAAAATGCAATTTAGTTGAGTAAATATCGAATTTCCTGATGGATAGATAGATAGATAGATAGATAGATTGCTTATGTAGATCCCTGAGGATTTGCGGATTGAACGAGTGCATGTTTGCTCCTCGAATAATGCATGGGGAAAAATAACAAAATTTTCCCTTTTTTTTATAATTACATTTGGCATTGGATGGGAGAAACTTTCAAGGAGAATTCTAAAAGTTAATTCAGAATCCAAGTAGAATTCAAACAAATATAAGTTTATTTCACATTAATGTTCAAGACACCAACGAGAGCTCCCAGAGGTCTTCGGCGCTCTTCGGGTCGAGCCGCGTCTTGAGACCTTGCAGCAGCACATTTAAATGTGTGCGTGTAAGCACAATATGTGATGAATACCCTCATGGATAATTATTCAAAGGTGAAGTCAATTTTGATTGTATTTACTATTATTAAAAGTTTCGTTTTTCTCATCTTTTTGTCAAGAAAGTCGACGAGATTTGACTACAGAAAATATGGTATAATGCTACTTTCATTATGGTTTTTTGGTTCCAATTTATTAGCCATCGAATAAAGAAAGAAAAACAAACATTTCTGGAGAATCTCGCTCTTAAATAAGACCTCTTGTTAAAGTACTTAACATGGCGCGACTAAGTCTCATGATCTTTTCCAAGTTTCACCATCTTTCAGGTCCCTGTGAACACTCTTCGACAGACCCTCCTTTGTGGCACCTGCAGCCTGCCGAAACATGTGTTAAGCTTTAAGCGATGTCACAATCCCAGATATAGCAAAGGACACAAACGGAGATGGAAACGGGAGAATGGACTGTAATTTGCATTGATTTATGGCCGGTAGGAGGAGCCGCCAGCGAAGAGCAACTTGCAACAGCCACGGCCACGGCAACTGCAACTGCAACTGAAACTGTGCAACAATGCAGCGATGTCAAGGTGGGTCTGGGTCTGCATTCCGATCCATTCCGGGCCGGACCTTACCTGACCGGACCCGGCCCCGGCCCCGGAGCCGGACCGTGTCGTGTCACGTACATTCAATTAAACGCCCTTGACTGCCGCCACAGCAACGCCTGCTACGCCTGCTCTATCCTACCTGCTCTTGCTCCTGGTGCATCCATTCTCTGTGCTCTCTTGTCTCTGTCTCCTTTGGTTCAGTTTATTGGCATGCCAGTGCCAGTGCCAGTGCCAGGGACAAGGAGGACGATGGCCAGACCCCGGGAGCAATGAGCTAAAGATAAATAACAAGCCATATAACGCATACGCACTGTGTGTCGCCCGGGACAAGATACGACAGGAGAACGGGGATAGAGCAAAACAGCATGCAGCATGCAACAGCAGAGGCAGAGGCAGAGCCGCAGCACCAGTTTGTCTTTGCCGTATGCCAAAAGGAAGCGCATTTGGGCGTGCCCCCGAACCCGAACACCACTCTCCACCGACAGTGAGAGCTCTCTTGAGCGGACACTCGTTGCGGGAAGGCACCTATGTGTATAGGAGGGGACTTAAGAATCACTTATCAATATCCCTGTGCAAGGCAACGAATGGAGATAATCGCCCCAGGAGCTGTTCGCCATCCGTCCGTCCAGCCAAGGGAATCCGTCTGTACTACTACTTTGCACTACTCTTTTACAGCCAATACATGGGTTAAGGTTAAGCAAGACTTTCCAGCAAAGAGAGCATTTACTGTACGCCAGTGTCGCTCTCATACCATCCTCATTTTGTTCGCCATCGTTTGGGCAAAGCCGGACAACAGTAAACAAGCACGGAACGCTGCTAGCTAGAGCCGGACCCGAAGTGAGCGATAGAGCGACCTGATCCCCTTGGCCCGGTTCTCCCGCAGGACGGGGGTGGCACGAACTTTTGGGGCTTGTCAAGCCCCCCCCCCCCCCTCCACCCTCATTGTATTGCATGCTTTCGGGCGTTGATTTCCACAGCTGCCAAACGCTTGTCTTTTGATCTCCAACGAAACCGGAACTCCGAACCCCATCCCAGAATCCAACCCGCCCTCAACCATGCCCCACCTGACTCTCCTCTCGATAGCTCTCTACAAACGCAATTTCAATTAAATTTTAAATATTTATGCAAGAGAAACAGCAACGGCAACGACAGACACAGACCCCAAACGAGGGATACGTAGAGGGAGGGAGGGGAGGGCGGTAGAGGGGGACAAAAGTCCGGCCAGACCAAAACAATTACAACATGGCTTAATCCTTTTTTACTGTTGTTTCCGTTTTTCGCCCATTTCAATTGCATTTTCCGCTTTTCCACACCCATACATATGCATGTGCCGGCATGGTTTAGTGGCTGTGCAGGGCATTTTCACTTGATCAACATTTCTTCTGTGGGGTTTTCATTTTATGGCCTTGCATAAATTTGCTTTTTGGATAGCCAAGCGAAGATCTATATTTTTGGCTTTGAATTTTTGTAGGCTTTTAAACACTGGACCACAAGATTTACTTTAAAGGTAATAAGTTCATCTTTTAGTTTTTGTGAAAGGTTAAGGATTATTTTACTTGGACGTTGACATGCAATGACTGCATCTTTCAAGAGGCGATGCATTTACTGCACCATCAAGTTGCCAGTGTGACACCAGCAGAAGGCTGTTACGCGCGGATCCCAGGCAAAACGCAGCCCTCCTCCCGCCCAACCGACCGAGGGGCGCTGCCGCATTAAGATGACAAAATTTACACTTTCACTTTTACAATAATAATCTGTTCCGGGGTATATAAGACAGCGGGAGGGCGAACTTTCAAAGGATACATTTGAGAAGGTCCGTCTAAGGAAACCATGATGTTTGGGTGGGATATATGTATGTATGTATACCCTGCTTGGCCGGAGATGGACGAGTTCGTCAGTTGTGTGTCAGGCCAGGAGCTACGTCAACAAGTTCTACACGAGTAATGAAAACTTTTCAATGTACTTTGCCTGAGACAAAAATCAGGTTGTAGGCCTCGATGATGTGATCTACTACTACTCCTCCCTACTAAGAATTTGCAATATACCGCTCACACTTTTTTTAAGAAAAATATTTTGTATGTTTTGTCAACCGTCGTAAACTTATGTTGCCCCTGAGGAAGAAACATTAGAACTTGATCCTCGGCTTAAGAGCTTGTCCTTCTCTGCTGCCTCAACAGGGTAGGCTATGGTCTCCCAAGCGGTTTGCCATTTAGAAATACCTTTAAATATCTTTCTCGCCGAAGACTTTAAATTCCACGTCCTTGCCCCTGATTTCCACTTGTATCTTTGAGGTTCTTCTCGTTGGCCATCGGTCCGCGAATTACCTAAATGCCTTGGAAAAATTAAGTCGTCCTCAGGAGTTGTTTCACAGAGCAAAAGTTTTCCAATGGAGAACCTACAATGGTTCTGCTGGCCCTCAACATCTTCCGTGTTACGCTCCAGGTAGTAGCGAGCTATCTACGAATGCGTTGTGGCTAGGCATTCGATGACAATGGACCATGGCATAGCCTGGTAGAGGTGTGATCCCTGTTCATTGAAGCCCGCCAACGTGAGACCAGCCCCAAAGGGACGACGATCGTAGCGGTTGGTAGCGGTTCTCCGATTTATGAATAGCGATAGCCAGAAATGGCATTTACCATATATGTGAGTACGCGTACACACAATACTCGTAATATTCTGGTTATCCCAGAACGTATTCTTCTTAAGATTAGATTGGAGACACTCTAAGCTAAAATATCCAATGTTTAAGTATAAAAAAGATGAAAAAACCCACAATAGAAGCGCCAACTGGTGTTCTTTGCTCTTTGCTGGATGATAACAAGAATTTTAATAATTAACAATTACACGTTTAAATGCCTGGTACTCAACGGGTGAATGCACAAGTCAGTGAGAGAGATCTAGCTAAGGGGGCATCGATTATCGATTATCGATGTTATTTGATCTTCTCCTTCCGGCCCGCGTGCATCTCAAATCGGGAGACGTACTTCTTCTTCTTGTCTGCCTTGTGCATTCGGATTTCAATCTCTTGCTGGCTCTCCTTCCACTTCAGATTCACTAGTTCCAATCGTGCAGGATCAAGCGGCTTCCTGTTGATTTTTTTCGAGTCCATTTGCATATCAACGACCTGTTCCTTCACTTTGGGGTTTGTCCGGCTCTCCTTGTACATCTGTCGCAAATGGTCACGGCGGTTCAGCTTCAGTTTCTTCTGCTCATCGTTGATGACCACGAGGGCTGAGGCTTCTTTTGTTGTGTCGGTCTTCTCCTTATGCGGCAAGACGACAAGAGTTTTAGGATCCTTTTGGTTCCAGCGGAGTGGCCCCACGGACAAGTGCCGCTGCACACCTGAAGGTTTCAGCAACCCATCGCCATTATTGCCAGGACTCTCTCCCATTAACATGAATATACTCACTGCGAGTCAAGGAACGCATGGCCATGCACATACGGTAACTATTTATTTGACGAAACATCCTCCTTGAGCTTGATGTTTTGTCGTTGCGTAGGATAGCTTTTATAGCATCGCCGTCGCCCGCGAATAGAGTCTGATTGGTGCTTTCAAGCTCTCAACTTTTGGATACTGAAATGTATGTCGAGTTTTTAGATTTGGGTGTAAAATGATATGCTTTTCTAAAGCATCTGGATCAAAATATTTTTTATGCACTAAATAAATGTCATCCTACAAAAATAGTAATGATTTCTTACCATTTCCATACGAATATCTTTGACTGGTGAAATTTTCATCTCGTCGAAAAACAGCATAAAATTAGAGACGATCATTTAAATATTTGATTTTAAATGTGTTCAAATCGTAAAACCCAATGTTCTTGAATTTTTGGGCGGGACTCCAACGCATTGCAGGCCACGTTAAGTCGGAATATTGTTCAGGAGTTGTTCTGCAGAGCACAGGTTCTCCAATATGCATATATCCCGATGAGTAAGCCCTACAATGGCTCTGCTGGTGTCTCAATTGACTTATATTTGAATTTGAGCGCATAAAAATGGAACATTCTTTGCCCATAGCACCAATCAGCACTTTCGGATGAGCGGAATATTCAATATTTTAATCAAAAGTCAAGTCATTTGCCTCCAACGCGGCGGTGTCCGCGGTGACCTCCATATCGGGAGAGTTGCCTAAAAGGGAGCTGTGTCAGAGCTATCCCCATTGCCGTAGTCGAAGCTTCATACTTATATATATATATCCCGATCCAGATCACCATAACGGACACACTCTTTTGTCTACTTCTTTATGAGCCCCTCCCTGTGCCACTCCTCTCTTTCCCTGAATTTCGCCATGCCTCTCCCCAATACTTGTCACGCCTCCGACCAAATGTCACCGCCACCGGCAGCCATAATTCACTGTCTCATAAGCGATGTTGGCCACAGCCAGAGCGCGTAAATCATTCCCTGGCTATCCAATACCCAACAAACACTCACCATTTCCCACTCCTTCAAGCTCTCACTCTCGCTCTCTCTTTGTGGGAGTTACTTAAAAGCCATGTGAAAGCGCTTTGGTGGACATTCCGACTATCAGATACCCGCTACTCATATACATTTGAGTCAAACGATTCCGAAGCATTAAGAAATGTCTCTGCAGAGATACTTTTTTAAATCCACAGCTGCACCAAGCAAACATCTGCCTAGAATCATTATACCCGCTGATGGCGTAGGCAAAACAACCAGAAATAATGCTACACACATATTCCAGAATGCCACAAATAAATCTAATAAGTACCGCATGATTTGCATAATTTTCCTATTTAATAGATGGCAAGCGGAAAGAGTGGTGGCGGGGCAGAGAAGTGCGAGAAGGTAGAGGCTTAGCTGCTCAGGTAGCAATTGAAGCCAGAAAGCTCTGCCACGGCTGCGACTGTGGCATAAAACACTCAAAGGATATGCTGACAATGAGGCTTAACTCTCGCACACAAACAAAAATACACTCCAGCAGGCACAATAATGGTATTCCTGAAAGAGAGTTGGTGCTGCTTTTAATTTATTTTAAAATAATTATATATATTCAACTGAACAAAAAAATGCTAGATTTCTTTCATATAAAAATCTAAAAATAAACTGTATTTTGTAAGCAGAAATTTCCCCAGTTGGTAGGCCACTCTGCGACACTCTTTCGAGCCACATCAGATTCAAATCTCTTCCCGGAATACCATTAATGTCATAACACGGCAAAGAAGAGAGCTTAAGAGAGTGCCTTGCTACGGTATTTGGCCTAAAAGCACGCTTAAATAAATTCAATTTAACGTGACTAATACCGTTTTATCGCATTGTTTAAAGCATGAAAGCACTGCAGCCTCCAGCATCCCACCTCAGCTCTGCCTCGTTACCTGCTGCTGTCGCGTCGCACAGTGGCTCCTGGGAATGAAACAAGTCTCAAAAAATGTACACTTTTCATATGTATCTTGGTGTAGGACTGTCTCTAGAGAATCGATATGGTTTTGGTCGAATTTTTCCCCATTTCTTGAGAAAATAAACTTAATTTCTCAATTTTATTAACATTTTGCAGGTGAAAACGGTTCTTTAAACCTTTAACCCCTGCACCCGCCATCGCAGTTGCATCCGGCTATATTGCATGGGCCGACACCGCAATACCAATTACCATGACCATGGACTTTCCATCCGTCTGCGCATCTTCCGTTGTGCGCACGGCAGCAATTCGCAGCTGCACCTCCAAGAATAGATAATGCCAGAAGTACGAATACCCAATTCATTGTTTGGTATAACCCACAATGGGTGGGACGACTGTTTGGATGATGATTAAGCCTCGAAAGTAGTTTCTCGACTGCTCGAGGCCCCTACTCCGTATGGAAACGTTCTCGTTGGGCAAGCGTGAAATGTAAATCTTGAATTTCATGATTGGATAACCATAACGAATTCTATAAACTATGGCCATTTGAAAACCTGCGGCCTTGAAATAATCAGCTCTGGTATTACCAATTACCAATTGCAGAATTGCTCTGCATTTTTCCCCTATATATATCTCGGTTCCGGCTTAAAAGTGCTTTTCAAAACAATGAGTAATGGTAAAACATCCGTCGAAAACGGTTTAAAAATATTCATAAAATTTATACCATGTCCAACTCGAAAGAATATCTTTGAGGACCCTGTTTCAGCCCACTGTACGTTGTTCTGTCTGTGAGACTGTCTGTCTCTCCCTCCCTCATTCACTCTGCCTTTCCACAACCTGCGCGGATGTTGCCTTTTGTGTGCCAACAATATTGTCAAACTTCATGTGTGTGCCTCTGTCTTTGTCTGTGCTGGGGCTCCCCTAACCCCACTCCCCCACCCAGCCTTTGCCGAATGTTTAACGGTTCCGATTTAAGGACTAACTCCAGCAGCATCGTCAGCGCCGGCATTGCCAAATGCAATGAGGAAATAATAAATACAACATTTTGAGGAAATTGAATTGTACGAGTATGTGCTTATACCTATCGCTGTCTCTGCCGGAGTTTCTGCTGGAGTGTGTATCTCATTGGAGTCCATTCGATTGGGTAATTGTACAGTCGACAAAAGTTGAAAGAAAAATAATTCTGTAAAATTCGGATACAAGGTATACAAGTAGGCCGAAATTGTATTGCAAGCCCAAACCAAAAGTGAGCACAAATCATTCAATCAATCAGATTTCTGTCAAACATTCGAAAGGTACGAATATTTCTAAAAAGTCTAGTCTAGTCTTGGGTTGTAGAACGTAAATCCAGGAAACAATTTCTACAAAAACCAAAAAAAAGTGACGCGAAAAAGAAGTAGAAAATAGGTGAGATTTTAAGGAGACGACGTGTTGTTTATTTATATTTTTTTTTTGCTCTAGACAAGCCCCTTAATCGAATGGCCGAATACAAAAAGAAGATGTCACTGAAACCCGATGAAAAATGCTCGATTTGCAAGCGTGCCAAGACGGATCCAGTGTCCGCCCACTGCGGCCACTCGTTCTGCTGGGTGTGCATCAACGAGTATTTGTTGGCCACTCGCTCCAACAACAAGCGCCGCTGTCCAGTTTGTGGCATTGACATGGAGGCTCATGTTGCCGGGTACGGAGAAAAACTGAAGTCCGATGATCGTGTGCTCCGCAGTAATGCTATGGGGGATGACATCAATGGCGACTGTTTCATTTGCGTGCGTCCAAAGAAGGATCCGGTGGCCACACATTGCGGACACTCCTTTTGCTTGGAGTGCCTCAAGGAGTACTTGTTCTTCAACAAACACACCAAGATACGTCGCTGCCCCAAGTGCCACGTCAGTATTGAATCTGATTTTGCCATAAAGAAATGAATAGCTCATAGATAAATAAATATGAATGCAGATTGAACAAACATTTTGCTCTTTTTCTAATGCTCAAATCAACGCTGACACTTTGGTCGCCTGTCGCCACTTCCTTTCAAGCTCTACTTGTGTTTGCTTTTGTGCTTTTAGGCCACTCTCTGTTTCCGTATCCGCAGCTATCGCTGTCGCTCGCTGTATTGCCTGAGGTTCCACTCCCACTGTCACTGTATTTGTATTGAAGTTAATAAAACAGCCTTTTATGGGCTGCTGCTGCGCTGCCTCTGCCTCTGCCTCTGCCCTGCTCAATATGTTTTCATGGCCATTTGAGCGTCTGAGCGTATGCAGCAATCAAATTAACTGTTATGTACGTAAGCTTCAAAACAGCAGGGAGAGAGGACTGTTTCGGGAGCGAAGATCTTGATACCCTTGAAAATGCATGGTGCCTGTTGGCAGAATTCGATTTTATTGGAATTCGGATGATAGACAACAGATTTTTCTTTGGCCAATTGAAGTCATAGAGATTTAAATTGAGGAGAGCAATAGAGTGGACAGATGGTACTTCAGATGGTTCTTACTTCTGGTCTCTTATCGAGGGTATAACAAAAGAAGTCCCAATCGACCCAATCGATGTGGGGGGGGGATGTGTAATATGATTATCGAATGTACTTGCCTGCCACCGAAAAAATCAAAAATTCCACTCAGTCCCGCCCCAGAACATCTTCTAAACGATAATGAAAATGATAAGCCAATCATTATGGCAAAATCTCTGGTGCCCCCTTCCCAATCAACGTTCCTTCGATTTGCATTTCAACTAATTCAGTGGCCCTGAGGGCAGTTCTCAACGGAAATCGCGGTATATGAGGAATATATAATTTGTTCCAATATTCTGTAGAGCCATTTGCATAACAGGTTCTTTTTTTCAGCAAACTTAATTTGCCATTTGGCCCCGAAGGAAATTCCGAGGAAAAACTGAAACCACATTTGTCAATTTTATTTATGGTCACGTAGCCGGTTTATGTTTTGCTTTAGATTTTGCCCTAATGGCTGCAACAAACACGAGGGTTGCACCTGCAACACGCAGCGGCAGCAGCAGCAGCATCTGCATCAGCAGGTGTTAAAGGCCACTTAAGTGCTGAAAAATGTGGGCGGGAGGATGCCTCCAGCTTGAGGGCGGACCCGCTGTCAGCTTGGTGTAATTACGTCGCCTTTGCAGCATCCCGGGAGAAGAAAACTTTCAAGGTGTCCAAGCGAGTCGTATGCTAAGACTACGGGTTAATGCACAAACAAGTCTGCTTCTGCTGAAGGGGCAGAGTGTGGAGTGAGTGAGCTTAAGTTTGAAGGATAGTCTAGACTCTAGACTATCCTCGAGCATTGTTGTTGAAACACATATCATATGATACCCGTATTGTTTGAGTGGTTGATGTGAGAACCAAAAGTGTAGTGCCGAAAACTTTATGAAGGAAGTGCTGGAGTGCCTGCTAACCTCTTGGTGATACAAACACATATGTAGACCCCAATGCAATCAAATAAAGCACTTGTATAGATACGTTTATAGAAAATATAATTTGTATGTGAGTGATCTCGATCTTTCAACCTCCGTTACGTTGGCACAATACTGCAAAGCACTCAAAACAGAAAAATTGGTCGCAGTGTTCCTTATTCGGATTCTGGCAAATGGAACAGCAGCCGTTTAGGCCGTTTTCCGTATCCGGGAACATGAGCTTCCATGTCAATGCCACAAACTGGACAGCGACGCTTTTTGTTGTAGCGACTGGCCAACAAGTACTCGTTGATGCACACCCAGCAGAACGAGTGGCCGCAGTATGCGGACACTGGATCCGTCTTCGCACGCTGGCAAATCGGGCATTCAGCATCGATGTCCATATCCACGTCCACCACGGGTGCCTTTGGGATCTTCTTCGGTTTGTTCGGTTTATGGTATTCGCTCATTTTATCCAGGTTGCCTACGCGTTTTTCTAGATCGCGGCAAAACGAAATGCGTTCATTTGAGTTTCTTTGCACTTTATTTTTCTTCACGGATATGCTCACCTTCTTTTTTTGAATGCTCTCTAGAAATCTCACGGAATCTTTAGTCAGTCCAAGCAAAAATCGCAGAAAATTATGTTCCCGAATAAAACATGTGTTTAATATTCTCATTCACTCGATAAATATCGCGTACTTAGTATTTTTTGGTGCCCATATGGCAAGTGTGACCAGGTTCTGTAGAACGTATCGCTTATCGAACGCAGAAAAGAGAGTGAGGCCATTTTTTTAGTGACACTCGAAAAAATAGTTGCAAATATTGTGTAGAACTTGAATTAAATTATAGCTTATTATTACTGAGACTGTGTGAGGCTTCATGGGTATGTTTTACTCATATTTTTCGCCCTTTAAATGGCTGATAATGTCGGAGGAGATATATAAAGGAATCTGTACATCTATTCCATCGCTACAAATGTATGTGAATGTGTGAAGAGGTAAAAAGAAAAGAAAAGAATGCAAATCAAAGAAGGGATTGTCCCCGTGTACGCAAAACGTACGGTGTTTAGTCACATCAACATTTCTTGGAGCATAAATTGTTATCCGACTACATATGGATATTCATTAAGTAATATCGTGTTTACATAATTGAACATTGTCGAAATCACAGCTGGAGAAGAAAATGACACAAAAATTGAAGAACGTGCTGTGTCCACAGCGTTTCTAAATGTGTGCGTGTGAGACTCGTGATTCGTCTGCGCTTCGTTGATCAAATGATTTCTACTATATAGGGAAATCAATTTTTCCTGATTGATTGTTGATTGTAAATAGAGGCAAAAAAGGTCCACAAATATTTGACGCAAAATTCCAGGATATCTTTGCCTGAAACCCCTTTAAAATATTTGCCAGAAAATAGATTTCTGCATTTCTCAGCACAAGTTAAAAATTCCTTTCATAATTTTCTACTGCTCCTGGCAGTCGCACAAATGGAATTCATATATTTTATTTTATTTTATTATTTTGCACTTTAAGCGTGTACAAAAATGTCCTTTGATATTTACGAGGACCAATGCAACAATCAACAGTATTTTGAGTATCAGACGACCCACTTCTGTGGACTGTGGCAGAGTGTGCACAGTTATGCCTTGTTAAAAATGCCCAAAGAGTGTAAGAGTGGGGCGGCTGTGGGGTTTGTGGGAGTTTGTTTTCTTTTTTTGGGTTTTGGGTTAAGGGAGTCGTAGCCTCTGACAAGTTGAAATGCCTGGGCGTGGCCCAACATCATCATCGTCGTCGCAGTGGCAGTCGTCGTTGTCATCATCGTGTTAACAAAAGAGCATACTCAAGTTACATACGAAATGCAATTCCACTTTTGCGCACTTTATGTCAACATTTTGTACGTAAATCTTTGTGTAAGACTATGCCAAACGCTCTGGCCCTGGGATCAGAGAGGTCGTCCCACCAACCCACCAACCCCCCCTCCAGCTATCCTTCTCTCATCCTCTGTGGGAAGGTGTATGCCGCCCACGAGCTATCTTTCTCTCTGTCTGTGTGTGTGTGTGTCTGTAAAAGTGTCAAAAGTGCTTGAAATTTCAGCAGGCTTTTTGTACAGTCTCTGGAAGGGCGACAGAGGTAGACGGCTAGTGTGAGTGTGAGTGTGAGTGTGAGTGTGAGTGCGAGTGAAGTGTATCCAAACTGGACAATCGCAAGCCCTGGGCATACCCAGTCCTCCACTCCACTCCGCTCCACTCGACTCGTCCCTGGACTTCCATTTATGCCCTGGCAAAAGCTCAAATGCAGAAATCACGCTCATATGCTCAGTTGCTCGCAAAGTCAAAAGTCTCTTTGAGTGCGACACACACTCGCCTCGCACTCACACACAGATATTTGAATAACGTTGGTTTATTTTAATACCCTCGCAGAGGATATTGTTACTCCAAGATGGTGGTTGCTACAAGGAGAACTAAAGGATCTGCGATCCAGTAAGGGTATCGTAATTTTTTCCGTGTCAGATCCGAAAATTTCGGTTTTTTTTCTCGCTCACTCTCTGAGGGTATCTAAAGCCTCGGCCTCTGGATTTATTCTTTCTTTCTTGTCTTGTTGCTTGTTGCTCTGCTCTGCTTTTGTACACTTTCTCTCTCACTTGTGTCTGCTTTGAGCTGGCGAGAAATTTGATATGCGTCCTCGTATTTGTGTTGTGCCTTTCTTTTGGCTGGTATCCAAAAAGGAAAGAAACAGAAAGCGAGCCGTCTTGCTGGGTTTTTCCTGGTGAGAACTGTTTAGACGCTGCAAATAAAGAGACATACAACTATCGGGCCCAGAACAGTGCCTCCTTCGTCACCTCTTTCTCGGTGTTTGTTTGTTTTTTGTAGTTTTCCATGAAATATTTGACGCTGGCAGCGTTTTTATCCTTCCGGGAAAACCGTTGAAGAAGAGGGGAAACCAGAGCCTGTCTGGTGGTGGGTGGGGGGATCTCTGACAATGCGGAAATAGTCCTGGAAGTATTCACGGAAACCAAACCATCTGCGGCTGTTGCTCAACTATTTCTAGCACTTGCTCGTTGTCAGCGGAAGTACTCTATAGGAAGATGGGGGTTTCGTGGGTGAGGGAATGCTAATTATCCAGACAGATATTAGCCTGTTCGGGTATGAGATTAGAACCTATTTATCTGCAGTCACTAGCCTCCCAATGACAGCTCTCTCTTCTAATGGAATCTTCTCATAATCTATGAGATATATAAACATAAAATCTGCCTTGTATACGTATAAATCCAGCTAGTTAGCATCTGAAAATCTGTCAATTGGAAGCGCATTGCAGCAGACACAGGCTGTGGTAATACTCCTGGGAACCCATGCTCCATGCTCCATGCTCTCCCTCCACACATACTCTCCTCCAGGATGATGATGATGATACCTCTCAGGTATGCACATGCAGCCACGAGAAGGAGGAAGTGTAAGGAGTGGGTAATATAACTGTTATTGACACGACATCATATTGAAAATATGAACACAAGTCTTCTTTTTTTTACATTTTCCCTGCTCGGGTTTTTTGCTGGGTGTGAGAATGTGAGTGGGGAAAAACGGCTACAGAGTGGGGCTCTGGCTCTGGGGGTTCGGTTTCGGTAAATAAATACGACAACACACACACACCCACACACACACACGGAGGTAAACCGATATATCAAAAGTGCAACCATGGAGATGGTTGCATATTTTATGCTCCTGTCCGCGAGTGTCTGTGGCTGTGTGCTTGTGTGTGTGGGTGCCACGCCCACGATAAAAGGCAAACGGCAGAGAAAAAAGCGCGATATCATCATGTTACACAGATAAACGCCTTAGGCGGTCGCCTGTCACACGCAGAGCACCGGAAAATGCGTTTAAAAGGATATTGCGGGGTGGCTCCTGCAGGAGTGTGTGTTTGTACAGTTGCGGTCAAAATAATAGTGGAACTACCATGCTCTGATTGGTAAGTCTTTGTCTTTTTATTGGAACATTTTTGATTTCTTCATTGGGTAGAAAGTCTTTTCTATATCTGAAAACGAAGCAATAAGGAAATTTATGTTTATGGAATCACTATTTTTCTGACCGCAGCTGTACATAGTAGGTATGTGTATTGTGTGAGTGCTGACAGCTTTTGATTTTGTAATTAAAATCCGTTAAAAAGCAAGAATGATGGACATGCGGAGGCGAAACAGGACAGCCGCCCAACACAACTTTAACCCAAAGCCAATCGAAGTCCAAGCCCAGTCCGAACCCACTTCAATTTAAAGTATTTCCCCCTCATTTCACCCAAAAACCACATATACCATTAATTCGGCTTTATGATGTGGGCACACGACTATATCAATCAATCATTAAGCTCCAAGGATTTATAGATGAAAATACCGAAATGAAAATTCCATTCGGCTATTTGCTCAGTTTCTAATTAAAATCCATTAATCTTCACGAATGCGCCCATAATCATGCAATATATATTTGAGGTACACATACACATACACGCAGTGTATGTACAAGGGTACTGAAGGCTGAAGATATTTCGGATGAAGGAATGTGGCCCTTTCCTTCCGTTCCCTTTCCGTGATGTGTGTCAACTTAATTTCCATATTGCATTGATTAGGTGTAAATTTATTCACTCGGATGCATCGCGATGTGTCCATATAGATGTGTGTGTGTGTGTGTATAGGTGTTTCAAGGGTGTACTCTTATGCATAATTAGTGCAAGTGACAGGAATTGACACCCAACTTGAGGTTTAGAACTTGATTTGTCTGACAATTCGGTAGATTATAAAATGTGACATTGATACAGAAAATGAATTCTCAATTTGGTATTTTGTTGAAAAGGATTTAGTATTTGGACAGAGACTTTTGGGAATATTTGTGGGTGGTTTATAATTAATACGAATAAGGATTGTAGGAAAGGAATTCCTTGCGCTTCGTTCCTTCGCCTCGCATTCGATTAGGAGCCAGAAAATGAATATCTCGCTCATCCGAAAGTGCTGATTGGTGCTATGGACAAGGAATGTCTCCATTTTCAAGCGCTCAAACTCAAACATGACTCAGATGGTATGTGTTGCGCATTGGAAACAGTTCAACTACCTGAAATTGAGACACCACCAGAATCATTGAACCGCTCATTGGCAAATTTATCTATCTTATCTATCATTTTAATTATTCAACGTTACTCGAAACTTGTTATTTCGGTTAAAGTGAACAACTACTGTTCCAGGATTCGTTCCCTCGGCGGCCGGGAGACCTGCCCCACTGGGCCATTTTGATTCATTCGGACTAGTAGCGGCGCCTGGCTCCTGGATCCTGGCCTAACCATAAATCCTTTACTGACCCACAAAAACAGAAAACGGGGCTGTATTGTTAACCCCCTTTTGGCCTGTCCTGTCGTGTCCCAGGGACATGCTGACTGCATAATTTGCCTTGACGTTGTCGTTGTCTCTTGTCTCTCGACTCTTGTCTGAAAAATTTTCGTTTTAATTTTCATGTCTCTGGAAAGGGCCGGACCCGGACGGACTCGCACCCGGTTGGAGTGGGGGGCTGGTTCGGCTCTGGGGGGGCTGAGGGGCTGTCAAATAAATTATTACAATGTCGTGTAAGAGCCGCAGAGATTAAGCAATTATGTGCCACTTAATGTTGCACTCGCCCTGCCCTGGCTCTCTGTTTCTGCCTCTTTCTGGTAATTGAAGTCATTCTCATTTTCTGATTTGGCTTGCATAAATTTTGGCTTTTGGTTATGCAAGCTTTAACCGCCAATTTGATTGGGGAAACCTCACTTTTTGAGCTGGGACCAAAGTTTTCGGTTTCTGTTTCAAACACTGGGGCAGCCACAAAAAGGCATTTGGTGTACTGTTGCCGCAACTGTTTTGATACTCTTGCAAAAGGATTTATGGGTCTGATCAGGGGTTGTTGTTTCGTATCAAAAGTTCGAGAGAGTTTTCTATAATATGGTCCATTATTTTTATGGCCACAGGCTATACTTTTTTGATAAAGATTTTATGCATATCGGAAGATCTGAATATCAGTTCCAGCAGTATGTTCTTCCAGTACTTAGACAATGATTCAATTCCACTTGGAAGGGCATTAAAAGGGTCGTCAGGCCTCGAAGCCATCCTTTCTTGCCAATGCTGGCAATGTTTCTGCTTTTTCTAATGATGTTGCTGTTGCTTCAGCAACAACTTTCCAATGTTGCTGCTGTTGCAGGTGCAGCAAGAACACCAAGACCAAGTCGGGGCCTAAAACCAAATGAGAATGAACATTTTCGGATGGAGCTCTTTTTTGATGTTGTTGTGGGCCCTTGTTGTTGTTGTTGCCTCTTGTTTGGGCTGCTGTTGGGCGAAGTTTTGTGCGTGCGCGAAACCATAAAAACCAACGATGTGGCAAAAGCCCTATTTCCCCCATCCCCGTCTCCGTTACGCTGTTCTTGCCGCAAAATCGTTTTTTAATAATTTCCCCGGCAGTTAAAGCGGCTCTGGGATGGCCGGGAATGGGTTGAGGAGTCTATTGAATTTACTGGAAAAACTGCAAACAATTTAATCAATTTTATTCCCTATTTTTTTGCTGTGTGTCTGTGAGTCTTGTCTGAGTAAAATTCCATTCAAATTGTTCGGCAAATGCAAATTTGCGTTTCTTTTTTTTGGATTTTTCTGCTGCATGCTGCTTAAAATAACTTGTGAGGAAAATGAATAAAATGAAATGAAAACATTTACGGGGCCACAAAAAATATTTGAATTTGAATTTTCTAATTTCTGTTGGTCAAGAACAACAGCATCAGTAAAGGACTTGAAAAAGAGATGGAAACAACAGCAGAAGCAGCCCAAAAAAAGGGGGGAAACCAACAAAGTTAGAGATGGAATCCGACTACAGAATACCCTACATGATCCCCAGGATTCCAGGAAAGCTTCAGGTTCGAAGTTCTTCAGGTAAAGGAAATTCCCTATATTTTTGTCTCAAACTTTACTCTTATTCCACCCCTTTTTTTCGCCCCATTGCAGGGTATATCAACAGCAACAACTGCAGTAACAGCAGCAACATTTAGGACAACATCAACATTAGCAACAGCAACAACAACCAGCAACTGTCGCCTGCAAATCAATCTCATCTGTCTGCCCCTAGACAATTTATGCATACTGCCACAGGACACACACACATTACACATGCAAGACGCAGGACGCAGGCTGCAGGATGCGGGATGCAGGACAAGGCATCTTCAAAACTTTTGCTGCTGCAGTCTCTTATGTTTCATTACGCTTTTTTTTTGAGGGGGGACTTGGGTTATTCATCTATGCATATGGAACCAGGAAAAAGGCAGAGTCAGGAGGCAGTGGAATAGAAACATAGAAGTAGGAAGAAGGATGACTGGAGGACAGCAGCCCATGTCATTTGTCATTAAAAACTTGGACAGAAAGAGACAGCCAGAGGATCAGGGGGCAGCCATGACCAGGACTAAGACAGCAAACAGCTGTTGACAATGGAGGAGCCAAGCTTTTGGTTAACATGGCATATGCGCAATATGTTTGCTTACCACCCACCCACACCCACAGCCACACCCGCACCCCCTCCTCTTCCTTCTCCTCTGTGTTCTTGCAGAGATTTTCACTCCCTCTCTACCCATCCGCTCCTCGACTCTGTGTTTGCCTTGGGAAACCATAAGTAAAGATTTTAAGCGCATTTTGCTTGCAAAATTCAACAGCAACAAGAAAAGGCTACAACAACAAAAGGAACAAGAAAATCCACAAGAAAAGCTGTCTCTCTGTCTCTCTGTCTGCCTGTCTGTTGGTCTGTCTGTCTGTCGCCACAGCTTTGTCCACGGAGCGAAAGAGGAAGCACAAATGTTAATAAAACAACAAATTTACAGCAGATTTTTGTAGTTTCTTTGATTGTAGCTCCACATAGTTCAAGGCTGAAAGTTAACCAACCATTTGCAATAGCCAGAACAAAAACCTTTTTCAAATATTTCGGTGCAACTGCAAACAGGATAAATGCCTTGGCCATTTTGATTTCACTCAACCTCAACAAATTATTTACTTTATAAAAGGCAGAAGAGCAAGTGAGGGATTACCTATACACTTTAGTAGAGGAAAATCAAGAGATTGACAGCGCCTCCGAGGGCTTTGTGCTGCAGCAGATCGAGGAAATCTCCAAGCTGTGAGCCGCCCTTGGGAAAAAGTACAAAGGAAAGCGAAGCCAGAAAGAAGGTAGAGGCTGATCGCATCAGGAGAGATGAAGCAGAGGCCGATGTGGGAAAGAAGACAGCTGGGGCATTCCAAAGGATGTCGCTGTGAAGCTGCCGATAGATAGCGATGTATTCATCAAAAACTCCAAAACTTTCGGAGTTTGTAACCAATTTTACATATTTTGCTATACCATCAATCAATTCCAGATTCCTCGGACAGCATTCAATGCACCTTTTGACTCTAAGGATTCCAGGGCTTTCCTGGCCTCAACAACAAAAAAGTGCTAGAAATGATGTGCAATATTGTGTGTATTAAAATGACATAAAAACACAATTCGCAGGTGGAGCTTTCGCTCAGGGAAACTCTCCGTTGTTTAGTGTCCTCTACTCCTCATCGCTGTACGATTCAACGTCAGTGCGGCAGACTGGACAGTAGAGCACATCCCTGTCGCTAATGTGGTACAAGTGCAGAGAGATGCAATCTTTGCAGAAGGAGTGACCGCACTTTGTGGCCACTGCATCCTTCTTGGGAAGCATGCAAATAGTGCAATCATCGTCTGGGCCATAGCGTTTCTTTCGGCGCTTCTTTGGCTCGGATTTTTGATCCATTCGATCGTCCATAGAAGATTGCTGAAGGCGCTGCGAAAATTACAAAATTGTGTACTCTTTTTGATGTTTAAGCACAAATATTCTTACCCTTTTCGAATTCAAGACAGAAACTGACTACATTTTTCGTCTTTCAAATTGAAAGAAAATTATATGCCTACTATATAAAATATCCCTGTTTTAACCTGAAATTAAAGCCACAAAAGTGCCTTCTAAAACATCAAATTTCTCAATAAGGCAAGTACTGAGAAAAGCAATAAGCCAGCCACAGTGCAAATAAAAAACACCAAACATTGCTAGAAACTTCCATTACCTCCCTCTCGTATGCTACAAAATACTTTCAGGCTCCTCTAATAAATGAAAAGTACAAGTACAATGCATTTATGCCTTTTGTGTGCCCTTTGGGTAAATTTTTTGGCCTTTCATTTAAGTTTTTGGTCCACAATTACAATGCAATTTCATCTATTCTCTTGTACCATGAGTGTGTGTGTGTGGGTATTGGCCATTTTGCTTCTTGTTTATTATATATGTACCATATAGAATGTCAACAGCATGCTCTGGCACTGGCTCTGGCTCTGGTCCAGCACTTGATGCTGTTGTTCTCTTTGAGTTGCAACAATTTACAATTGCTGCAGGTCAATGGGTAGGCCACTTAACGAGTCCAGGAATGCAGAATATCAGGTTGAAAATTCAGTAAAATCAAAACAAAGCAAGTTTATTGTTGCCAGAGACAATGAAGCTAATTTATAAAATGTATTTGGGGTGAGAAGGAATTTAATTGAAGATTTTAGTAAAGGGCGATGCCCAGAACGTTTGTTGGAATAAATTCAACATTAAAAATGTATCCCAAATTCCAAATTCCCATCTTCATTAAACTCTTACTTTATTGAATTTAATTTGAAATAAGTATGCACCTCTGCCTCTGCCCAAAGAAAATATTTTTCGTGACATTTTCTGTTCTAAAATTCGAGAACCAATTACCCAGGTCGGACTTCTTGCCATTATTTGGCCCAAACACAAAGAAAAATATAATGCTATAATAATCATAAAATTTCCACCGCTAAGAAGAAGAAATTGTCGCTGAAAAAATACGTTTAGTACTTGGCATTTGTTCCAATACACTTTGGCATATTGAATTTGTGATTAGGCAAATAAACTCGATGGCATTACACGTGTTGTACAAGTTGGAAGTTTATTGGGGCCCACCCAGGGGAGTAAACACAAATCTGCATATAAAAAGGATCCTACATGATGCTTAAAGTAAATATTCATTGGCTTTACGAGTGCTTAGGCCTGAATAGCAAAGAGCAAAGAGCAAGGACCAACAATGGAGAGAAATCATCAAATTTCAAGTTTGCTTTTGGGGCAAGTGTCAAAATACGGTACATTTTCACTGCACAAAAGTGGGGGAGCCATTGTGTCGCCCCCCCCGTTTATGTTTTCATAATAAATTCATCAATTCAATTTATTTTTCAATCAAAATAAATATTTTCTCGTCTTTTGTTCACCGTTTTTTCCCGCCCATTTCAACTTGACAAAAGCAGGAAAATGCCATGGAATAGAAATAGGAAAAACAGGAAAAATCAAGATAAACTTGAAGGCAATTGAAAATCCAAGATTTTGTGCAATAAAAACTAATAAAAACAAAGTTAAATGCATACTCAATTCCTTTAATAGATATGAAATTAAATAAATTTAAATTCCTTTGCACATTTCTCCTTTGAAAATTCACCTTTCCTCACCAGAAATGCATACCTCTCGTATCGTGTGCCCTGAATGTTAATTATCTCGTTAACTCTTTTACGAAATTACTAAACATTCGGCCAAGTAGAGCAGAGCAGGTTTTTAGTGTAAACCGCTAAAATCTCACCGTGAAAAATGTATGACTAATTAAAATAATTAAAATCATTTAGAAGGTGTCGGCCCGGTGGCAGAATAAACCACACACAAAGGAAAAATACCACCACAAAGCAGGTGAAAATATGCGCACCATGAATGCGGTGCGTTTCCTCTGCCTTAGCTGGTTGGGGGTCCCTCCGTGTCCTGCCTAGAGGGGGTCCCAAACATAAATTATGCGCAAAAATACCGAGCACAGTGTTTTATCTTGTCTATCAAGAGTGTTTAGCAAGTTTTTGAAACAGTGGAGCCATTATGCAAATATGCATACGGCAGCAGTTGGTCTACCTCCTGCCTCCCACCTCCCACCTCCCACCTCCTGCTCGTAGTCTCGAGCCCATTCCGAGGGTGTGCAGTGTGCAGTGTGGAGTGTGGGAGGGCTGTGGGCCATGACTACACATAGTACTTTCATTTGTTGCCGAGTTTTCGCATAATTTTTAAATGCATTTCCGCAAGCGTCAAGAGTCGTCGGCCGCAACTGAAATTGGCTTATAAACTTATATCAGTGTTGCTTCTGCATGAGGAGGGGGTCTCTGTGTAGAGTTTAGTTCTAGCTTAAAAAAAGATAAGCGATGAAGAAGGCTTAACAGTGGATATGATGCCAGGCACTAGGTTAACAGGAGAAGAAACCTTTAAGGAAAAATACAGCTAACAGCTAACATGTTTGATCATGCAACAGCAGGAAAGGGGAATTAGGAACAGCAACAGCATGTAGGGAAAGCATTATTTTATTCGAATTAAATTCCTCAACAAAATACCACAAGAATGGAGATTGATGCTTACATATTTATATAGAATGAATGAAGATGAATGAAGAAGAGTATGTGCCTAAATAAGTTCAGATTGTCTACCGAAACACATCTATTGCCCATAAGCTTCTAAAAGAAGCCAAAATTCAACGAAAATATTTTCGAGAAGTCTAACAGAAGCCTTTCCATAAGGTATACAGTACCACTTAACATTAACAGAGGCAGCAGCATTTGACATTTAAAAGGCAGCCTTTGCAGTGGGTGTTAAATGTCAAGGGCAACAGTCCTAGTTAACATTCGGCTGTTAAGACAACAGCTGAAACCAAACCACAAAAAGCTTACAGCCAAAAGTTAACATATTCTGTTATTGGACAGGCTTCCCACAGAATGAACGCTTTTCAGGGGCAGGCTTCCAGTCTCTGTTAGCCCTACAGAGTGCCCGGACAGAGAACTGTTAAGGCTGTGCACTGAAAAGAGAATAAATGAGACTTTAACAGCTTTTGCTATCAAAGAAGTGCAGTAAGCCGGTGGTTTTTTTTTTCGCTCGTTTTCCTCTCGTTTCTCATAATTTAAAAGGGAGAAAGGAGAGTGGAAATAAGTCTCGCATAATGCAAAATAAAATCAACAATTTTGCTTCACTTTTGGGCACGGGGTAATTATGGGGAAAATGTCAACAGGACTTTGCTTGTTATTGTAGGTTAAGCAGGCACTGAGACTACTGGGCCTTGGCCACTGTTGGTTTTTAATTTCAACTTAAAGTGGTTCCGTGGTGGCCACAGGAGAGGAGTTCGGTACGGTATTAGAGGCGGCCCGTGGTGGTGGCAGCAGAGCCGCTGCTCAAAGGATATATGAGTGCGCACTCAAAGTTGTTACATTTTTTTACCCCATACTTGCAGCTGCTGTTGCTGTGACACCAGTAATTAACATAACACAAAAGGCAGAAGGCAGAAGGCAGAAGTCAGAAGCGTTCCGCTCTTTGAAGTGTCTTGCTCGCTTTGCTGGCGACCACCCACCAGCGAGAGCTCTCTCTCTCTCTCACTCTCTGCACTTAACAGTGATTAAAGTAAATTTACCTGAAACTCTTGAGCCGCAGCTCCCACTCTCTCTCTCACTCTCTGTGTGTGTGTTTGTGTCGTAGTAATGCCCGTATCGGGTTAGCCAAAGAAGAGCAGTCTCTGCGGTTCAACTCGGGGGGCGATGCATAGAGGAGAGGTGGTCTGGGGGTCAGAATAACGTTGAAGGTATTCCTGAAAGTGATTTCCATATGTTTTCAGATTTGCTTTAGCTTTCGTCGCTCAAAAGGCGGAGTGAGAGCGATTTAGTTAAGATATTTGCTTTAAATTCGTAATTATTTCCCTACCTGTAGAATAAATCCTTGCTGTATGTACCAGAGTGCACATGTATGCATTCACACACGGTTACTTTGATGGCATCGGTACAGTTGTGCAGTTTGTCATTTCCGCTTGTGTCGCATTCCACTCCTTTCCCTTTCCCTCCTGACATCCCCTTCCGATGGTGCAACAGTTTAGCGGCATCTTCAGAGGAATTTGGCAATGCATCAGCATCAATATTGACAGAGGGAGGCCCAGAAATGAGATTGGGCGCTCAACCAAAAGGGCTTGAGCCCTGGTATCTCCGATTTCCAAAGAATTTGGTACTCGGAATCTATAGAGGACTAAATAAATACGCCAAGGCTTTAGGTTTATCCTATGATAACAGTTTTTAGTCATATCAGCAGGAAGCTTCTACATCTATAAGGCTTCGTTCTTATGTTTACTCTAGTATCAGAATGTATGCTTCAATGTCTACGAAGCACACTGGACAGCACAGCATGGCCTCTGCCGGAATGGAGAGCACGTAGTCGTTGATGCACTGCCAGCAGAAGCCGTGGCCGCAGTTGGTAGTAACCGGATCCTTCTTCGGACGCTTGCACATCCCACAGTCTCCAGCGACCTCCAAAGGGGGTTCCTTCTGCCACTCCTCGATACTATATTCTTCGTCCATGGCTCAAGCGTTGTCTATACCATAGCGAAAAAAGCACAATTTAAGATGGTTTTTTTGTTGGGCAACAAATATTCTTACCCTTTCAAATGCTTGTCAGATTTTGATAGATGCACCTTCGATTGCTTAGATGCGAACTTTTCAAATAATGAATTGAAGTATTGAAATACAGATATGACAGTATTCGCTACAGCAAAAGCAAAAATAGGAATACAAAAGTTTTCCACTCCACTCGAGTCCTTGTTCAATTTGTAGAGCACTCAAAGGACTTCAGCGAAAATGTTGGAAAACGCTGCTGGCTGGCACTGTACAGATCTCAGGGTCAATATTAACCGTACAAATATTTCATATTTATTTGGAGTATCTTCGAAAGTTCAAAATGAGTCCTTGACCAATATCAATGGGAGATGGAAAACTTTTTCCTGTCCTTTTTTTTAGTTTACGATTTCCTTGTTTTGCCCTTTTTGCTGTTTTTTTTTTTTTTGGTTTTTGTTCCAGTGAAAACAATTTCATATTTCAAACGTGGAAAAGCAAATGCATTTGACGTTTTTAGGTCTTTAAGGTTTTCTTTTTTATTGGTTTTATGTGTGTCCTATTGATTTGTTTGCTTCGCACATGCTTTTGAAGCCCGTGCTCCAACCCCGAAATGGCCAGCGCAAAAGGACACTTCTGGCTCCTTCCCCAGCTTCAAACAGAATTTCTTGGCTTTTGTTTTTGATCCTTGAACCTGTGCGCCCTGTCCCCTGTCCCCTGTCCAAGGTGTATGCAAAATGTTCTCCTCTGGGTTGTGGGTGTAACCCAACGCCCCTTCAAGCAGAGGGTGTCTACGAGCATGATATACATACCAGAAATGGTGCGTGAAAAAACGGGTCGTATTGTTTTTCAAGCACTTGGACATAAATTTCCTCGGCTTTTGTTTGAGTTTCCTGTTTGTTTTAGCAATTTTCGTAGGCAATATTATATGAAAAGGGAGCGCAATTGAGTGGTATCCATACATTTCAGGGAATTTAAATATATTTAGAATGGTTTGCAGCACAGGGGGAGACCTGCTTCATTTTATAAATATTTGTTCATTAAATTTTCCAATAAATATTCAAAGATTTTACTCAATTATATTTTTATAAGTAAACTTGAAGGAGACTAAACTAAAAACTCGATTAGTCCCAGCGTCAAGGCCTATGGTACAGGTCCTTCCTTTCTGGCTCTGACTGCAGTTGGAGTCACATATATTCTGGCATTCGTATTCATCCTTTAGGTAGTCCTTGTACTTGGCTTTCCTTTGATCTAAAGATGGTAATAGATTCTTTGTACCATTTCGCCTTGTGAGAAGAATGCTGCTCAAAAGCTACTCCTTTCAATCAAGCGAGACATCTACAATGACACTCCATCTTGAAGGAAGTTCTTCAGTCGTTCTTCTTATGCTTTCAGATCTCGGGATCCTTAACTTTGTTCACTGTTCCCCACACACTATGTTTTTGCCTTCCCTGCTACGGCTTTCTGTTACATCTTTTTGTGTGACCTTCGAGTTTCGTTTTGGGTCTTTCCTTCCCAGTCTCCCCATTGAATTGGCTTCCTTGATCTTGTTCATGTTGCATCATTCCACATGTAATTTGTAGATTTTACTCGGTTTTTGCCTTGAACCTGTTCAACCATTTGGCATATTTGGCTTGCTATTTTTTCGGTTGATGTCTGGCAAATTGCCCGCTTCAAGGCAGCTTAAGTCAGGCAGAAGCACATTACGCATACATCACGTTGAACACGTGCGCGACAAGCCAAAAACACAGAGAGAGAGAGAGAGAGAGAGAGAGTAAAGTCACGAAAGTGAGATAATTCCCGGGCCCTATACCACAACAATGTTGGACTTTTTAATGGATTTTCATTAAGTTTAAAGCAAGATAGTGTGGAGAGGAGTGCACACAATGATAGGGAGGAGAGGGATGAGAATGGAGAATGGAAAAGCTCTTAAGAAGTTCATTACGGCGATAGCAGAGCAGTGCCAAAAAGTTTATTTGACCATTTAGTGGGCAAATGCCCAAAGTCGACTCGAGCTGGAGCTCCAGTCCGTTCGAGAGTCAAACCGAAAGATGTTTTACTCAAGAAAGGAAGAAAGGATGGAACTGGAGAGGGGCAGTGGGAGGTTCCGCAGTGTCTGTGTGTGGGGAGGCAGCCAGCCAGCCAGTCAGCATTTATCTATCATGTTTGTAATCACTTTTCATTAGGTTTCTGTGGCTGACTGTACCCACTCTCGATGCTGGCTGCTCTCTCTCTCTCTCTTTCTCTGTGCTGTGCTGTGACTGTTGCCTTTTGCTGAATGCAATTCGCATAAAAGATTTTCGCACATGCTCGAAAATTTTCAAGTGTAGGAAAAAAGTTTTTTAATTGGAAAAACACATTTAAGTGGATTTCACTGTGAAAGAGAAAGGAAACTTTTTAATACTGTTTATTTACCCACCCCCAGTCCCCCACTCCCATTGAAAGTATCGCAATATCTGGCGAGAGAAAGAGAGTATTTCAGATGGGGTTAACGGAAAACTTTCCTGTTGTTTGGGCATTTCCATTGCCTTTTGAACCCGGCAATTATGGAAAATGCTAGAAAAAGCATTCTCCCCGAACATTACTAACTCATTTCATTAGTTTCGCCACATCCAGACAGCCACAGCCACCACCACAGTCCCCCAAAAGTAGTAAAAACCATTTTCATGGCTGTGTTATGTAGTGCAGTGTTGTTTAGTGCTTTCTGCTCGGGTGCAGCGCATTAGGTGGACTTAAAGTTGGTCAGGTCAGGGTTCCGGACAGGCCCTTGCCTCATTAAAACTTCCCTGCCAGACCTCAAACAGGACTTTCACTTGTCCCCAGATGAGCGATATATAAGCCAGAGGCAGGCAGGATGCAGCAGGCAGGTCGAGACAATATTTATGAATATAATTTTGTCAGTGGGGGAGGTGTAGGGGGGGAAGTAGTTCCCACAAACTAAAAACTATTTTTTTGACACATACGAACTCTGGGACTTGTAACTCCAGATGCAATTCTAAATAGCAAATATTTTTAGTAATTTTATTTATATTTATAAATGTACACCACAGCCACAGGAATGACAAGGCGGCTGCCAAGAAGATCCAACGAGTTTTGGTCCGACTGCTGCTGGATCGCATTAAGGGTGTTCCTGATACAGTTCCAGAAGGAGGTATATATACATATATAAGAAGTATTATGCTACTCTGCACCGATTCACCCTCTTGGCTGGCAACGAGAATCGCAAGGGCCGCTCGATGGAGTCTAATTTTCGTACAAAAAATATCCAAATAAATATATCTAAGATGCAAATATATGATATATGATTCTTATATATTTACAGCATTTTTCAAATATTCTTTCTCTGACAGTATTAATATTCCAAATAGGGTTATTCCCCTATATCATTCTTTGGCTTAAACACACATCATGCACAGGATTGCATTTATGTGTATTTCCACTTGACGCACACACACAGACAGCTGTGTGTACGTGTACGCGTACGTGTCTATATGTGTGCGTTTTGTTTGAAGGATGCATGAGAGCGGCTTTAACTACATGTTCAACCTGCTTTCAGCAGCCCTGCAATGTCCAAAGCTGATGTGTAAAATATATTTTTGCAAACTTTATTCACATTCGTGGCATGTGCAACACAGCCGAGCAGAGAGTGGGGGGTTGGGGGATGGGGCAGGGTTGAGTTCATGCCTGCCAACGATCATACGTCACGTTGTCTGGCGACCACGCATCGATGAGTGCATGAAGGGTAAACTTTTGCCAGTTAGTCGGTAAATATTATCAGGGAATATACTCGTATATATATTAAATTAAGACCCAAACAGACATCAAGCTGAATGAAGCAACAAATGGGCGTAAAAAATGTTGGCACAGCGTGACTTGAAGTGCAGACAACAAAAGAAAAAGGCAGACAAAGGCAGAGGGGGGAGGCCCCATTACATCCCTCACTTAGGGGTCCATCCGTACCGCTTCAAGTCAAGTCATTTGTCTGCGAGGCATCCACGGCAGAAGGATAAGGCTAAGGATAAGGGATAACACATATAGTTATTTATCAAGTTATAAGTTATGATGTCAGCATGCTGGCATTATGTGACTGATAAACCCCAAGCCCACACGCAAACACACACACACACACACACACACACACGCGCACACAAATGTGTCTGGCTCTAAATGAGATGAAAAATCGAGGTGAGAAAATTTTGACATGCCCGTCATTTGTTGTGGCGCTCACTTAGGCGCCAACTCTCTCTGTCTCTCTCTACCCTTTACAAGAGGGTGTTTCACTTTCTTGTGAAGGGAATTTGAGACTTTAAAAATAGTCCTTTGGCTTGAAAGATAAATTATTAGAATATAAAGCTTTAAATTAATCTACAAAATTAATAAAAAATTCCTACAAATCGGGCGACTATTTTTGTGGCAAATCTTTGTGTTTTAATTTATTTAAAATTAATTTCATAGAGTATTTCCAGCTTCGACAATGAAAAACCTTGCTTTCTCGGTTTTCTTGGCTTTTCTTCAAATAATAATGATATGAGAAAAAAGGCAACGGGGAAGCTGTTTTTGTCTTGCTTGCACTCACGTTTGCATAATAAATTAAATCAACAAAAAGAACGACAGAGAGGGGGAGAAAGAGAGATAGAGGGAGAGGGTGAGACAGGGAGAGTAAAAGAGATGAAGAGGCATAAACAGAGGGAGAGGGAGAGGGAGAGTTGACGCAGTTGTAAATTAAAAGTTGATGTCAAGGCAAGGGCATGCCTCAACAACTTAACCCCATCCTGGCCTCAACGACACACTTACCATAGGGGGGCAGGCCTCCCCCCAGTCGGTCAGGCCCCAAAGGGTTTCCATGCCGAGGCCACAAGACGACTCCACTAAGTGTAAGTGTGCCCAGGCGCCCATCGCGCCACCGCCGTCAAGTCCAAGTCATCGTCAGGCCACTGCAAGGCCACACTCTCTCAGCCGCTCCTCCTGCGCCAGCGAGGAGCTGGAGTGCAATGCTGTGTGTGGTCATGTCTCCATGGCTGGCAGAACGCTTAGTTATTATGATTAGGAATTGGGTTCGAATATGCAATGAGGTATGGCGAGAGCATGGGCGATGGTAACTAATTACGCGACTAGTCCCCCTGTAAGCCATCAAGTTAAGGCCTCTGCCGATGACACTTTCGGTATTGGCTTTTGATAATCCGATCGATTCTTCCTTATCGATAGTTATTGATTCGATATCCAATATCGATCGTGTGGGAGACATGATACCACATTATTTGAATATTATTTCTATATATTTCCACCGTTTGAACTGCAGTTTTCTTTCGATGAAAGTGGCTTCTATTCTATCCCTTGGTAAATCTCTCCATCACTGCTTTGAGGATACATATGTATAGGTATATATGTTCTCCTTATTGACTTGTTCTTGGTAATGCTAATTTATTTGCAACTTGGGAACTATTCCAGAGGCTGCCAGAGGCTGCACAAGGCTTCGCATTTGTTTTGCTCTTTTCTCAGGTTTAGCCAACCGTGCGGCTGCTTAATCTTCAATGTTAACACACACACACACACAGAGAGCCGTCAAGCCACAGAAGTTGACTCTTGACTGTGTGTTTGCAATTGGTAATGGTAATGGTAATGGCTTAAAACAAACAGAGTGACTGGGAGTGCCTGGGAGTGGCTGGGAGTGGCACATGGCCCAAGTGGCAATAACAATGTCAGCTGCAAAACTAATGTTTTTGATGCCTGATGACGCATGCTGTAAGCCGAGCATTAATTAAGCCTTGGGTTGCAGTTTTCCTGGATCCTGGCCCCGTAATGAGCTTGATGTGCAGCCCCCAAAAACTAAGGCAATAAAATGTCCCTGCAGCAGCCCCAAGTGTCGCAACCGCAAAATGGTCTGTGTCTGGGCCTCTGTTGCGTCTTGCGGTCAACTTGGTGTTGCATAAAAATCCCATTTCCAGCCAAGGACTTGCCCCACTTGCCCCACAGCTTTGCGGTTGGCCTTGCCATTTCTCAAATTAGATTTTTTGCTTTCTTTTTTTCGGTTGTTAAGCTCCCACATAAATTCCCATTAACACACTCTCAGGAAAAACGTACGAGTACGCCCGAAAATAAATGGCAAACTTCACAGTACGGCAGTATGGCATTTCGGTTCAATTTCCTTGCGGGTTTCGCATTTCAATTAGAAGTAATTATGGTCCTTTGGGGGCCCCAGAAGTGCAGCAACAGCAACAGCAACATGTGACGCCAGGCCGCGCCGTTTTCCAACTTTGGCGTCGACTTTTCAGTGTCTCCTCCTCTCCCACCTCTGTCTCTCGTTCGGCAGTGGCATCTGAGCAAATGTTGCCAATTTGTAGACAATTAAAAAACTTTACATGTTTCGGCATTAGGCGAACAAATTGTTTTCGAATTTCCGCCAAGAGGGAAGGAGCTACAGTGGGAAGCGTAAGGGATATAGTGGATACTCGCTAAAGGAAGGAAAGAGGAGTATATCCGATTAAATATCGTGTATTTTTTCATTTATTCGACTGTTCTTCAAGGCCAACAATGGGTTCAAATTATACCTGCGATTCTGCTGCTCCATTCTTCCATTAAATCTCCCCAAAACCATATACCATTGTGCTCCAAAAGTAATGAGTATCAAAAGACAGGGAAAGGGTGTAAGGCAGAGGCAGAGGCTGCCACAACTGATTACAATCGCACACATGTGTCGCCCTTTCCTTTCGCCACTCTCCTGGCCTATCTTGGCGCCTTCGAAGAAACTTTTGTTTCAAAATTCTGTACATAAATTCAATTAGTAAGCAATGCCACAAAAGCAAAGGCTCCAAACCAGAGGCTGCTGGCATGGGCCTACAATCTGTGCCACGTGAGGCATGGCAGGCTGTTGCTGTTGCTGTTGGTGGTGGTCTTCCTGTTGCTGCTGCTGCTGTGGCAACACAGTTTGAAATTCTCACGCATTGCGCCAAAAGCGTTTAAGCTTTGAAAGCGTATTTGATTGCACCTGACACATGTCATGTGTAACTAAGAGGACTCGCCCCGCCACCAACAACGGAGCAACGGAGCAACGAAGCAATCGGGGGGCAGCCGTGGAGCAACAAGCGGAAACTGCGGTCTGATGAATATCCTGTACAGATACTACACTCTGCACTCGCAGATGCCGGTTTTGAGAGTGATCCAACTGCAAATTGAATGGCAATCTGTAGGAGCTTTAATGTGCGAAAAGGCGGCATTCGGAGGCATAATTTAAGGCCGAAAGCAGCATATTTGGCAGGCCATTGGACTTCGTACCAAGCAAAACATACTCTAAGAATTCATGCAAAAAATAACCATCGAGCAATCCAGGTTCTCATTTCGACAAGAATGCTGCAGGCGCTCAAGAAACATTTCTGTGCTCCGTTCGCCCCTTTCCAAAGAACCCTTCCAATCGAATTGTTAGATACAATCTTGTCCAGCTTGTACAACACAATTGTTAACCGATTCGGAGTCAAATAACTTACAATACGGTCCAAGGTCTGTTACCAAAAACAAGGACTAAGAGGCAGTGTCCGGGACATGCAAATTGAATGGAATAGTAGTTCTGAAAGCAGCAAGTCAGCAATAACAGAAGCAGTAGAAGAAGAACCGGCTCTATTGAGTCCACAATGGAATTGAATGCCGGACTACTGGCAGATTCGAAATGAGCATCTCGGCAGAGCGGAGGATGAGAACAATGAACGGACAATGTTGATACAAGTGTCCAGGCAAATGTAATTCAAAAGAAAATTAATTAAGTATCCCGAAGAGGAGCAGCAGGAGCAGCACCGAGGACTTGAAGGAGGAATAAGTTCAGAAGTTGGAGAGTTTTGATAGGAAAAGTAGCTGGAGCTGGGGGAAGCCGAAAAGGAAAGCTGAAAGCCCCTGGCAACAGTTTTTTTTTGTATAGTCCTTTCAGTGCATTTCTAATTGCATCGGTCTAAGAGCAGTCCTGTCCTGTGCTCGGTTCTAAAGGTCATTTGCATGATTATAACCGAAAGCCCAGGAGGCGACACTGTCTCTGCAGGACACTCTCCCTTCCCGTCCCCCCTCGTTTGTCTCAATAACGGCAACGCGTCAACTTTCATTTGTCATTGTGGGTGCGTTGTTTCAACCAAGCAAACAAAATGCATTACCGCAGGGACACGAGACACGAGACGGCAGAAGGGCCAAGGAAGGAGACACCAGACAGGACAAGGACTCGATGCAGTTCCTTGGCAGGAGTTGACCCGAAAAAACCTCAACCCTTAAACAGACAGACAGGCAGACAAACTGCCACTGAAACTCCCAGAGATTCTACAGCCACTGCTGGTACTGGTACTACCACTCCTGATGCTGCTGCCTGACTGCCTTCTATGCGAAATCCATTAGCAACTAAAGTGAAATTCATTGTTGCAAAAGTACATGTTGAAATAAATTGAGTTGTGGGCAGCAGCAGCAGCTACGAGCAGCTTCTTCTGCCACTGCACCTGTTACTCGCAGCGAGAAAGAAAGAGAGAAACTTCTAGGCAGAGAAAGAGAAAGGGAGATAGTAACAGAACTTGTTTGCCTTTTTGGTTGTCTTCGACTAGTTCCACGTTGCGTATGCGCAACATTTCAATGCAATTTATTAGTAGTTTTCCTCTGGCTTCGCCGTCCTCACTCTTTCTCGACCGTGTTTGCTCTCTTCATTCTAAAGGGCTGGAAACGAAGCCTAAATATATTTAATAATATTTTTGGAACATAATTTGGAAGAGAAATATCTATTTACGGTAGAAAAAGGGATAAAATAATGGAGACCAAGGGAGAAAATTAGAGGTAATACGAAAGGAGTGCCAGAATAGGAATTTTGTGGATATAATTTGGATTTTTAACTAATTTTATTCAGTGCTGGAACCAGGCAATATTCAACTGGTAATCTAGACTTGAAGGACACAGAATCTAGGTTTATTATGAGGACTTATCTGATGCTGACATGGCTATAGCCTTGCAGGTGTTATTGAAGGTGAAATGATATTTCTTTCTTAAGATTTGGTAAAGGGTTCATGCATTATGGCTATAAAAAGGAGTGTTTTGAACATCAACAGGGCAGTAGTCAGTATTTCAATGTCCAGTCAAGATAAAGCGGAATTAAATAAAGAATAAATTGAATAATAATTAAATTAATTAATAACATAAACTTGCCCTCGTTATACTTTTAAATTTAAGTCAGAAAATATACAAATTGCAGTTGTTTTTGTATTTCTATCAATTTTACTTTTCAAATACCGAAGAATCAATCATTTATTGCCGATAAAGCGTTTTTGTCGACTCAAAACAAGTCTTTTGCTCTGGCCTAGACATTGGTAAGAAAATATAATGTCGGGACCACTGACTGTCTGCGTCTGCGACTATTGGAAGCGGCGTCACTACTACAACTGCTCCCCACTGGACCCGGAAGCAAAGGCCAGTCCCGCGCATCGGGAAAAAGGAGAGCTGCGTCGTCTGCGGCTGGCGATGAATGCGATAAATGGCCACTATTGTCTGCGGGAGTTCGTGCAGCAGCGGGCTTTGGCTCTTAGGCTCCAGAGCCACCACGGGGTGGAGCTGATTTGGCTGGAATTCGAGCCACCGGAACGGGAGACCATCGACTACAAGTGGGCCGAAATACTGGCCAACACCATCTGGCAGCACATTGCGGTGGAGCACCTGATGTCCTGGCTATCCACACTTGGCGGTGGCTTCTCAGCCCTGGGCGAGCAGTTCGAGCGATGCGTAAGTAGCCAACGAAATGGATATCAAAGATATCCAATGATATGCTTCCCCACAGGCGAAGACAGCTGGCAGGATCTCGTTGCAGCAACTGAGAATTGGGCTGCGGCTGGGCGACCCCTTCTTGCAGGCACGCTGCAAGCTCTACTACGGCATATCGCTGATCCAGCGCGGACACTTGCGGGCGGCCAAGCACTTGATCCGGGACCAGTTCGAGTTCGCGCTGGTCCACAGGGAGAAGGACCAGCGACTGGTGCGCATGTGCCATGGCATCTGGATGCGGCTCGTGTATGAATACCAACAGCGGCGTCAGAAGCTGAATATCAGTGGGAATAACGAGTTTAAGAATTAAAACAAAACAAACTATAGTTTGAATTCGAATTAGGGAGTCTAGGGAGCCTCCTCCTCATGTTTCTTCGGCAGCAAACCCTGCAGCGTGCCGCAGAGGAGGGACTGATAGCGGCTCCATATTGAGAACTTGGCTTAGGCGCTCGAGGATCACAATGGCAGTTCGAGGACAGTCGACGAATGAAGCAATGCCTCCCATCCCTCGACTGTTACGTTACACGTTTGTCCTGGGGAGTCCGTGGCTTCTTTGATGGCCATGTCGATCTCTTCAGTGCACACGTTCAACCTCAAACTCGATCACCGGCTTCATGACATCCAACATATTTGGAAAAGAGCCTGGATAATGTTTTGCTCAATGAACTGATAGTAGTACAAGGTGATTATCTTCGCCAAAGTCTGTAGTGCCTCCACATGGACCCACATATCCGTGTTCTTTTTACTCAAACAGTACAGTGATTCAGTATATGAGATTCAGATTCAGAAGGAAGCCTTTCCAACCCATTTCTTCTTTCTTTCTTGTTCTTTGGTACATGATCTTGTCGTCTGGGTAATCTTCTGCAAGTTGGCAGAGAGGAACTCGTCCTAAGTGGCCTTCTGAAGTTGTGACAACAAGTTGGCGACGGAAATGCCCGTATAAATGTATTTCATTTGAATACATATTTACTTTATTATATTGCTTTATCCACTGGGTTTTGCTCTTTCTGCATTGAAAGTGCATCCGTAACTTTGCTTTGCGTTGCTTCGAAGCCCACGAAATATCCGTTCCCAGCGCATATATTTAACTAAACCTCCAGCATAACACAGTCCACTCCAGTCTCGCCATCGCACCGCCTAAATCAATACAATTTTACAAGTTCCGAGAATCGCTACCACTTTATCCATTCCATGCCATGCCAGTCCTCCTCCTCTCCAGCCAAGTGCTGCATTACAAGTTGAACATGCTCGAAAAGGCCCCGGCAAATGTTATGTAATTGCGTATACGACACGTGCAGCAGCATGCCGCATGCAACGTGAGGCACACAACGTCATTAGCCATAAAAGTTCAATTCATTTTGCGGCGACAAGTTGCAAGCGTTGCCACACAAATAATTTTGTTGGCCTGACTAAGCCAGAAAGAACCGAAAACCAACCCAAAGCCGACCGAAAAGAAAAAAAATATACCAGAGAAGGAGGATTTTTTCTGTGACAAAGCTTCTGGATACTCTGCCACAGAAATTTTTCTTCTGCCAGTAATGAATTAATTATGGAAAAATCATATATCATATAATCAAAATCTGAAGAGACGAAAAAGCTTAAACTAGATGCCAGCTTGGGCATTTTTTCGAGACCTGATGCTGATGAGGAGTCATATATGGGCATTTCCATGGAAATGTCAACCGAGGGCCTTATTTCCATATGCTTTTGTACCTATATTATTTTCTAAATTGATTGATTCTCAGTTAATTTAATCAATTGGCATATAATTTCATTAACTTTGATCTGAAAACCAATGAAAATAAGCAAAAGTTCGCTTTTTCGGTATTTTTTGGTATTTTTTTAGTATTTTTCGGTATTTTCGGTATTTTTATAGTACTGTTTTTCCTTACTTACTTCTGCTATAAGAAATCTTTCTTGATTGATTCCTGATACCAGTTTTCCTCAAAACCTCTCTTAATTTTCGGTATTTTTCGCTACTTTTCGGTATTTTTGGTATTTTTTTGGTATTTTCGGTATTTTTTGGTATTTTTCGGTATTTTTATAGTACTGTTTTCCCTTACTTACATCTGCTATAAGAAATCTTTCATGATTGATTCCTGATACCAGTTTTTCCTCAAAGCCTCGCTTAATTTTCGATATTTTCGGTATTTTTCCGTATTTTTTCGGTATATTTTCCGGTATTTTTCGGTATTTTTATAGTACTGTTTTCCTTTACTTTCTCCTATGAGAAAGATGATTCTTGATAAAAGTTATTCCTCAAAGCCTCTCTTAAAACCCAACTTAGTTGTTCGTTAAGGAAATATGAACTGGTTTATGGGAAAATGTGAGGTTTACCACCTCCACCAGTAAAAACTATCACTAATCAGGTATTGAATTTAATTCTCCGAGTCAACAAACACATAGTAACCCCTGCAAGAGTATACAAATTGAAGAGAAATTTTATTTTAATTTTCGTGGACATGAGCAGCCTACTTAATTGGGTCCGTAGAGGGAGTATGAAGAGAGGCTGAGGGGTACAGACAGAGGGGGCAACGAGTGCAAATACATAGACAGGATACAGCACTTTAGTGGAACGCAAAATTGTGTCATCTTTTGGTTTTGTGCACACAAATTTCGGCTTTTCGGACCACTCATGGTCTGTCTACCTCTGTGCGCCCCCTCTCCCTCTCTCTCTAACACTCCATCTGGCTTTTCCTCTCTTTGCGTGTGCGTTCAACTAGGCCTAAACAATTTGTGGCTAATTACACGGCATTGCCGGGGCATCAATTGTGACCAGACAGAGGGACCAGAGGCTAACAATTGCACTCGTTGTTTTGGCCATATTCAGGCAGGCTTTTGACCAAAAAAAGGGACACGATAGAGCACAAACCCGAAAGTTATTTTATAATTAAAAAGAGAGAGAGAGATAGTTGGCAAGTAAGGAAAAGTTTCTGTGGGGAAATACTACAATTACACTTGGCCTCCGGGCTCCAGGTGGAAAAGAAGTTGACTTTTCCGCCACCCCACAGACCAAAAGCACAAATTTATGATGCAAAATGACGTCAACCTCAGAGCAGTGCAGTGGGAAAGAAAGTTTAATCAGCCGACTAGAAAGAAGAAGTTTTTAAGCAAAAGAAATGGTTGGGAAATGGGCCATTTCAGAGCTTGAATGCTCTATTGGAGGCATGAATGTAAATCTACAATATATAGTTGGAAATAATTCGTCTGAGTATAAGAGAGTATGATAATAACCTCCTTTGCCTCACAGAACTCCTCCTTGAGAGGCACAACTCTTCAGGCAGAGTATAAAGAAATGTTGCCTGTGGAAAAAACTTTCAAAAGAACATTCACCCACTTAATCTTCGCTTCTTTTGGCCCCTGACAGAGACTGGAGCTTAATTAAACAAATTTCCACAATGTTTTCTTTTCTGTGTGCCCAGAGATTGCACATACGCCACGTATGACAGGCAGAGAAATTTTAATCAAACCTTATCGACATGCACAGGCCTCTGAGGAATTCCTCTGTGTTGTTCCTGGCTTTTATTTTGTATTTTTTAATGCGTCCCGTTTTGTGGCTTGTAATAAAATCAGCACGAAATTGCCAAATTATTTAGATTTTCCGCTCCAACCATATTGTCAAATGAGCAATAAAAAGTGCCTTTTATGACCCATATGACAGACTCCATAGATATTTGCATAACTCCAGCAGGTAGGCCAAAAGAAGGATGCTGGCATCCAGGTAAACTTGGCTTTATAAATTGCTTTTTTATTGAAATAAACAAAAGCCTCCAGATAACTTTAAGCGGGTGAACATTCCACCTTGAAAAGACAACCTACTGGGGGATTACATGGGCATCACACTTGGGTTTATGTGTGTATTCCATTCCGGGGAGAAAACATAAATTTCTGGTAACAACAGAATTATTTTGTTATGCCATTTGAGGCGACGCCAAAGAAGTTTTCCGCAGTCTGTTGCCTGTTGATAAATAAATATGACAACGAAAGATAAATGTGTGGAGGATGGCGACAAGGCAAGTGCAGTGCGTTTCATGGGTGTATGATGGGAGATTTAAATGCTTCCCCCATCGAAGCAGGGCAGAAGTCACTTATAGTTATGCGCTGCACTGTCAGCCACTCGAAATCGCATTCTAAACTTGGCATACGGCTATTTGCATAACGAACCGACTGCACTTTGCTCCCTGACACCAAAACATAAACAACCAAGTCTCCACCAACGGCGGTACCAGGTAAAAAACGCCCCACATACCTATATATATATCTGTATATCTGTATAATGGCTTTGTGTGCCTGTGTGGGAGTGCAATCCATATTTGATATTTCGGATTTTACATGCATATGTTATATGTGTACATAATTATAATGCAGCCACAGCAGTCAACAGGAGGTGTCTAAGTACGTGCAAAGCTTTTCGCTCCTCTGATATTCTAAAATAACACAACAGATGGATTACAGCGGCATGGCAAAGAGCAGGAGACAAGACTTGGTTGGTACCCATTAAGGGCCAGTGCTAAAGAGGGTCACTATTCCGCTACAGAATAAGAAATAAATTAGTTTCCAGAGCCCTATTTAACGCCATTCCTCTCCCTCTCTTGATACAACCAATTGAATGGAATACATTTGTCCATCAAACAGTCGTTTTACCGCACACAAATCTAATGCCAATTCAAATCACATTCCCCTGGAAATCGAATACAGCCCTCGACCAGGGTATGCGTATACGTAATACCCGTGGCTGTAACAGCAACAAGGACAACAATCAACTGCAATCAAAATAGAAAAGCCGCACAATTTCCCTGGCATCTGGCATGATGCAATATTTCCATAATTTTCCTGCCCCCCCCACACACCCCACGCCCCACACAACACGTTTTCCATTTGGCTTTGCATTGTTGTAAATGTTTTACATGCCAAATTATGCAAAAATACAATACCACTCGAGCTCGTACATATTCAAATATTTTCAACAGAGTTCCGTCCATAAATACACCGATGCCGATGCCATGATGCCATTCCACGAGCGACTGTAATCGATTTGGAATATTTGAATTTTGGAATTTGCCTGTCAAAGCCCAATAATGACATGTCACGCTGTTTTTGCTTCTCCCACTCCCCCTCCACCCTCCACCCTCCACCCCTCCTTTTCTCTTTTTCTCTGTTGATTTATTTTTGCTGTTGGAATTTGTATTTTTTTCTGAAAGTGGGGACAAGGTCATCGTTGTTGCACGCAGTTGATGGGGATTTCATGGGAATTAAGTTTGATTTGATAAAGGTCATGTTTTGGTTCGTGTGTGTGTGTGTGTGTGTGATGATCTGATAACGGCATTGGCAATTATGACAAAACGTAAAACGGTTTAAAGTGTTTTTTGAATGATGGAAAGAGGCTGCAAATCGTATCAATTGATTGCCTTGTTTGCTTGTGTGTGTGTGTGCCTCTGGCATGTGCCTTTTTTGGGCTGCATTCCAATTGGTTGATCCTAATTTTCTTTGGTTCGAAAAATGCACTTCTAAATCGAAAATGATCTCTGCTGAAACGCATTCCACCGATCTCCCTATTTATATATTTTAATTAGTAGAAATAAAGAAGTTTCTTAGGCTTTCAAGGCACAAATATAACAATCCATGAAACTATAGTATTCTTTGTCAAAAAATAAATAAAATTCTGTTTAGTTTTTAAATTTTGTTGATACCAAAAACAATACCTCCAATTGGCCCTCCCTGTAATTGCATTAACATACCAAAATGTTGTTGTTTTTATGGGAAACCTTTTCTGCTTATTATTCCACAAAAATACAAGCATATGTTGAATCGTTTTGGGGTGCCCACCTGTCCGGGCCCCCATCCCCCATCCACCAACAATTCATTCAACTGTCGACAATTCTGATATGGCTTGGTCGGGGGGCCTCGGTCCAGTCTTTTGTATCGCTTTGGCTGGCCAAAAGACCATTAAAAATATTTTTTCTGCCCATTCAGCATTCAATAGAAATTTACATCACGTCTGAAACTTGTACATACACGCACAAAACGCATGTCCTCCTTACTCCTTGGTCCTTGCCCCAGCTAAAATGACATTTTGTGATGGGGACCATCGCGTGGAGCATACCAAGGTTGGCTTAGGTTTTACCTGACGAAAAAAACCCAGCAGAAGCAGCCTCAAAGTAACAATAATAAAAGCCGAATAGAAACCAAGAAAAAGGGAAAGAGGCGCCGAGGCAGGAAACTATATTGCCACATAGGCAATTTCATTGTGCGATAAACATACATATATTCAGATAGTCGGAACCGGGAACCGGGACCCTTGGCAAATTGGTTTACCAAGTTTACCCTTTTCACAGGACTTTACTTAGCCGCCAACGCCCACACCCACACCCACACCCACCTTCAAGCCAAACAAATTGTAGTTTAAGAACTTGTTATACCCGGCAGTCGCGGAGTAGTACAGGGGTATACTGTAGTCGTGGATGGGCACAAGCCACAGACCTTAGAGAAACCTACTGCAAAGGGGGGGTTCAAGAGATGCGGCTCCTTAGGAAGTACAGTTGAACTTCCATGAGTCGAACCACTATTATCCGTAGAAAACGTTCGACTTATGGAAATTCAACTGTACCTCCCCTCAAGTGGGTATTTTCTAGTCGTAATACCCGTCTATACTATAAACCTACATAACATTTTCCATGGTTTTCGCTGTGGCTGCCTTTCAGGTAGACAGGGGGTCAAGGGGTGTCCCTCTTGGGGGCTGCACAATTTACTAATTACCGCAATCAAAGTTTACTCTTGCAGCTTCAAAAGCACAAAACTGATAAATTATAAATTAAAGAGAATCTGATGGAAAGTTCTCCGCTCCCTCTCTCCCTCTCTCTCTCAGCGAATGGTTTTTCTTTTTCCGTGCATAATTCACAAGTTGAACTCTCTGGCGCTGCCAATATTTCAATTACTTCCAGGCATGCTCTCCCCTACCGCCCTCCCTCTCGCATGCCACATCTCTTTTTAGTTGTCTCTTTCTCCGGCCACAAACAATTTGAATGGAGCTTAGTGCCCGAGAGTACTTACTCTTTGGGTAGGCGGTTTTGTCTCAAGGCGAAATTAGTGGCCAGAACTGTGGCAGATTACAGGGCAGCCCGGAATCTACTTCAAACAATTATTTGGCCAGCCCCAGAGAGGGGCCTGGGCTGGCTTTTAATTTGGTTAGCCAAGGCCCATGAATAATGCATGCCAGCAGCAAGCAACCGAAAAAAATAACACTGGAAAAGCGACCAAGGAAGAATTTTCGTTCTTCGTTTTCTTTCTTTTTTTTTTTTTTTTTTTTTTTTTTGTATAATTGCAGGGCGCACAAATTTCGCTTAGAATCTCCTCGGGCCACATAATTGCCGAGTGGTGGGGGAGGGGGGGCCAAAAGTAAAATGTAAATTAAACATTTCTTTTTTTTCCATCTTATTCGCAGGTAAAAATATTCACCTGCTCCAATGGGAGCCACTGGGGCGGAATGAGTGAGGCCAGAGCTAAAGGCTAGAGAATGCTTTACGTGTTGGACGGTAGGGAGGCTCCCGGCTGAGAAGTAACACATCTGCAGTGGCCAAGGGAGAGTGGGGAGTAGGAGACTGAGCCTCTTCACAAATGAACAAAAGATTCAGGTACAAGGCAAAGACCAAGCTCCAAGATACAAAACTTAAATCAAGATCAAGACTTCCATGTGGGACGAACCACCAAAGGACTCACCAAAGGAACGTCGGCCCCGCTGCCTACTCGTCTGCGTCTTTTCGTCAATGCCTGAGGGAGCTGAGTCGGTCCCAGAATCCAACAACGAATCGACGAGCTGAAGTCGGTCCCAAGAAAGCAACAACAAAATACATTGCTTGCCCGATTTCCTCGCACTAGCGAATGGTTCAAAGCGGAATGCCCAATACTACATGACAGGGGCATATTTTCTCCGAGACTGGGACCGAGAGCAGGGGCATATTTTCTTCGAGACTGGGACCGAGAACAGGGGCATATTTTCTGCGAGACTGGGACCGAGAACCGGGGCATATTTTCTCCGAGACTGGGACCGAGAACTGGGGCATATTTTCACCGAGACTGGGACCGAGAACTGGGGCATATTTTCTCCCAGACTGGGACCGAGAACCGGGGCATATTTTCTCCGAGACTGGGACCGAGAACCGGGGTATATTTTCTCCGAGACTGGGACGAGAACCGGGTCCAGGCATCGGTCTCGATCTCGAGCAGCATTCGAGCTTGTTCCTGATACAATATCTTGGTATTTCATAGTCTTTGGCCTAACCAAAGTCCAGTCTGTTAGCGCTAGACCAAGAGAAACATGTGGCTGGAATGGAATGGAATCTTTGCTGTTCCATCTTCGATACACACTAGTATCTAGCAGAAAAAGAGGCCTTATCCTGACTACGCTTGATTCATTTTTAATTGGACAACCATTGAAATGTTCGCCAATCGGAAAAGCGAACGATAATAATTGCATCCCAAAAATATGCTGGGAAATATATGCCTGCACAAAATGTATATAAAAGAATGTCAACGACGGTTATGGTAATGGTAATGTTAACTAATTACAACTACAAAATAATGCCATCAACTTGTTTAGATTTTCAGCTAAAATCAGACACCATTTGATGGGGGCTTTCGGTAGAGCCGTGGATGAGGATGGCATCGATTAATTACGGCTGTCAGCGTGTAAATTGTGCTAAATTATTATTATCAATAGTGTTTGCCAAATGACAAACATTGGATATCGCGAATATGTCAAACTCGAATGTCATCAAGGATACAGGACGCGTTGACGCGTCCGTGTGCCCCGTGTGCCCAAGCACCGAAGCGACGAAATTGCAATTGTGATATTGACAATAATGCAATCAAATAATCAATCAATTAATGTCTGCTTGAATTAATGTCGAATATTATGTATTATCGTCAATGCCATCATTAGCACTAAATTCAATTATATCAGAGGACGAGCGCACCGGCACGGACACGGACACGGGCACGGGCATCCTGTGCCACTGGAAATGATGATTCATCATTGTTAGGCAACGTTGCCGGTTGTCCTCTGTCCTGTGTCCTGTTTCGTTTGTCTCCCAGGCGGCCTTTGCCCAAGCATCAACTTCACTTCACATTTCGTAAAAATACATCAAAATTTGGGCTCGAAAAATGTCCGTTTCCGTTTGAACAATGGATTCAGCACTGCACAAGTTAAGGATCGTGTACGGAAGCGAAGGAGATGTCACCGAGATCTATAGCGATGTTTTCAACCTGGGATACTATGGCGTTTGGGCCACAATTTTCGCCTTTTTCGTCTTTGCCTTTTTTGTGCTGTATCAGCGACAAATGAATCGAAGACAGGGCCAAAGATGAGGAGCATTGAAGAACAGTAGACATTTCTAATGGAAGCCCTAACCCTTGTGCAAAATAAACGACAATTTTTGGCGCTCTATCAAGGATTTAACATGTGATTTTACGAGATTTTTAGTTTGGTTGAAAGGTCATTCAAGCCCTTCAAAGGAGGTGGCATAAAACACCTTAATTCCATTAATCCAAATTGATATTTTTTTTGTACTTCAAGCGCATTAAAATATGCATTTGAATGCCTCTCTTTATGCAACCAAAAAGGCTTACTTATTGCTTGATGAACCCAAAAAAAAAGTGGACCACGCTTTGCTGTATAGTTTTTTGTGCTGGATATTATTCAACTTCATTTGATTTATGCATCATTCACGGCCAATTTATCGACAGAGTTGCGTAAAAGGTCATCGCAGAGAGTCCATTTTTTCGTCGGGCGAAAGAAAGGGCCATGTGATTGGGTAGTTTATAATGCAGTAAAACATAACTGATTTTCAATGTTGTTTACTCAACTTACAAACATTTTGATTTACGTGCAATGGCATATATATATGTATAGGTATATAGGGGCAGCATATATGTACATGTATCAATAACAATATCAACATTTAACAATAATAAAGAGGCTGGCAGGCAGGGAAGCGTAAGCCGATGCGTGTTTATATATTTACTTAACTTTTACGGGCCCTGCCTTTGCCACTGTGCCAGTGCGAGTATATTTGTTTTTCCGACAGACACACGCACTCGCACGCACAATAATTTCATGCACAACTGTACCGAGAGAGAGAGGAGGACTGCAGCAAAAGTGAGGCCAAAGGAGTGATGCATAAATATTTGCATATGTCACTCGCAGCACAAAGCCAAAAGAGGGTCCAAAGAGAGGGAGAGCGATTGACTGATGCCCCACAGAGAAGTCATTTTCCAACTTTTATGCCCTTCGAAGAGGGCCAGATCTAATATGTATCTGCAAACCCTCAAAAAGCAGGGCTTATCACACTGTTATCTACAGAAAACATGCACTTCAAGATCGTATCTACCCCGTAGGATCCTCCTTCTGCAGGGTATCAAAAGCGTCGGCACTCGAATGACGTTTTTGTGTCTGTTTTTTGCTGTTACTGTACATTCTCCAGCGATGCGTGAAGATACAAAACCGCGTTGGCAAACAATGTTGCATCAACTTAATGCCACTTGCTATTGATTGATCAACAAATTACGGGCATTTAAATGCGTTTGCAATGGATATTGGATATACGGAAAAAACCCGTAGAGACCCAATTAAGTATTAAATAGCAAAAAGGTAAAAATTTATTGTGTGTTTTAATGGGATAATTATTATGCCCCATCTGGAATTTAAAACGCTTTCAAATGCATATTTAGTACCTACTGTTATGTGATCCATTGATTTCTAGCCGCGTTAATCGTCAGGCATTTCAATTGATTGGAAAAAATTTATTTAAACAAAGTTTAAACACCAACATTGAGCATAAAGTACGAGCCTAATGCTTCAGGTTATCTCTTGGTTATGTGGCTTTCCATTTTGTTTCCTGTTTCCTTCGTTCTTCAGTCTGTTGTTCAACTGTACCTCAACATCAAACAAATAATGTTTCTGTTCCACTCATTTCATATTTCAAGAACTTGTTCAACTTGTGTTTTCGTAAACTTGATGCTCTCCTCTTCAGCATTTAATATTGTTTCAGGGCTACTCGAAAGTTGATCAAAGTTCTCTCCGCTTCGCTCTTTCGCGCTGTTTACCTTGCACTTTCAAGCACTCATCGATTGGCTATATTTCTTGTTGTTTTATGGCTCCCTTCATAGAGATGGGTCTTTTCTTCATTGCATTCCGAAATCCATTCCTTTCCATGCGCGCTTCGTGCGTGACTCTCCCTTTGGATGACTCTGGGACTGTACTTTTATCACAGCTTTGTTCCTATTGGGTGCTCGTGATGGCCGTGTTTTTCTGCGTTCCCTTGTGCCCATCTCTACTGTATTATACTTCATCTTCTGCCTGTCCCTTTCGCCGTGTTCATCTTTCATACGCACTCAATATTCAGGCTCAATATTCTCGGAAAGTGCCATCATCATTTATGACCTTTTCTTTCCGGTTTTTGTTGCATTTTCTTTGCGTTTCGTTTCGTGCACGCATATGCAAAAGCCAAATGGCATTCACTTCTCTCCCCGCACGCTTTCTCTCTTTCTCTCTTTTGCGCTTTTGCTCTTTGTCAGCTTTTGTTAAAGCCTGGTGGCTGCCTCCTGCTGTTGCAACTTCAGCTGCTGTCACAGTGTCAAGTGGCTGAGGCGGAGCTGCTTTTCAACTTGAGACAGTGGCCGCAGGATATGGTCCAGCATGTGCTCCTGCTGCTGCTCCTCCTGCTCCTCCTGACTGGCTAATGAAACAAAAACAGGCAAGTTAATGTACAGTTGATGTACAATCTAATGGTTCTCATTTCCAGACCCACTTCCCTTCCCCTTCCCTTTCCCTCCTCCATTTCCATTTCCATTTCCATGGCCACAACTGTCGGCAGATTTGCATAAAAAGCTAAAGGACTGACCGTGCTAATTGAGTGACTAAGCGGTTGCCTGGCCAAAACTTTCGACATTCTAATGCCATTGTCAAGCTGCTTTACTTCTGCTCAAACTAGTTAACATTTCCGTTAGCCACTCTAGCCCTCCCCGCCCCCGCCCCCGTACCATTACCTGGCGAATTCTCATGAATATGCCTTTTATAAATAATTCAAGCGCATTTAGTGATAGCTCGGCCTAAGCCCTTCTTCTGCGAGTCCCAGTTACCATTTGTAGAGCAAAATTAACAGAGCGCATTGAGTGGACCCCAGTGGGGCCCCAGACAAAAGGCAGTCGAAAACTAAAGAGAGAAATGTCAAAGAAGGCGAAGGAGAAGGAGAAGCAGATGTCGATGGAGGCGGGAGAGGGTAAAGCAGCTGCAGAGGAGGAAAGAGAAGAGAAATTGACGGAAGTCAGCTCCTCTCCTTCTCCTCTCCCCCTCCTTCTATATGCAAAGCGAAAAAGGTTGGGTTCAACAGTTCGATACGCAGAAGGTGAGAGAAAAAGTTGTGATATCTCTTTGAAGTTTTGGGAGATTCTTGGAAGTTGGCAAAGTGTTTCCGAGGATTTCATCTGAGTAGCCCGGGGCTTAAAGCTGGTCACCATACATTTAGGTTGTTTTTTTCTACAAATATATAATGTTTATAGGTACACAGTAAACAGTGGTTCATGTCAAGAGTCGATGGCAGGGTCCTTCATTTGCACTATCAAAGAGTAAAGTTCCTTTGAATTTATATGACCATATCGAAGGCTTGACGTCTCTAATGCCTGTTTATTTATATATAAAAGGTCTTTAAATAATTTAAAATAATTTTCTTAGCAACCCTCGCTGTGCAGCGAATCATATTTTTCGGCTATTCAAAATCATGTTGCTTGTAATTATTCAAGCATTATTTATCCCATAGGCAGCTGCTGGCGCACACCCCCTCCCACCGCTCGACCAGTCATTCATCTACTTCCACACCACACCTCCCTGCCCGGCCCTGCCCTGCCATCCCATGCTTCTGTGCCACTCCTGGCTCTTGTATTGACTTCCACAGAAGTGTTGCCTACTTTTCAGCGCCTTACAAATTACCAGCTCTCGAGGAGCTTACACCAACAACTACACCAACACCAACAATGGCAGATACAAATCCAGTCACTGGATAACACAATTTACAGTTAATCTAAATTGTTTTGGCTTTTTATTAGCCACAAACAACAAAAGCAGAGACAGCACAACAGCAGAAGAAAGAAAATACAAGTTTTTTTTTCATTCGGTGGCTGCAACCGAACTTGATAAAAACTTGAACAGAGACAGATGGGGGATGGGGGAGTGTTGTGGGGGGGGAGGTACATGATATAGCAACACCAAAAGTGACTTTATTATAATTTTCAACTTTTGATTTACTGCATGGTCCCCCCAGTCCCCTCCTCGGGTGTTGGAGTACAAAAGCCCAAACAAAATGAGGCTAATTTTTACACACACAATAGAGAAAGAGATAGCAAGTGGCACACAATTGCAAAAGTTTTTTAACATAAGAAAAAAAAGCGACACGAACAAGCGAAGATTTTACAAAATTACAACAATAAAAGCGAGCAATAAAATTAAGCATTGTAATATGGCAACAAAAACCACGAAAAGGAAAGCCAAATCACAAAATTAAAGACCAACTTTGGGTGCGATTTAAACGAAGTTTAGATGCTCTGAAAGGAGAAGATTAAAGAGATTCTGGACGAGAAGATTGGGGGAATGATTGGCCAGATTTTGGATAATTTCATTCTAGGAAACATCAGTTTTGGAGAAAGAAGAGGTTAAAATATATATCTTGTTTCCTGGCACAATCTGTTCAAATTTTCCACCCATTTCCCCTTGAAAATTCTACACAAAATTTCCCTGGCACTCATTAAACATGCCCCGAACACCTAAAACGGAATCGGAGACTGAATCTGAAACGCGGCCAACTGTTGCTGCTGTTTCCACCTCCATTGATGCTGGTGGAGCTCTTGATGAGTATTCAGTTGAGGACATGGAATGCAGGAGTAGCAGGTCGCCGTTTGGGCCAATTATACGGTTTGTTAACACACAAAACAGGCAAAATGTAATTACATTTTCAGCTGACAGCGTGGAGGAAATAGTGGGGCAGAGGTGGGTAAGAGGTGGGGCTCTCGTAAAGGGATGCCGCCTTTTGAAATCCGATTTAATATTGTTAACTGTGTGCCAAACTTTGTCATTTAATTTTGCAAATTATACTAGAAACGGGGTTCGAGTGAAAGAGAGAGAGAGACAGAGAGAGAGAGACGGGTATAGAGAGAGATACACGAAACAAGATACGCAGTATGCAAATGTTGAAGACGTTTGCCAAATGCAAATGCAACAGAAGGGAACCAGCCTGGCACCCACTCTACCCTCTACCCTTTACCCCACTGCAGCAGCCCGTAATGTCGCTTTAATGCCGCTCCAACTAATGAGCCTACATTAAGGGAATTCGAGAACGCAGCAATTTGGAGACACCACCTGCTGCTGCTGCTGCTGCCACACCATTCAGAGGGAGGGGCAGAGCCATTGCAGTTTGTCACGTAATTTATTAAAATGCTATACGCACGCAGCCACAGAGATACATGCATACACATACATATACAGGCTTGTAGGGCGTGTAGGGCGTGTAGGAGCAGGAGCAGCTTAAGGGACAATTGGGGTAATCATCGTTATACCATCGTCATAATCAAGGCGGCCATTGTATGCGGCAGCACCTCATTGATTTGCCATTATGGAACGTGCCGCAGTCGACTGTCACCACCTGCCCCTTTAACCCGTTCCTTGATTCGATTTAAAGTCAGCGCGTGAATAATTCAGCAATTGAAACCCATGGAAATTATCTTATTTGTGTCGCTAATCAAATTACAATTCACGCTTCAATTTAATAAGCATTTATTAACGGATTTCTGGTTAGATTTTCTGTGAAATTTAATTAGAATTGTGTGCGGCCGGAGACAGAACTTTGGCTGTCCGGAAATTGTGCTTTCTCTGTATTCGAAATATCTTTGGAATGAAGAAACTTTCTCTCTGTCGCTCCGTCTCTCCCCAGAGATATCGCAGCAGTTCCCTTGCACTTTTGCATATTCCTTTGGCTGTGCTCCATTCCCTTTGTAATATTTGCATTTGGCAAGAGAGAAGGACTTAATGAAATTTCTGCGGCTACTCAGTGAACCAAGGCAAACAACAGAACAATGTCCGCTCTTCGCTGTCCGCACTGCGGGGGATGGGAGTGCAGTCAGCTTAACCCAAATTTTGGGGCATGGAGCGGGCCCCATGGAGCGGGCAATGCGGCATGAAAAATGTTGTGTGTGTTGTGGTCAGCTGTGGCAGCATCGAGCATCGAGCGGGCCCAAATATTGACTTAACCTGAACCGAACCGAACCGAACCAACTATAATATCTCTGTATCTCTGTATCTGTATCTGTATTGGATGTTTTGATCTCATTATCAAAGTGGCAATGGCATGGAAGGGCTGTGTGTGTGTGTGTGTGTGGAAGGGGCAAAATCAGGGACGAAAAGTGGTTGTTAAGGATCCCAAAATTGATTTCTAACCAGAACCAGGCCTCCATTGAAGCTGGTTGTGTTTGTATTGCACTTGACACATGTTGTAGCCATGCGTGAATCTTGCCTCTAAAAACCCAACTTTGAAGAGGAAGACAAGCCATTAATTGATTTTCAACACACTTCAATGAGCAGTCAAGAAGGAAAGTGAGTGGCCAGCACGGGCTGCACGTCCCCATGATGAACAATGGCAATGCCCTGGAATGGAGGAAGTGGCAGAGCAATAAAATAAGGAAAGAAAAAAGATACGAGAAGAATTTTTGCCTGATACTTTTATTTTCCCATACATGTGGGAATTGGTGGGATGCCATAGAGAGCAACAGGGTCTGTGTGGTTAACAGAGGAAGTAGCAGAGAGAGAGAGAGAGACTTGAAGCGGAAGATCAGCAGAGTCTGTGGAGATAACAGAGCAAGTAACAGAGATAGAGACACTTGAAGCGAAATATCAGCAGGGTCTGTAGAGTTAACAGAACAATTAACAGAGAGAGAGAGAGGCTAGAAGCAGAAGATCAACAGGGTCTGTGGAGATAACAGAGCAAGTAACAGAGAGAGACAGACTAGAAGCGGAAGATCAGCAGGGTCTGTAGAGTTAGCAGAGCAAGCAGCAGAAAGAGAGCCACTACAAGCGGAAGATCAACAGGGTCTGTAGAGCAAGTAACAGAGAGAGAGAGAGAGAGAGACTAGAAGCGGGCGTTGATTATAGCAAAGAAAGGTGAGAGCCAAGCTACAGCGATCTCTCTCTAGCCACAAGCATTTGAAGAGCGAAATTATTTGTAATTCATTGAAATTTAATCGACATAAAAATAAATACCGGATATGACGTTGTTTCGACAATTTAATGCTTATAAAATAATGCTGTTTTGTAAAGTTACAGATAATCTGATTTGTTTATCTGAAAATAACATATCCAGTCCCTTAAAAGCAGGCCATTCGACGGATTAAAGTTAGCGATAGCTGGGATTTGGTTTATAAATCCTCCTGCTGTTAGTGGATAATGAAATTGGAGATGTGTTGAAGGAAATCTTCATCCTTTGGTTGACTAGGACTGGCTCTATTCAACTAAAATCAAGTCCCTCACCTCTCATTCGGGTACAGGGTATATTGGGTCGAACAATTTGAGCTGATTTGCGGCATTCCAGGGGTCTTCTACTAAGTAGACCACATCACTGCCGGCGGCCCCGGCCCCGGCCCCACCGACCACTGAGCCATGTCAGAGCGCGCGTGGCCAACTGACAATGCCAGGAGCAGAGGAGCTGAAAGCCAACAACAACAGTGGAAAACGTTAAAAAAAATATATGAGAAGAGGGAAACGGGAAACAGGAAACAGCGGGGATGAGAAAAGAAAAACTGAAAACGGCTGCTTTGCATGCCAGGCGATGCGCTGTGCCAATTTTTCAGTTAAAAGGCCGGAAAAAAATTGCTCAAAAGCAATGTAATAAATGCGTTTGACGGGGAAGGTGGGTGGGTTTTGAGAAGACGGAGACCCATGATGGTCTGGAGGAAAGTATGGGTTGGAAAAGGAGGAAGAGTCACAACTGATGAACAGCCGCAGAGGAAACAGGCAAATAAAACGACGAACACGATAGAAACAGAAACAGAAACGGAGACACACGCAATCCACTTTTGCCTTTGGCCCATAAACGAACCGAAAGCGAGAGATGTAGCAGCTCCAGCTGCAGCACCACCTCACCTTTCTTCCACCCTGCCCAGAGTGTTGTCATTCGCAATGCATTCAGAACATGACGAAATAGGATGGGACAGGACGGGAAAGGACGGGATAGGTTGGGACTGGCTGTCGTGTCGGGTTGGGGCGCTTCGAGTCAGGTTTGGGGTCACCTGTGCACTGTGTGTGCACAAACATTCGCACACATTCCTTCGTGCGCCGTCATTTTTATGTGACGCACTTTAAGGAGCGCATAAAAAAGTGGCCAAACCCAATCGGAATGGCAATCTCCCCTCCTCATCCACTCCACCAGCACACGCTCATGCTCCTGCTGTGTATTTTGATACCCTGTCAGTATTTCAAAAAGATTGCAGAGCAAATATTAAATCATATCATCTCATTACATCAAAATACTCGCTCAAAACCGACGGAACGAAGCCGTGTGTACTGTTTAATCCGAAAATTTCGTTTTTTTTCTCGCTCACTCTTCATTTTGATTTTCTAGTATTTCTGGATGTTCTGGTTCCGCCCTCTGCCTGAAAATATGCATTTTTATGCAGGATTCGTAATGATCGAAAGCATTCCAGAGGCATGAGCATAGCTGGGATTTTACGAATAGTGTGGATTCAGGCACGACTGTACTCGGAGTGTCAATCCAGACGAATGTGGCAACCTTGCTACGGATGGTATCTCGACTCCTAGGGTATTCAAAGCTTCGGTTGAGCGTACCTGTCCTACCCTTCGCTTATTCTCCTGTACAGTTTGCTTTATCTTTTAGCGTTTTATGTCGCATTTGCGTATGGCAGAGCCAGGACCAGGACCAGGACCCCCACGCGACTCCAGGTCGCTTTATTGTAATAAATTTAAAACATTTTGCACGCTTCATACACATTTTATGAATCTTGAGAGCCAAAGGGAGGGCGGCGTAAAGTGCAGCCAGCTGAGCATCTTGAGAGTGGAACAGAGAGGGCAAAGATATTTTATTTGGCCATTGAGACACGGCCGGGGGTACGGGAAAAAGTGCAATGCAATTGGGATTTATGCAAATGCTATGTAAATATATCATTATGCAGGTACGTGGATATGTGAGTATTTATTCCCCTGCTTTTTGGAGAAACTTTCGACATAGATTTAAAAATGTCAACGGAATTTATGCGGAATTATGAAACACTAGCAACAACAACAGCAACAGTAACAGCAGTTTCGAACACAGCTTTCAAATCTGTTATGCATATGCAAAAGTTGACATTACCCCATATGCCCCATATGCCGCGTGCAACGGCAGCAGAACTTTTCCTCACCATTTTCAATGCCACACACACACCCATAGACACTAACAATGTGCTTCTCCATTTTTAATAATGCTGCAAATGCATATTTTATGATTGCAACAACAAAAAAGCAGACAAAAAAAAAAATAGGTAAATAGTGGAAAAAAGTGAAAAGGGAAAACCTTGTCGCAGCTGCACCGTAAATCAGCAAAACGCCCAAGGCCCAAGGCCCCGCCCCGCCACGCCTCGCCCCACCCATGGCATTTGAATAATGGAGGAACCCAAATGAGGCACGAGGCTATTTGGCGGAGAATAAAATCAGGGATTAAGAATGTGGATTGCCATATATGTAATCTGATAGAAAGAAGCAGTGGCCAGAGCGGCTATAATGATAGATAAACCGATGGATCGATGCGGAGTGATGTGAAGGTTCAATCGGAAGTCAATCTTTACGATTTACGTCGGAGAAACCTTTATGATTTGAAGAAGAACTTGCATAAGTATTGAAATATATTTTCTATGAGACATTCCGACAAAATGGGAAAGATAAACATAGGAATACAGGCGTACAGTCCTCGTATAACATATGTACAAAAATGGAGTGAAAAATGTATGCGATTTGGCTCAAATTTTGTGTCAGTTCTTTTTATTGGCCAGGAGAAGGTTTTTATTAAAGAAAGTTTGGGGAAAACCCAGCCAAATCCCAGTTGAAGTAGGCGAAGAACCGATTGTCATACTCGGAGATCTGTTCCAAACTCCAGATATTATTCTCCATCGACGAAACAATCAATTAAGTTATTTGCCTGACTATGCTATGCCTGCTATTAAACTTTCGAACCTTGGACGACGTACACGTCCTGCAATAAGTAATCAGAATGTGCAGAATCAGAGTGCGGCAGTAACTGAAAGGAGACGTGCCCCTATTGCACAGGTTTGCACTTCCCCTACTGGAAGACCAGTCGTAAAGATAGCCTTGAATCGCGCTGCTTTCGAAAACGATTCCGCAATCGCCTACAAAGATCTTCGCTGCGTATGCCAGAAATACAATGCATTGAAGTTTCAACCGGAAACCCCCGGCATGTGCTGGGGCTCTATGGAATGCACAAAATCATCCATCAGATGCTTTCAAACTACATCTTTTGGAGCCGTAGCTGCTGATCGACCCGGCTACAATCCAGTAAAAAAAGGTAATGGCTTCAGTTCCCCCTTCGTATATTTAGGTGGCTTTTCGTTTTCTGTCACAGTTTGACAACATCTCAGACGAAATAAAGGCGCCGAAATACTTTGCCCACCTTCCGATTGCATCGGGGACAGAGGGGGCTTCGAAAAGTCGTCTTCAACTGCGATAGGCACGCCTCGCATAGGACATGGCCACATTGTGGGACCACGGCGCAACTATCGGTGTACTTTCCTAGGCACACGGGGCAGCGAGGCTCCTCTTCAGTCTCTTCATTGCTGCTCTGACGCTTGGCAGCCGATGGTCCAGCTTCAAGATCATCGTCTTCACAATCGGTTTGGGTCGAGTTATCCAGTAGCTGAATCCTGGATTCTCCCGCATTCAATGCCTCTGGGGATGCCACTGCTGCCACTCCGCCAGTCGATGCTTCTGGGGATGCCACTGCTGCCACTCCGCCAGTCGATGCCTCTGTAGAAGCCACTGATGCCACTTCGCCAGTCGATGCCTCTGTGGTTGCCACTGCTGCAGTAATTGGTTCGTCCTTTGTTTCAGTCGATGGGGACGATGTCTTGCTTTTCGCATTTCCCATTTTGTAAAACCCAAGAAAAACTTTTACAATTTTTGTAGTATTTACGATACAATCCCGTTCACTGCCTTTCGTCGACTGAACAATAGTTCATATTCAATTTTCCAACAGGGCCCCAAAGCACCAGAATGACAGAATTGCACCTGCTTACTTTGACCTAACCTGTAACCTAAGATATATATATTTTTTGTATTACGTCTTGACTCAATAAACTCCAGAGTTATAATAAAACACCGACAGTTCCAATTTTGATTCGAACGTACAGCTGACCGTGCGAAAAACAGGGAAATTCGAGAGTAATCCCACAGACTCCGCAACGATTGGCCTATCGATTTATTGATTGTCATCGCAAAAGCCAATCGAAGGGGCAGCTGAATCCTCTTGAATTGAAATAATCGGCGTCGTGGGTTAAGGACTACCTCTTCTTTGAATTTGCCTCTTGAATCACAACTTGTTCAACAAATTACATACATTTTTCACTATATTTGTATATAAATATATAGATAAAATGTTATTTCGGTAAATGGAATACATTTTAAGACCTTCATCGACAAATAATTAACCAAAATGGTAGCGGAAATCCATCAAAACAGAACAATCCATGAAGCAAATGCTCAAAATCTGAGCTGGAGCTGTAGCTGCAACTTTGGTTTAGGACCCAGAGCTATTCCTACCATCAGAGCCACTTTGACTGCCACAGCCACAGCCACAGTCATAGCTGCCACTGCCACAGCAGTAAAATCAACAACAAAAACCGAAGCTTCATTATGAGAGTCAGAAATTGTTATGAAAATTGACTTTTTAGCCTCAGGCAAAACTAATTTTCTGCGCTCTTTCTGCCATCTCTCTCTCGGTCTCTATCTCTCTGTGTGTCTCTCTCTCCTTCTCCGACTGCAGTAAGTGGCATAAAAGTCAATCGGCAGCGAGTGTACTGGTCCTTTTCCGCTTATGCCTTTTGCTTTTCCAACCGAGTTCCCTGGTGCCGGCCCTGCCCTGCTCCTTCATCGATGGCCAGAATCGTTATCATTTGACTGGCCATTTGCTGCTTATCAAAAGCTGATTGCAAATGCCCGCAGCCTTCCATCCGCCACTGTTTCTTTTGCTCCTCTTCTGCCTCGGTATCGGGGAAAAACTCCTTTCTTTGGGGAAAACTTATTGCACTTGATTCAGGCAAGACACGCCAGTCATTTTTGCTTATTGTTTTCCACTCGTACCCCCAAAATAGTATACCCAGCTCTCTGTCGAGTGTTTCTATAGCTTCTTTAGCCACGACTGAAGCCTTTTCCGACTTGTTATGGCATATAAACTTTATAAATCTTTTGCTCGGTTAAACTTTTGCAATTGAGTTGTGGATACAAATTAACTCAACTTGCTGTGAAAACTTTTCCTAAATAGCAACACAGTGGCAGGCAGCAACAGTGGAGACTCCGGCAGTGCACACAGCACCCAGCACCCAGCACACAGCACACAGTGCGGCAGCTGTGGCAATCAACAATAACATTTACCTACAGTAAATCAAAAGTTTTTCGAGGCCCATTCTCAACATTTCTAAAGTGCCGGCTGGGAGTAACATCCCCACCACCCTGTTAAAGTTCCCCTCTTCCATCCACTCCATAGGCGGTCAAAACTTAGTTGGTCCTTGGACCGAATATTATGTGAAAATTCTCTCAATTGTTGACTTTAAAAATAATTACGTTTGATGGATATATCATTGGGTTACGAGTTTTTTAAAGTGGTTAATATGGGATTAATTATACAATTATGGGATTAAATGGACATATGTTTATCGTGTTAGGGATCTATAATTATATATAATTTATTTGGAAAAAAATACCTTTCATCTTCAAGCATCTGAAGTCCTTATCTTAATCCGAGTAATTGGACTGATGAATGGGCTCTACAATAGACCTACTACTCGGTCGAAATACAGATACAAGTTTAGGGATTAAATGGACATATATTTATCGTGTGAAAGAACTAATCAGTGTATATCCTTTATTTGGAACAAAATGCCTTTCATCCCAAGCATCTCCAGTCCTTATCTTAATCCAAGAAATTGGACTGATGAATGGGCGCTACAATAGACCTATTACTCGGTCGAAATACAGATTCTGATGCCGAAGTATATCCAATTTAGTGGTATACTTTATCTTTAGAGATATATATGTAAGACTTATAATAAAGTATCGTTTATTAATAAGGTTTAAGTCGAACAAGAGTACAAAGTCTATGGTTCAAAGGGTAAAATTAATGAGTCTGTTCTCCCGACTTTAGTTCAACTTTTTCGCTTCTGCTTCCAAAAACCGACTGTCGTATGGATAACCCCTTATCGGTTAGGTCTTTTAAATATCGATTAGGTCTTATCGATGGTATCTTTAGTGTACATTTTAGTTTAGGTGGGATAGTGTCAACTACTTGATACCCTGCCCTTTAAATATATATACACAGGCCTTAAATATAACTGATTGAAATAAATTGCCATAAAATTGTTATAAAATTGTGAATCGGAGTTTCACATCTGTTAAAAAATCCCACCGTTCCCCCGGGATGTGCTCAGTGTGCAGAGCCTATTAGACATTCCAAACACTGTGCTTTCACTAGTTCCAGAGGAACCAAAGTCCTTCTGTTTTTTTATTACCGCCTCAAAATATATAATTAATAATATTAGGACCCTGTAAGCTACTGCCTTATTGAAAATTGCAACCAAAAAATATGTATTATTACCCAAAATTGGAAAATTTAATCAAAGCCAACTGGCAAATGGCTCGCAGCAACCTTTCGTCCCGTGCCAGAATTTTCCCTCTAAGTGAATCAATTTTCTCGGGCCAGGTGGGTGACGTAGAGCCCTGGCCCTGGGCAGCGAAGAAATCTAATTAGCTAGTTGTCGCCCCACGACTCACAACTCACTGAACTGACAAAAGGCAAATCAAAAACGGGAAGACAGTTCAAATTGAGACGAGTCTGGCAGTAAGCCAAGAACAAACAAATCGATAAACACTCTTAATTGCGGCAGGGAAATTTATGTTACTTACTCAGGCTAACCCGAAATGTGGCAAACAGCTCTCGTTCCGTTCCCATCAATTTTAATCGAAACTGAACCCCAAAACAGAACGGGCCAGAGGCCATGGAGGGGAGGGGAGGCTAATCAAATCGAAAGATGGACACGTGCCGGACCGCACTTAATTGATTTCAATTTGGCCACTCAAAGTGCCACAAATTACAAGTGGGGGTGGGGGGCACTCATAAATTTGCGTTGGAGCAGACACTTTGGACTAATTTGCGACACATTCCCGTCAAAAAAAAGGAAAACTTTACCAGAGAAGAAAAACAACAACTGCGCCAAAAGGGAAATGACAAAAATCAGGCAGCCGCTCAAAAACCAAAAGAATGCCGTACAGAAAAAGAGGCAGAGAAAATGGAAAATGGAGAATGGAGAGTGGTGGAAAAAGCGTTGAAAATTAAGTGGAAATGAATTGCTCGCTTGAATTTCAATGGAGCGTCCGGCACGTTAATGTTTACTCAAGTGGAAATCGAGTCACTCGCTATGAGCACCCCCACACCCACACCCACACCCACTGCCACGTCCCCAGTCCGTTTCCGTTCAAGAACTTTTCACGAAAAACCACAAAAAAAAAAAAAATACAAGAAGAGAAGGCCAGCTGTGCAGGTCGAAGCGGTTGATACCCTTTGGAGCGACAAAGCTTTAAAGATGGTCGAATATCTTTGGTAACAGCACAACAGAAAGCAGACTTTGAGCCTGTAAATACTTCCCTTCCTGCCTTGCAATCATTTGGCTAAAATCACAATACCCTTAGCCAGTGTATGGCCACCAAAATTGCGCAAAGACAACCAGCGAAAAGTCAAGCAAGGGCTGCTGCGGCAAAAGCACAAAGAAAAGAAATGGAAAAAGCAGAAAAGCAATTTCTAACTGACTGCACGGACTGACTGACTGACTGACTGAGTGACTGACTGAACGATGTGTTTGGCGTTTGTCATCTCAATTAGTTTTGGGGTTTCAGTGGGGGAGAACGACCCATCTATCAACGCAAATTGATATTCTTATCCGCAGAGCAGATCTCGACAAAGTTTAGAGTTTTTTTTTGGATTTTTTTCTGCGAATTGGAATAGATTCTACAGCTATCCATATGCCCACTAAAACTTGGATCTAAATGGATTTTGTAGCCACGAATAGCCACTAAAAGCTTGTGTGCCACCTTCATTGTTTAATAATGAAGCTTATAATCCTCTTCCAACTTTTGTACATTTTTTATGGCCTGTCTAACTTTTGGCTAGACTGAAAATCAGTTCTATATGCTTAAATAATCCCCAGACAGAGCATCCCCACTTGTCAGGGCATTAAAAGCGTCTGAGCGCACATTTGTTTTGGAGTTGGCCATAACCCATAAGCCATAACCGTATTTAGCCGCAAAAATCCGGATCATGTTCGAGTTAGTTTATTACTTCATTTTTAGTAGCTGCCAATTTCAGGCGACAAAACACAACAGGAGACCTGAGCAGGTCAGGGGAGCTGGGGAGCAGGGGAGCAGGGGATGTGGCTGTGGCTGTAGATGGGCAATGAACTCTGATCCTGGACCGTTCTACTTATGTCCAGGATATGAACTGCACTTGTTACGCACCCAACTAGCCCACACTTTCCCCGTTTTCCCCGTTTTCCCACCTCTCGTCTCGCTGGCTCCATGCATTGTCCGGCTTTTATGGCACGTTGTAAACATTGCGCATAAACTTTGCACTAAAGTGTTGTCGTATAAATTGTATTATGGCAGCTCCCTGGTTGGCCATTCCATAAGGTTACCAAGGACGGTACGGGTACGGGTACGGGTACCCAGGGTTCTGGCAACGAGGGGGACCACAAAAAAAAGTAAAAGTTTTATCCAACTCGGGTTTTGTTTTACTTTTTAACTTTTTTTTTGGTCTCTTGTTAAACTACTGCTTACAGACAGTGCGTTTCATAAGTGACACATGATAAAAGAGAAAATTGTAACCTTTTTATATATTTTTCCTCTTTTTCCACCGGCACTACCCTAACGAAACGCACTGTTTACTTATATAGAGATTTACAAAGCAAGATGTTTATCTGTATTGGCTTAGCGTTGCTTTTAATTACAATTGTTGTGGCCAGGTTTTTGTTGAACTTGCCACCGAGCAGCGAGAGAGATACACGCAAAACAAAGACCAGAGTCCGCCCGAGGCTGCTGTTTGACTATCAAAAAAACTGTTGATATTCGGCCATCTACGGCAACGTCAGTCTGTCAGTTCGTCAGTCTTTCAGCCAGACAGAAACTTTACTACCTCGTTTATCCCTCAGTTAGCTGATTCTCCGTTTTCGGGGTAACTAGATTGCATTTTCACGCCCAGATGCAACGCATTCGATTCAACATTTACAGTTTCTGGCATCCAACTGCCAGGGCGGTCCTCCGTGGTCGGTGGTCCTTCTCGTCATCATTGGCACTGGCCGCATCGCATCCTCTTTCACTTACTTTGGCCCTGTTTCCTTGCACTCCTTCTGTTTGGATTTTACACCTCTGCAGAGGGTATGGTAATTTTCATCAGAGCCTTGGATCCTTTCTGAAGCTGTAAAATAAACGATCCCTCTGTAATCCCTGTACGTGCTGCCATTCCAATTATTCCACCAATTGCTGAAATTTAGCTTTAGAAGATTCGAAAGGTAATATCCTAAGCTACTTCCGAAGGGTTCTATATAATTCGAGCAGCTTTCCTCTGATTTCTGTAGGGTATTCGATGGGGCTTCAACCGATGGGGCTGCTATCTCTTGGTTTTTCGTGGAGGCCGACGCATTGTCTGGTTTTGTGGCAGTGAATTGGCCTGATTCGTTTTCATTTCGTGACCATTATTTGGGAGAAAGGAATGGCACAGAAAAGGGACGCTGAATATGCAGAATGCATATCCAATCGCCTCAGTCCTCAGCCCTCAGCCCTCAGTCCTTCGTCCTCCTTGTTTTCCTTTGGCCCGCCAGACATTTTGCTTCTAAACTCATTTGCATGATTTTTCATTTTCCCTCAGACCCGTACCCCATTGCATCCTTTCGGTGCCGCTCTCTTAGTGTTCATTACACAGGCCAACAAATAGGCATCTGAGACCGGTCCAGATGAGGCATCTTTTGCCTTTTTGCGTTCCCTTCTGGCATTTCCAATCAAATTTTCGATTTTAATTTCCATGGCAAATGGTTAGTGGTAAACGGTGTGGTTAAGGATTCAAAAAGTACTTAATGTTCGAGATACAGGGACTGAGAACCTCAGAGGGAATGCTTTAAGGGGGGAAAAAGACTTTACAATCGATGGGAATGTTATTGAATGGAATATTCAAGGGGATGGGCCATTGAAACTACTTGGTGTCAGTATTATTGGGATATTTTTGAATTATTATTATGAGTAGTAGGTTAAGGAACTTTAAAAACATCAAAAATTACGTGGCTGTTAACTTTCGGTGCCACAAATTCAAGAACATCGAGTGGTGGTACCTCCAATCAACCAGTTATCGAAATATTTCCCCAAAACTATTCCAAATATTTTAAATAGTCGAGTGCCAGCCCTAAAATCCCATAAATGCAGAATAAATCATTTAATAATAACTGAATATTATTCACATAAAAGTACATGGATTTGTTTGGTACAAAAACATTTCTATACCAAAATTACATTATAATTTCACGAGATAAATTCAATATTCTGCTAATCAGTGTAATTCCTTTCTCCATTTTGAATGCTGTTGTTATTTGATAATCCTATGGCTAAACCCAAAAATATTTTCAATAATTTAATTGGCAAAACAATGCAAAAGTCCCCCAAAATAGAAAGAGATGCAGAGCAAAATCCAGAGGGAGAGAGAGAGAGCGGAAGACATTGCGTGCGCCGCCGAGTCATAAATCATAGTTAACGGTTTTTTTTTGCGCCATGACTCTTTGTTCTTTTTGTTCTGTTTTGCTTCGTTCATTCATTCTGGTTTGTTGGTGTTCTATTCCCTTTTGCTGGGCCCACGGCGACTGTCAGTTTTGAAGGCCGCGACACGCGCCCGTATCGCGGTGGAGCCAACAGACCGTGGGCGAAGCGGTGACAGTAGATGGCTGATGGGAGGGAGTAGGTGGTGTGTGGGAGGAGCATGGGGCATGGGAATAACTGTCCTATTCCCCCTCTCTTCGCACATTTGTAGTGCACCAGAGGAGCAGGAGCAGCAGCAGGAGCAGCATCTACAAATTGGCCGCATTTCCTTTTGCGTAAAGTTCGCCCTGGACCTTTGGCCAATGATGATGATGACGACGATGACTCAACCCTGAGGGGGCTTGGCACAGTTCTATTTTTCGTCGGTTTGTGCATACTCTTGGAAAAGATGGTATTAGGAGTTTCATGAGAGGTTTGTACACTGTGCACATCTGACTGATGCTTGAATTTGAGCGCATCTTTGTCCATAGCAACAATCAGCACTTTCGGATGAGCGGAATAGTAAATATTTAGATGCGAGAGGCAGAAACGAAGGGTATGTTAGTGCTTGATGTGATTGCTTGAATTTGAGCGCATCTTTGTTAATAGCACCCAATCAGCACTTTCGGATGAGCGGAATAGTAAGTATTTAGCTCGTACTCGGTTGTAAGAGGAAGAAACGAAGGGGATGTTAGTGCTTAATGTACTTGTGGAAGTTGTCCGTCTTTTTCTATAATATTGATGCGATTGGCGACATGCTCACACGCACATTTGTGTTATCTTGTTCCTTTTTGTATTCTGCATTACCAATGGCATTGTTTATTGTAAAACACACACAAAATCGGTAGGCAAACCTTTCACAGTCACAAAACACTTAATATTACCATCAAAAATGTATTCAAACAGATTAAAAATAGTTGGACAATATGTTGCTCTGAGCTGGAAGGGTATCTGAAGTAAACTGTCTTGCATTTTTGTTGTTTCCCCTTCCTTCAATGCTTTTGCTGCAATTTAGGTTTTAGTCTTTTTGTCTGTGTGTGTGACTGTACTGTTTTTTTGCTCTGTTTTTCCCTTTTGCTGCATTTGACATTTGGTGACTTTTGCTTGTGCGCGCGTAATTTATGTGAGTTTTGCTCCGTGAAGTTTGTTTTCGGTTCGAGGGCAGTGCAATGAAAGAGGGGCAGCCAGAGTGTGGATAGTGTGGAGCAAAAAAAGAGGAAGAAATAGTAGAGTATGTACTTGAAGTAACTACCAACAAGTTTATATGAAAAGACAGTAGACTGTGGCATCGGCAACAACAACAACAACAATAACTGTTGAAACTTTGTCGCATAAGTTTCGCTGCCTCACATAAGTGGGTTTACTTACCCAGATATCTCTCTCTCTCTATCCCTTAAACGAACTGTTTTCCACCGATGTTTCTGGAGAGCATAAATCGAAGAAGGGCAATGCATTTCTTGTATCGTCGGTGGAAAACGTCTCGTGTGGGAGAAGCTTAAGTATATCAACATCTTTGTCCTTGTCTGCCCCACAATCAGCTCAATGTTTGTTTGCTGTGTTCTCTGCTTGTTGTTTGTCTGTTTGTTTGTTCGTGTTGTGCTGTGTTTGTCGTTGTCTTTGTGTTTGCTCCATGAACAAACAGTTGGGTTGGCGGTGCCACGAAGGGAGCCCGTGTAATTCATATTCATTAGCTGGCCCATTGTGTCATTGTCATGAAATTGTAATTCTACCGAGTATTCGCTAATAATTAAGTGTTCTCGGGCAACACTGCAGGCCACAACTGTGGAAAGAGCAGTGGAGGAAGGCAGTGGTGCAAAGAGCAGTCCAAGTCTAGGTATCAACAGCTGTTGCACTACAAAAAGGTGATGAAATATTAAGGAATTGCTCAAGATTGCTCAAGAATGAAAATATAACAAATTAGTTGTCCCAAAAGTGGTTATAAAATGTTAAATTGAGAGGGAGCTTTCTATAGTTAGTGATTCTATCCCTAAATTAGGAGAAGAAGGCTTTCCTTTGCGGGCAGATCCTTACTTCCGAAGCAGGAATCTTTCTAGAAGAGAAGACCTATCGATTTCGATCCATAAGCCAGTAAACCCATCCCCCAAAGAACAAGGACACTCGACGCTGGGGAGTGACTTGTGCCACAATATGGTTTTCCCCATTTTTTTATTTTTGAGCAAGCTATTGCCATTTAGTTCGTCAAATGCTGTCAGTTGCTCTGCGGTTGTTTACTCGGTTTTAATTGAATTTCAGTTTAGCTGCAAGTGCCGTCCGTCCTTGTCAACAACAAAAACAACAACTGCAGCATGAAACTGGTAAAATTTGGCGAAAATCTAATTAAATTAGCTGGCAAGAGGTAAATACGTACACGGAGAAGTAAATGTCAATGTTACAGAGGGATTTGTTGGTATGTGAGTGGATTTTTATGGAGAGTAAACGTTTCTGTATACACATATAGAAATATTCGTATTCGCTGATATCCTTATGATATACATCTTCACTTTGGTTCCAAATAAAATGGCCTAATATAAATTATATGTTGAGAGAATAACCTCCACAGAGAACCCGCTCTCTGGAGTACTTTCTTAATCAAAATCTGTGCATGTAATTATGAAGAGATAGATATATATATGTAGCACGCAGACACACACAGATACGCATGGCAGACATCCTGCCTCCCCGTTGCCTCCCCCCATTGGCAAACCATTTGCTCTGAACGATATCATTTGAATGAACGAATTAAATGTGCGAGTGGACTTCAAAAACAGGTTTGAATCTGTATCCGTGCCGATGAGCAATTGCGACATGCTCACACGCACATTTCCATTATTCGTTCGTCTGTTCTATCAGATTTCGGTCAAAATGGGACACCTTGTGTTTTGCTGGCAATGTTCTATGTAACAAACCATCGGAAATTGACCATGTTACTGATGAAGAATCGGTAGGACCACCTTTCTAGTCTTCGTTGTTCCTGATACATACATGTAATACTATCCAAAGATGATGAAAGCCAACGAAAGATGGTTATATCAAAGATTCTGACTTATGTAGCCAAATGAGATACTGTTAGTGCTGTTCCCTATCACTATTACTCGCTATTCTGTTAATTATTCTGCAGAAAGAAAGCTTCTGTTTTGTAAATCAATGAAAGCAGAGGAATAAACAAAATAAAGATGCTCTAACCAACAATTACCCGTACAAGTATAAAGTAGGGTACAATAATCGGGCTTGATAGTTGGCCACGTCTCATACGCCCACAAAGCACCCACACATACAGACACCCCACAAGGTGTGCAAGCACTAGAGAGGGGAGTGGGGGAGGAGCGGAGTGGCAAGAGGAAGTATCGGAACAGCAGGGCGGCTGCCAACTTTATTTAACTGTTTGCCAAGCTGTCAAGCGCCAGCTAACTGCCAACACACACACTCCCACACTCCCACGCGGACACACACAAACACACACACACACTCAGAACAGCACAACAGGCTTCCAGGTGATCCTGGTATTGGTTTCGGTTTTGGCTAGTGGTTTGTTGGGGGCGGGGCAAGGTGTACAAGAAGATAGAGACTCTGGAACAGGCTGGGTGGGTGGGTGTATGGGTGGCTGGGTGGCAGTGCAAAGCCAAAAAGGAAACGCGGTACATTTGCGCTCAACGTGTTTGCCTTTTGGAACGTTTCACGCTTCGATTGCAGTGCAGGCAAAGGGAGAAAGCAACGGTTCAAACACAAGGGAGAGGAGGTAATAGTAAGGGGGAGTAAACACGAAGTGAGCTTTTCGATCCGCAGCACTTGATACCCTAGCAAATTGATTGTTCATCCGATTTTGATCAAATTTTGATGAGTTTTGGCTGAGAACAGATCGTTCCAATGGAGGCACATGAGGCCTAAAGATCTAGGAAAAGAAAAATCTATTCCTAAGATTTATGGCATCGGAAATGCTTCCTGGACGGCGTATGCAAACGTCTTTCCAAAGTCTCAAATCCTCTTCATGGGTATAAAAAAACGCAAGAGCGAAACAGAACATTCGTTTTAATCTTACTGCCACGAACGAGAGAAAAGATGGGGGCGGGAGGCGGTATAAAAATATAAAAAAAACCAACAAACTGCAGACCAACATCAAGCATATCATAGCACGTGGGAGCCACCATGGAGATATCTGTGTGTGTGTGTGTGTGTGTGTGTGTGGTATTGCAAAAATTAAATTTTAAATATTTATAAACTACGGCCTGTACAGAAGGAGTGTTGGGTGGGGGAAGGCCCTCCCCCTTCGTAGGCAAGGCAAGCCCGTCTCCAATAAAAGGAATTTGCAATTGGTCTGATTGGCTTTTAATCGCAGCAGACAGTTTTTAATAAATATGCATAACCGTTTGCCATTCCAATTTGAATTGAAATACAGTGAAGGCCCCATTCTGTGGAAGGATCACCTTCGAAAGGAATACAGAGAAGGCTCTGGTGGGGCTCTAATGTGAAACTGTGATCCTCATCATCAAGGGCTTAACCGAGGCAAAGCTCAAGAGCTATCCACCTAAAGATTAAGTCCGCCTGTAGATAATAATCATCCCTCTCGATTCTTTCATTCCCAGAGATACCTTCCAACTGCAAGAGATACAAATTTTCCGCTAAAGCGAAATATTCATCAGCAGAGCTTCAACTGTAGCCCCCACCATGAGACCATAAGAGCAAATTCATTGAAGTGGGCGCTGGCTCAGCTTCTTACGGAAACGGATGCTGCTCCACAGCGTAGCGGAAGACGAGAGCCGAAAGAATCGAGGGAAATTTATGATTTTGCCATAAAATCCTGTTGATATGTGGGTCCGGGCAAGGAAGCGCCTTGCACCGTCCCCCGTTCCCACTTCACTCACCTCACAGCTGTTACTTATGCGCATATGTGGCACGTAGCACGTAGCACACACACAGACTCGCATTCCAGACATCCTGCCTCCTCGTGGCACATTGTGTTGCACATTGGATGCTGGTCTGGGGTCTGGACTCCCCCCCCCATAAGAAATGCAATCGGGCAAACGGCAATTCCGTAAATCGAAGGAGAAATTTTTAGCCACATCAACATCCAGGCAGCGAGCTCCTCACTGCATCGTAGGCAGGCAATCAAACATGCCTGCGATACAGGAAATACTCCGACTACCGAAACAGTTGTTGACTGTTTTCTGGCATCGATCTCATGCTCATCATCATCATCATCAGCATCATCATCATCGCCCTCCACAAGAACTCGTCGTCGTCGTCATCGTCACTTTATGGTGCTGTTTTGTCGCATCGACTGAGCTTATAAGCAGCCGCGCCACTCGTCATACGAGTATGCATGCCAGAATCGCTGGGATGCTGATGTACACTGAGAGAAATTCGGAATTTTTTCTTTACACTGAGAGGTATTTGCTGGGAACACACATTTTTGACAGCTGTTTGAAAATAAAATCTACTTCCAGGAACACAGCGAGAAATCTTTGAGCTTGATTTAACTAAATTAGGTTTCTAGTTAAAAAAAAAAAAAAAAAAAAAAAAAAAAAAAATAAACAAATAAATAAAAAAAAAAATAATAATACAAATAAACAATAAATAAATAATAAAAAAAAATAAAAAAAAAGATAGATAAAAAGTAAAAATAAAAAAAAAGATAAAAAATAAAAAAAAAAATAAAAATAAAAAAAAAAACAAAAATAAATAATTAAAATAAAAGAAAATTAATACAAATAAATAAAATAAAAGAAAACCAAAATAATCACATTTAAATTTATAATAAAATAAATCAATAAAGCTTAAGAACATTTTTTAGATTTTTTAAAATTTATATATTTAATAAATAAATAATTTTGTCACTAGTGCCTTAAATAGAAATAAACCTTGTAGCACCCGGATAGAAGACAAAAAAAAATATTTACATTATTAATTTTACAAATATGGGGACTAAAAGTTAACCTCTCAAAAGTATTTTAAAAAAAATGCAGAACTTTTCTTTGTTACTTCCAAAAAACATTACAAAAATATTCCACTCCCTAACCAACCAAGATTTTTGGGTGTTGTGTTTCCAAAAAAATACTTTGGTCATTTATTGAAATATTTTCCAAAAGTGATCTACCGCTTTTACCAGTGCATGGGGGGCTCGCTTGAACGGTCTGCGGCAAAAGGCTTGTTTATTTGCTGACAAAATTGTGAAATAATGTGCTGCAATCAATTCGCAATATATGCACTCTGACCCCGCACCCCCGCCCGCTTTTCCCGTGTGAGTGAGGCGCGGCAACGTTTGTGGAAATGGCAGCGGGGGGAAAAAACTGTGTGCAGTGAAGTGTTTTGAAGTGGCAGCTGCCACAGAACGAACTCCAACTGCAACTGCAACTGCAGCCAGCTCCCTGTGGCCCACTCTGGCGCTCTTTTCCACTGTCAGAGGTAGCATGTTTCTGATGAATATGTTTACATCAATAACAAAAACTCCGGTTCAGAGCATCAATAATGAAGCGTTGCTCTGACTCCACTCCACTTCGACTCCGATTGGATCTTCTTTGCCATCCCCAGCCAGGACACGTCAAAATGAGTTTACTTTGTGGTCGGTAGTCGGTCTGATGGAGTACAGAACACACACTCGTACCCTCGTACCCTCGCAGACGGAGTGCTTGACATCCTCTAGCCAAACAGCGAGGATTATTGAGGGAACGCCGAGTACTTGGTAATTTGAAAGTGATTCTGTCTACTTTTGTGGCATGCATTGGGGATTTCATGTTATCTGCTTAGTGGCGGAAGGGAATCGGTTTCTAATTTATGAAATTTCATTTACGATTGAAATTCCCATGAGAAACTGTTAATTGAAACTCTGAAAATACTCGAAATTTATCAACAAAAAAAACGAAGGAAAGGGAGCAAGGGTTTCTCCTATCACCTTTCAGTATTCAACTAAAACAAACAGTCGTTCAATAGGACTCGCATCGAAACAATATAGAATATCAGAAACACACAATTTATTTCACTAAAGGAAAAAACTATCCACAGAATAAACAAAATGAACCCTGACGACGTGAAGGGTATAATGAAGGTCGGCAGCAGCGGGACACAGCCGCCAGCAGCGGGCCAGAAGACGGCCAAGTTTGATGAGTTGAATGTGCTGGCGACCTTCCATCCGGAGGGCAAGACCTACGGGCACATGGTCATTGACGAGCCGAAGACCCCGTTCGTGTTTGAGAAAGACTTGCCAAAGGAACTGGATACCGCTGAACTGATAGAGAAACTGCGCGGAACCTCGCTGTTGACGACACCTTGCTTTGGCATGGACCAGGACTCTGATGACTCGTCGGACGATGAGGACTTCCCCGAGTCCGTGGAGGAGAAGGTGCGGCGCATTGTGTTCGAGCGTCGCCGCAAGCTGCACTACAGGGAGTTCTTCTCGGTACCGCTGGCCCGTCGCCTAATTGCCGAGGAGTTCGGCGATATGTCCGAGTCGGAGCCGAGCTACAAATCCGAGCCAAGTTCTTGCGTACCCGAGACATGCCCGAAAGACACGAACGACACCATGATGGGTGAAGACGAACAGCTAGTGGATCGCACTTCGCACTCCTTGGCCCACACCGAGTCCGAGGACGGCGGGTATAACATCGAGCCAGAGCCGGGCTTTGATCCCAGCCATCCGTGCTACCAGAAGTTGATGGCCGAGACCAATCGTCCAGCAACCGCCGAGACCAACAAGGCTCTTGATAATGCCTCTCACGGCAAGCCTGTCCGTGTGCCAGATCCCTCTTCCGAGACTGATCCCAAGAAGAGCCTATCGGGAAGCACTTTATAAAGAGAGGTTTAAGATGTTTGGTTTTTCACTTGATTTGTTAAAATTGTCCTGTTATTTACAAAAATTAATCACCAGCTCGTAAAACCAGTCTAGTTTTATTTGTGGAAGATGGAACATCTTGGGAATAGCTTCTTCTATCTTCAGGATGAGTACACTTTCCGTTCAACCCATGACAGATGCTCCCTTCCGAAGACATTGTCAACCCATCAATGGAAAAGACTTTCGCCCAGAATCCACCCTCAAATAAGCGGCTTAAGCCTATACCTTGTACAAAAGAGAGATACCTTGGGGCGGGCTAATTGTTGTGATGCTGATATGATTGGACGACTCCCCCAATACGACCTCCACTGGCACTCTTCCTGTCCAAGTTCATTTGGCTGGCGGAATATTTAATTACGCCTTGACCTGCCTGTAATTACCATTAGCCAGATAGATAGACACAGGGAGGCACGGCACTAACGATGGCACTTGGCCAAAGTTTGGCTAATAACTTATTTCGGCATTTTGTTTTGTAATTGAAAATTCCTTTTGGCAGGCCGAAGGCTGAGTTTTCCTTCCGGCCTATCGCCAGGCGATTGTTTGAAACAAATTCATTTTGATTTACTTCGCAGTGCCATAGGAGCTGTGCTGGAATCAGATTGTCGGCATTTAAGAAAATGCCTGGGACATTACACCTGAAAATCATTTGAAATAATTATGCAAAATGTTTAATGTATCCGCAAAATGTTCGAGGCATTTTCGGTTTTATTATTATTCAGCTTTGGCCAATTCATTTGCAAATGAAAGAACAACACAGTTCTGGCCAAGGATTGCCGGGTGATGAGCGGAAAGTGTCATGAATATTTATAGGGGTAATGTTATCATTGAATAGATTTCAATTAGATTTATTTGCGAACACTTCTCTGTGGGTGTGGGTGCGGGTGGGGGGAAAAGTGAGTTGACAAAGTTGAGAAATGTTGGTGTAGGAAATTGACCTTGGTTAAAGGCAACAAAAGTAATATAAATATCCAGCAAAGTCAGTTGAAATGAAGGCACAGATGAGTATACTGTAGAAGGGTTTGTTATCACAAGCTATGTAGGTCATAGGTCAAAGATTCAACAAAGTTCGACAAGTATTGTCCTTTAATTATGAAATTTTAAAGTAATAATATATATGTCAGAGAAAGCATCTATGGATAAAGACATTTTCAATGCCAGATCGCTTCAACATAGTAGTCATTTGAAAGCATCAATTGAATATGCGAATGGACTTCAGGAACAGGCTTTAATTTGGATCTTTGCCGATGATCAGCACTTTCGGATGAGCGAAACATTCAATGACAGATCGCTATAACAAAGTAGTCATTTGGAAGCACCAATTGAATATGCGAATAGACTTCATCTTTGGATCTTTGCCGATGATCAGCACTTTCGGATGAGCGAAACATTCAATGACAGATCGCTTCAACATAGTAGTCTTTTGGAATCATCAATTGAATATGCGAATGGACTTCAGAAACAGGCTTTAATTTGGATCTTTGCCGATGATCAGCACTTTCGGATGAGCGAAACATTCAATATTTGGCTCGTGCTCGAATGCGATACGAAGAAACGAAGCGGATGTTAAATGATCAAGATTGCGACATGCTCACACGCACATTTTCGTTATCTTGTTGGTTTCGAAAAATAAATATCCAAATTGTTGCTGTTATTAATTGCATATTGGCTACGTTTGACAAGGCTTTTAAGTGCATTTAAGCCGAAAAACACTTAAAATGGATCAACAACATGGAGGCCACTTAACCCAAGAATGCATGGCGGAAAGCCTTTAATGCGAACTTGCCATTTGGCCAGGACCTGAACGATGGGCGAAATGAAATTTAAGTTGGCTCCAATTGATGGCCCAGACAACGCAAACGCAAACGCAAAAGCAAAATCCGACCTCGAGCAGTGAAATGCCGCAGCATCTTTGTCCCCATCTGGGTCGCCGGCATCCATCTCCGGCTCCGGGTCTGTCTCCTGCTAGGCTTCCGTTTTCAGTCTCCGTAACAATTGCCGTGTACATTTCATTAAGTGCATAAGCCCGTCCGGCTGTCAGCGCTCCTCTGCTCCTGCTCCTGCTCCTCTGCCCTGCCCCTGCTCATCTGCCCCTCCTCTTTTGCTACTGTTCGTGTGGAGCGTTTTTAAGCCGGAAAATTATTTTTAATGCTATTTACAGGCACAAATGAAAATGCAAGCGCAAATAAAGGCCGCCAACAGTCACGAACTGGCCAACAACTTAACTGGCATAAATGCCGACTGTCCGAAACAGAACAACAATAAGGACTGCTGAATGCTGCCATGGAGTGTAGCAACCAAAAGATACCCATTATGGAACCCATAGATACGGAAAACTTAAAGGACAAATGGCCAGTCTGGCCTGGAAGGTGGATTCCGATCACCGAAAAAGGTATACCATCTATCTATACCATCCCCAATGAACCACAGGGTAATAAAGCAAAAGAATACGAAAAAGGTAACAAGGAACAAAAGAAAAACAAGACAAAGGCGAGGCATAAGGAAAGCTTTAAAGCTGGTGCCCACTTTCGGACCTCAACCTGAGCGCGTGTCACTAAAAAAAGTTGGTCTAAATATTTGCGAAAGAATTTCCGCTATTTGCGATGGTATTTCGTGTGGCATGAAGCACCAGCCACGGCACGCAAGGCAGGCTGCCGGCTGCTGCCGGCTGCAGGCCCCCGTGGGAGACAGCAGCGGGTTAAGCGTGTGCTGGGCCACTTGAGTTGCATTTGCTTCGTGTGGCATCAATTTTCATTTTGATAAATTATAAAATGCCCAAGCGATGGCGCAGGACACAGCCTCGTCCGCGCCCCACCAGACAGCTAAATGGATTGCCTTGGCCCGGCCAGCGTTAACCCATTGAGCGGCCTGGGGATCGACAAAGAGCTTGGCTGGAAAAAGTGATACAGGGCAGAATGGATGGCATTATCAATCATAGTAAATGGAATCGTTTCTAAGCCACTTTCGAACCGTTTAATAGAATTGTTATGACTTACCTTAGGACTTATTTTCCATCGTTTATATTTATGCGAGTGTGCAGCTATCCAAGATCTATAAAAACAAAATGAAGTCAGTAAAATATGTTGGAATGAGATGAGTTTTCGAAAGAGAGAACCCAATGCTATCGAACAAAGTTATTCATTCACAGAGGAATGGTGAATAAAACAGCCTGCCATAAATTTAATCCTCTTTGCAGATCGATTATTGGTCTGAAACGAATGGAAGCATATGAAAGCCAGACTCCTGAATGGTCCTTAAGTCTCAAAAACAAACTGTTTGCCCCAATCTCAATGGGTTAATGTGCCTATCAGTGCATCTGGATAGGAGAGGGCCAGCAGTATCATTAGGAGCTGGTCAGCGACTGGGGTCCTCCCTCTGCCTCGCTCTATCCTCCGCCGTTGCAACGCTCAGCGTCATGTAAATGCAAAGTTGCAAGTGTGGCAAGCAAGTGACATTGTTTAATTGATTGCCACTCGTCTGGGGTCTGGGGTCTGGGCTCGTGTGTGCTCCCGCTGGAGTGGATGGAAAAGCTAATAAAGATTTATGTAGTTTTAAGTTTGTTGATTTTCCAGAGTCCAAGGCACCTGGTTAAACAACGGCTTTGGGGTGGGTCAGTGTTCTGCGGTCTGGGGTCAGGGTCACGCACAGGTCACCCCTTTTTTTCGGTTAGCTGACTCGCTCGCCTAAACAAATATGAAAATGCACGCAGGACAAAATCGAGCACGTACCACCTAGGATAAGGTCCAGGCTGGCTCTCCTTTCGACTCGTTCTATGTTTGTGTTTATTTGTAATCAATTAACGGATAAGGTAATCTATTAGCGAGCCAGCTGTCCCCCCAGGACCCAGGACCAACACCAAACCCAGTGGCGTGACTTGTTTGGTTAATTCACGGCAGCTGAAGAAAGTTTTGCTCCCTCTCCTGCCTCTCCCGCCTCCCTCTCCCTATCTCTGGAAAATAATTTCCAATTGCAGCACGCATGAATATTTTAATGTTTTGGCATAAATTATGGTGAAATTGATTGGAAACGATGAATATGAATGAGTAAGTACTGAAATAATGTATAATACTTTGTTTTTCTAACATGAGCTTTAACTATTTCGAGATGTTTTAAGAGCTACTCAAAAGAGGGTCCTCTGGCGTACAAAAGTACAAAGAATCATCGAATAAATTATTTCCTTTGGCTTTTCACATTTACAATATATATTCTATACATTTATAAAATATCCTTTGATTAGATAAAGATTATACATTTCATCTCGAAATGGATCGATCGACTTGTGTGGTACCTTTGACATTTTCGGGACTTTTTAATGATTTTATTGAGATTTAATGCCACTAAAGAACTAACGTCTAAAAGTATAAACCATTAAATACAAAAATAAATTTTTTTAAAATCAGTTGAAAGTTGAAAATTGATTTAAAATGGTAGAAAACTTCAGCTTTGGGTGGCTATATCTTCAGGTATTTCTACTCTTTCGACACGAATCAAAAATCCTGTGAAAGGTCGTACAATTCTCTCTAACCTATTTATTTTGTGGCTACACCCACTTCAGATGCTGACTAAAAATTGTGAAAGTGCGCAAACCCACTAAATCGTATTTTTTTAATTAAAAAAAAAAGATTTTGGGGCATATTGCTAGTTTGAAGTATAAGAAAACCTTACATTATATTTTTGTCTCGTGCCTAAAACAAATTGATTGTCCCATTATTTTATTTATTTATTTTTATTTTTCATTTATTTATTTATTATTTATTTATTTTTATTTTTCATTTATTTATTTATTATTTATTTTTTTATTTTTATTTATAATATATTTTATTTTATTTTTATTAATTTTCTATAATTGTGTCTAAATTTATTGGCTCTTTAATAGGGACCTTTTACCCTTTAAAAACTAAGTTTTATTGGTTGTGCTGCTGCTAACACCTATCTGCTTGTGTTTGTTAAATAACCCTTGTATATCTGTGGCAATGTGTGCTCATAATCATACATACTTCATGTGCCTCCCCACACTGTCTCTGTCAACTGCCTACTTAGCGCGAATGATATTTCCTCTGCCGCAGTGCCCACAATTTATAACGAATGAAACAAAGTTTTCCCGCCCCACTACCGACTACCGACTACCGACTGTCTTTCCCTGTATCCGAGCATCCTTTGCTGCCGAGGGCAGAGCGGGTGGGGGAGGGCACTCCGTGTGGCTGCATCTTTATGCGCATATGTAAACATTTCCTGGCTACAAGAAGTGCAAAAATCCCATGGCTAAACTACTTTGGCTTAACACGGCCTCAACTTTTCCGAAAAGTTGGTAAAGTTTTTGCAGGCCCCGCAGTAGATACACAGAGAGCGCACATCTGCAGATGTATCTAAGTATCTAAAATGGTGTTATAATTCACAACTTGAACCGGAACTGGGAGCGGGAAAACTTTCACTTGACGGAATTCCGAAATTAAATTAACAAAGTCAAGCCATACACAATGTTGGACATTTGAATAATGCTGTGAAGAGTATGTTAAGGGGTTTCATCAGTGCGATTAGCCCATAAGTGTGGGGTCTTTATGCATTTTAGTGGTTAATAGTTGATGGTCGGTTTGTAGGGATGGAATCATCGTTGCTCCTCGTCGTTTTCTAGGGATGGGATCATCGTTGTTGCTCGTCGTTTTCTAGGAATGGAATCATCGTTGCTGCTCGTCGTTTTCTAGGGATGGGATCATCGTTGCTGCTCGTCGTTTTCTAGGAATGGGATCATCGTTGCTCCTAGTCGTTTTGGGATTTGCGTACAAAAGCTGTACACCAACCCACATAAGTAGCTCGAAATGCATGAAAAACTCTTTCAAGAGTCCATGGCCTTCCACTTAAGAGCGGTACATACATTCTATGGCCTTGGGACACCAAAACTAGTCTCATTCAAACAGATTGGCAATCTGCCAGTCACGTGTAAGCATCGATTAAATTAATATCATTATTTGAACGTTGTTCAAAAGTCGATTGCCTCGAATTTATAAACGCTTTTAACTTTTCATAACGTCCATAATCGAATGGTTTTTTGCCATCGATTTGCTTACTTTGGTTTCGATTTGGTTTCGAGTGTAATATAGAAAAACCGCTCGGCTTTTGTTTTGTCGATTGTCGATTGGAAAATGGAAAAACGGGAGACGGGAGTCCTTTGAAACTGGATACGGGATAAAAGGGATAGAAAAGAGAGGTGGAGAGCGCAAAAGTGTTTGCCCAACAAAGCCATACAAAAAACAAGAACAAAAACAACAAAAAATTGAATGAAAATACTTTCATTTTGGCCATTATTCTACAATATTTGAATTTCTCTTCAGCACCAACCATTGACTGACTGACCGGAGCAGGCCATAGATTGGATTTGTTTTTCACTTTTCCGCTCTCTTTTTTTTTTTTTTTGTGATACGTAAACTGCTCTTCCAGTATGCGGAAGAATTTTTGCAAACCAAAATTCCTGGCCGCCAGGACAACATTTGTTTGCACAGCTCTTCTCTGGAATCCCAACGAAACACCGAACACCGAACCCAAAAAAAGGCTAAATGATAGACAAAACCTGACCATTCACAGGGAGTGGCAATAATTTAAAGTATGTATAGTTTTTCCTGTCTGTTTGCCATTAAATTTATGCACGAAACGCTAAAATAAATATACATGAAAATTATTTGTTTTTAGCTGCCAAAAAGGTTATTGCACAGAAAATATTTTCATTGATTTTATGGCGCTGAAAATTCAATTTTTACCTGACAAACGGCCATCTATCAGAATTTTCTGCCCACCTATTTTTCATATGGGGAAATATTAAAGTTGTGATTGGGGGAAAAATGCCAGAAAAAGGCCAAATCTTCTAGAGATTTTTGGAAAAAAAACTATAAATCTTTAACCTTGGCTGGTAAATTTTTAAAATCGGTATCCATTTTAGCACCAACTGCCATTCTGCTACAAGCCGCAGTTGTGCACTCACCTACGAGTGAAAAATTTGATTGAATTTCCGACAATTTTCGGCACCCCACCCAGAGAACAGAAGAGCAAAAAACTAAAACCAGACCTCACTACCACAGCGCCACAAGCGGGTCGGGTGGGGTCCTCATCCTGCCTGTCCGGCGGAGACTTAACAGCTCTGCAGCTGTCCGTCTGTTAGAGTGAGGTTCCATTTGCCTGTGTGTGTGTGTCGTTTAGATTTAGTGCCGCTTGTTACGCTTTGATGTCATGTCATTTATAAGCGCCGCAGCGCCCTGACCTCCACCCAAAGCGCACCCGAAACCCCACAACGCTGCGTGCCGTGTGATGCCTCAAAATGCAACAAAATGCAAACTGACATTTTAGCATGGGAACAACTTTAGAAAACTTAACATGACAGACCACGACAATGACGTTGACGAGCGTCGTCCCATCAACCCGTCGTCCCGCATGCGAAATGCGCAAAACTTAAAGCCGGAATCGAGCTTAAAGCTTGAATCAAACGTCACGTGCTGCCCCCACAACCTAGCCCCACCCACATACAAAATGGCAGACCAGCTGAGTAATTTACGCACAATAATCCGCATCGCTGAACACTGCTTCCTTCGCTGGCCAGATGATTGATGTATGGACGTGTTAATTAGGTCCACTCGTGCCGCATTTACACTTGAACCAGAAAAAGCCGAGGCAGTCCAACAAGAGAAAGAAACCAGTGGGAAAATTATAGGCGACATTCAGACTAGATGATGCCCTATACGCCCCAAACGAGGGAAGAGGAGTGCAACCATTTATGCAACTTTATTTCGTTTCTTGGTTGGAAATAATACTTCTGTGATCTTCTCTAAATCTGTAAGTCGAAATAACATTTGCCAGATATTTAGATAGATTTAAACCTTGAAATAAATAAAGCCCTACCAAATGGGAGCCCTATATCAAGGGGGTTTTTGGTGGATACCACAGTATTTCTGGCAATAAGCTACAAAAATATAATCAAATATTAACCGGCTTGAAGCTAATACCAGAATTGATTCCACTGGGACAAATAAACTATGGGATCTAGGTGTTCAGACAGAAATATCTATAAGGGAATACCCATCTACAATAAAGAGAAGAGACCCTCTCTTGACGAACAGCTTCCTAGATCAGACGAGTGCCATTCAATTCCTATTTATATGAATTTCTTTGTCCAATACTTACCCTCCATCGTCCTTAGGTGGACTGTACCCTGCCTGTTACAAACGTCTACAGAAAGACAATAAGCCCCTGTTCTCCACAAGTACTGGGTATAATTAAAGTGAGCGAAAACGAAAGCGAAAGCAATAAAAATCTAAGCAAACGAGAAAGAAACTTTTGAAGAATTGATTGATTTCTCCGGCACAAGTACATTAATCAGGGCCACAGAAATGCTGATTTGATTGAAGTCACAGCAGAATCCGAAGCAGAATCCGAAGCAGGCAAAAGTTTTTTGGCAAAAAAGCTTTTGATTACCAGTTAACCAGTGTTGGGCAAGCACTTTTTTTTTGCACCGAACTGGCAAATTCAATTTATTTCAAGTTCTGCTCAACAAACACATACAAATATAGAAAAAAGAGGCGAAAAAATGCAAAAGTAGAAGAAGGAGAAGCCATGGGCAAAGGCAAAGGCAGAGGCAGAAAATGTGCAAGCTGTTCACTAAATCAAAAACAGATTTCGGTAACAAATTCGTTATGCACGTGACATGTCCAAACAATGCATGTGAGTACATATGGGAGTGGGTGTGTGGGTGTGTGTGTGTGTGTGTGTGGTCGCCTAAAAGAAAATTTGAATAAGTGAATTTAAAAAGCGTTGGCGGCAACGGCGACTACAACGACGAAAAGGCGGCAAAAAACCTCCAACAAAAGTCAAACAACAACAAGCAAAGTGCAGGAAAAAAATAAGTACACTAGCTCAAAACAATGTACGGACTACAAGATACCCTCGCTTTTACAAGAGAATATTGGGAGAGATACTTTTCAAGATACTTTTTATTATCTCTATTTTTTCCATCTATTTTTCGATTGAAGTGACAAACGCTTTTTCATGTCCGTTACATCTACTCTGATACTCTCCAAATACTGTGTAAAAAGAAAGGAAAAAAACACAAAAATTGTGTTCTCATAGCAAAGCCAAGGACACTTTCATGAAATGCAATTTCGCACTTGTAAACTTTTATGGCTGCTTGTGTGTGTGCGGGTCAGAGATGCTGTGCAGCGGAGCGGTTTAAAGGCTGGATTTTATGGCTAAAAATGAAAGGGGAATGACTGGATTTATCCAGTACAGAGCTACAGATATTACAAGTGTCTCAATGAACAGATTAACAGCTTCGAAAACAGATGATTTGAAATTAATATTATTATATTTTGGTGGTAGTTTAATTTTAATTTAATTATTCAACACCGAAATTGGGTATGCTTCGAATATTTATCAGCCAACACTGTTGATGGTTAGCCAACACTGCTGATGGTTAGCCAACACTGCTGATGGTTAGCCAGCACTGCTGATGGTTAGCCAACACTGTTGATGGTTAGCCAACACTGTTGAGGGTTAGCCAGCTTTGCTGATGGTTAGCCAACACTGCTGATGGTTAGCCAACACTGCTGATGGTTAGCCAACACTGCTGATGGTTAGCCAACACTGCTGATGGTTAGCCAGCACTGTTGATGCTTTCACATGGCACATAGTTTGCCTTTATATGGCTACAATATGTGAACAGCTGGGCAGCCCCAATGCTCTGCTCCACTTCACTCCACGCCACTCCACTCGACTTCCTGCCTTTCACACTCCACACCAGTATCCGTACTTCCCTTCTATCAGCAACATGCAAATCTGACTGTTGATGGCGCATTTTGCACCGCCGGGTTTTCATTTTTCTACCCCCACCGCCAGCCCCCTTTTTGTATATTTTTTTTCTGTTGCTTGTATTTGGTATTTTGCTGACTTTTTCGGGTGTGTAACTTGTTTATTTGTATGTCGTTGGGTTTCATTTGCGCCTTGCCTAGGCTCAAAAAGGTATTCGGAGCCCTCTCTTTTATATTTGCACACTTTAGCTAATGGATTTCTTTCGCTCCTGCGACTGCTCCTTGCCCTCCTACTCTATCTTTTTTGGATTCGGTTTGCACTCTGCGGTTGCACACGGCGTGTGCTTAATATTTGTTGTATGCCTCATTTGGCTAGCTTCGGTATTCGCTTCGTTTTTAATTTCTTGCTTTTTTGCTCCAAGGCCTGGCCGGATGGCCGAATGGCCGCCTGGCTGGCCTTTGCAGCGCGACTTAATTGAAAATTCAATTAGACCTGTGTAAATATTTTTTTTTTCGGGGCAGCTTCATCAGTGGGGAAAAACCCCTGGCGGCAGCTGCAAATTGAGTTAAAGTTGTTTATCTAAATAAGAATGAGTGCAGCAGCTAGCAGCAGGTCTGCTTGCCACCTATCGCCTTCTGCGGTTGCCTCTGCATTTTAATTAGAGTTTAAATATCTCAGTGCAAATTGGAAACTTTATTCAACAGCAAAATGAAAGTGACTTCGCCTTCCTTGCAGCACCATCCTCCAGTTTTCGGTGTTGGTCAAGCAACCATCCTTTGAATGCTGCAAAGTCAACATCGTTGATTAAATAAATACATTTCTATGACGCACTTTCACTTTCAGTTGGGTCTGCAGAGAAAGTAGAGACAGATCGGGGTCACCAACTAATAAGAAGAATGTTTGGGTCACCAAAACTCTTTGGGGTAATTGGTAATTATGATGTCCAGATCTAAGCAGACTTTCGAAAGACCTTTCCAAGACAAGGCAATCGCAACAGTCCCTTCCAAACTTCTATTCTATCTCCGCTTTCTATCTGAAAGAAGCACTATCCAGAGTGTGGGGGGGAGAGTCCTCTCACGTTTCCATTGCTTCTTTTTTCCGTGCTTTGGCTCACTGTACAGCACGTGACTTGATTGTCAGTTGCAATTTAAGAATTTGATAGTTTGACAATGCATTTTGGCTCGTTTCGCTGCGTTCAGCTCCCACCAGCCACCAGCCATCCACCCAACCATCGATTTCTATTCGATTTCTATGGCAAATAGAGGGAGTGGGTGTCAGACCAGCGTAGAGGTCATGAAGCAGTTGTGAAATGTATTGCGTGCTGTGGGGATTTTTAGAGAAAAAGAACGAGTAGAACAAAAAGAAAACAAAACATTAAGATGGCGCATAAATAAACGTGCATTTATCTTGTTTTTTGGGTGATTTTTGGCCAAGGAATTTCAAATATGTGCCATCAGTCGCCTTGGCTAATGTCTCAATTGTACAATGCGTGGCATTATTTAAAGGAAAGCAATGGAGATGCCTGGGAAAACGATTCGTTTAAGGGGAAAATGTTGAAGAAAGTCTCTGAATTGAATTCCAAAAGGAACCTGAAGATGTTTTAGTTTCTATGGATGAATCTTGGCCAGAGCTTGAAGGTGTAACGGCCCTAAAAAGACGAAGACTCGGATATCTGTTCAGAATCGTGCGATTTAATGCCCGATCTTCCGTTCGGTCTCTTAAAACCCACAAAAGGAAGGCCAATTCAATATTAACAGCCGCCAAACCAATTGGTCAAATTGAATGGCAAGCGAATGGCTTCAATCGTTTCAATCTTTCGATTTTTAATGCGCTTTCCGCTTTCATTTTATATATATATTTTTGCAACCTACTTCCAATCCTTCTCTGCCTCTGTCCCGGTCTCTTTCACTCTCTCTTTCTGCTTCGCTTTGTGCGAGTTTTACTCATTCATGTGCAAAACTTTTCAATGGCAGGGCAGAGGCCAGCGAATGGACAGGGTGGATTGGTCAGAGCTGGGAACCACAGTTCATTTAAGCGTGTAAAAACATAAATCAAAAAGGCCTGGCCTAATGGCAACCAGCCCTGCCACACACACACACAGACACACACCTCCCTTCCTGGCGCCCCCTCCAGTCCCATTGTTTTCCCAGTGCGCCCTACCGCCTTTCTCTTTCATCCCCACACGAAGTGTATATAAATTGCCTACTTGCATTTTAATTAAACTGGCTAAAAAGCGTAACCAATGTCAAATGCTAGACCAACTTTCTGTGCTGTTCTGTTCCCCAGTTGCCTGTTTCCCTGCCCAATGTCCAATCCAGACACGGACAATGGCCAGTGATGTGGGCATTTGACTCTTTAATTGACCCACACACCGCAGTTGACCTTAAACAAATTGGAAAAGGATTCAATTAACTTTTGGGGTACAGTGTGGGGCATGTTTTTGATTTTGTTTCTTTGAATGGCAGATAGATCCTTCCAAAATATGTTTATGGCCTCCATCATACCATTACCTTTTTATGCTTTCTTCGCATAATCTTTGTCCGTATTTCCCTGGAGCTGTTTGTGGCAGCTGCTGCCGGCCCCGGCCCCCCTGCACTTTGATGTAAATAATGTTTGCTAAATATTTCCCGTTGCAATGCAGCGACTCTCTCATTAAATTTACATTTTCGTCGACGTAAAAAGTACACCAAGAACGTACGGGGGTGTTGGCGGCGGCGTTGGCTGGCCATTTTTGGTCAACATGCCACTTCCAGTTGACAACATATGGCACCTCTGGCCGAAGGAGAGCCTGTCGGGCAATTTGCCTAACCCTCATGAGCGGAGCGGAGCGGTGCTGAGCGGAGGAGACAGCGTGACCAGGTAATGGACTGTAATTATGCTAAATAAGCCATGTAAAAAGTGTGGGTGAGTGGAGAGGAGAGCAGAGCAGAGGAGAGGGATGAGTGCCAGGCAGGGCAGTGTCCTGCCCTTCCGAGTGGCTATGTCCTGCTGGGCCAGTTCGGCTTGAGTTGCTTTTTGTGATGGCTGAAGTGGCTTTAATTTTGGAGTTTGGAAAATAGAATGACATTTTTTAATATTCATGAAATGAAGCCTTTCTTTCAAGCCCATCTTTCAAACCCCTCCTTTCCTTGTAGATATTTTTCACACTCATCTGTCAGCAAATAAATTTGCTTAACCTTTATTTCGGGCCTGCTCATCCATTATTTTATTTATTTACATTTATTTCGAGCCACTTTCGCTCTCCATTTCCGTTCCGTCTCTGCACCGTTAATCCTTGAATAATGCTGTGCCATTTTCCGAAAGGAAAACTCTGCCATATGAGGAGACACTCTAATGGGGGCGGGGTTCTGGGATTGGGAGCATCTATTAATGCCGAACAATTTACAGTTGCTTTTCAGCCTGCTTAACCAGCCGCCGTTTCGGTCTTCAGTCCTTCTCTGTTGCTCCCCCATTGAGAGAGACCACCCACCCACTCTCGACCCGCCCGCCGACCACCCACACAGAAAAGCTGGCAGCTTGAAAGCAGACCAGGGGAAGGCCTTAACATTTATGATTAATGAGCCTTAACTTTTGCACTTCATGGCAATTTATGCGGCGTCTGGCCATTTGGCTTTTTCGTATCTTTTTGCCAGACTCCGGCACCCGCCCCGCCTACCGCCTCCTTATCACCCCTCCATGGACCGTGGGTAAGTTAAGACAGGCAACAATTGTAAATGTTTGTTGCGCAATTAAAAGTCCGATCCAATGTTGGCATTTATTCCCCCCCCCCCTGGTAATTTGATTTATTCAACCCGCCTCCACCTCCGCCCACGTCTCCGTCTCCGACAACCGAAATGGTAGCAGCCACAAATCAACAGAAGCACAGAGAATGATGGGGCAAAGTCGCAGAATCAAGTACCCTGAAAGAATCGTAATGTGGGATATAGTAAACCCCTTGTGGTTGGAGATCTATGGGGTAAAAGGGGAGTGTTAATTGAGACTGGAGTAAAGTCTTAGAAAGGAGCAAGATAAAGGCCCAGAGGATCGCCTAAAAATCTCATTCATACTTCGGAAATCCATATAGATCTATGAAAATTAATACACTGATGGATTCTGGGAGAGTGGCTTCCTTCATTCTGAGATAATACAAGATTTTATACTCCATAGTTCTTTGAGGCTTCTCTCCCTTCAAGTCCTATCCCATATACCCTCTCGGAAGCGTGTCTGATGGACCGTTATACGTACAAGTACTGCCACAAATTGTCAATAAACATATCAATATGCAGCACGAAATTGGTTTAATGTCAATCAACAAAGGGGAAAAAACTGACAACGTTTGGCGACCGATTGGGGCCTCATCCATCAAGGGGTAGCAAAAAAATTTTTGTAAAATATTTACATAACACTCCATAAAGCTGGTGTATTATATAATTGGCATAATTCGTTATTCCGAGTCGGTTTTAATGTTAGAGATCTGGGAAAATATTTAATTAAATTCTTTGAAGACAGAACCGATCAGGGCATATATCTTTCGAAGGAGTGGAACACTTTTCATTGCCTTTGCTGATTTGCAACTAAATCAATAAGGGCTTAACAGATTCGAATGGCTTAGTATTAAATGGCATACAATTACTTTGGCCTTCCAACGGAATGCATATTTGATAAACGGATTTCAGCATTTATTGGCCATATAACACGATAAAGCAAACAGAATGGGCTCCCTTTCTCCCAGGGCTTCAATCATTAATCTCTTCGAATCAATTTCCCGGCGTTGACCTCCATTTTAAATATGCATGGCAATTACAATTACAAAATTATATTTCCATATTCCAGCAACAACTGCCGAGAGAGAAAGGAGAAACCCTTTCATTTGTCATTTTTTTTGTTCTTTGATGAAATTTCGCCCTTAATTTCCAATTAAAATTGACAAATCTACAACAACAAGCGGCCAGAGAAAGGGGTGGAGTGGGTGGAGTGGTTGGAAGCCGCAAAAGCAGCAAAAATTAATCATTATCAGTGTTGATAAGCGCCTGAATTATTTCACATTTCCAGGACATTAAAAGTGCATTAAAAACCGTAATTAATATAAAAAAAGAGATACATATGTGTGTATAAATATAGGTCTGGTCTTGTAAGCGGAGAACCATATGTAGGTTAAAAGGTCTTTCTGTCGTCCTTCCAAAAGACACATGTTTTGGAGGAGGTCATGTCTGTGAGGCTTTAAAAGCAGCTCTGACAAAGTAGTATTTTCGGTGCAAAGAAATGAAAGAAAGTTAGTCCCGAACGTCCCAAGGAACTGGTCTTGCAGAAGACTCAATCCTGAATGCAGGTAGCTTTTTTTCAATTAAAAATCCAAAGGAGTTTTCATAGCCCTTTATTTTCTCATTCCTATATTTATAATGAATCACATATTCGTCTACGAAGCAGTCAAAAAGTGTTCTGAATTCTATTGCTTGGAAGAGAGATATCCATCCATTAACAGATCTTTCGCTGTACTGAAACCACCAGAAAGGTATGACCACAGCAATTACCTTCCAAACCTGTCATTAAGTATATACAAAATCATTTAAGCTAAGGGTATTACCCACAAAAGTAACAGGTTATCCCATAGTCCATAGCTTATTTAATAATTGTAATTATTTAATTAATAATATAATATATAATATGCCCCAATATCTCGATCAGTACTTCCCAGGCGACAGCCCTTCTATATTTATTTCTGCTTCAAGAGGGACTCATTGGCCATCAGAGTGAAGAGCAAAGAGTCAACGGCTTCCTCCAAAAATAAGAGGAAAGTAATGCCTAGTCGGGCGGGACGGCACCGCAATACTAATAAGACTAATGAGGGCAGTGGATTCGACCTCACCAGAGAGAAGTTTTTGTACCAGAAAAGTATGAAATTACCTTCCAAACCTGTCATCAAGTATATATAAAACCATTTAGGCACACAAGTGACAGAGTATCCTCCAGAAAGAACTCTCTTTTGTAAACATATTCCACAGAAAACATAGGGAAAAAGTGCCCCAGTAGGCCCCCGAAGCTTTTCTAGAGGTATTTCCTTATACAATTTCACTGCAACCGTCCAGATCTCCCCCAATAATTTGCGCCTTTACACACTTCCTCTACTTAAATTGCTCAATTTTTGTGTTTACTTTTTCGTTTTCGTGTGATATCAAATTTCATGCAAATCTAACATTATGAGGCACAAAAAAAAACGAAAGAACTGCCAACTCAGACCCCAGAAGCAGGGCTGAGGGGAGCGGAGGTGTCAGGGAGGTGTAATGGAGGGATAACTGAGCCTAAATAGGCGTTTCGTGACTTGCAGGCGAGTCGGCGAGTCGGCGCGACGGTTGGGCCAGCCCCTCGCCATTAACGGGGCCTAATTAGGCGCGGTCTGGCAGCACCCGCGAAGAAAAAAGAAAACCATATAGAAATATTAAGCAAATCGCATGAAAATTTTGCAAATCATTCAAAGGGGGACATGATAGGGGGCTCTCTCTCTCTGGTCTCTGCAGCTGGCGAAAATTAGCTGGGAGGGAAATTAGCACGTTAGCGTGATTCACGCGACAGTTTTACAAGGCAATAGAACGGAACTCTTGGGGCAATAATCACCATTCATTTTGTTTGGGTCTTGATCGACACCCCACTCAGACCCTCAGCGAATTTCCTGCATTCGAATGGGATTTATGATAGCCAAGACAGCGAGATGTCTAAGAAGAGGCTACACTGAGAGAAAAATGGCTAAAATCTTCGGTTATTGCTTGGTTGGGCATTTATTCAAACTCCTTTAAGTCACATCAATAGCCAGGACATTCTGCATGGCCACTGTAACGTTTCCCAGGTACATGGAGCTTCCTGCCGCATGCTGCAAGCAATTTCTCAGCTGCACGTTGACAAGCGGCTTGGCGGCCCGAAAGAGGCCCATCAAAACGGTGCCATCCTGCAAGGTCACCTTCACAGAGCGGCCCAACCAGCGCTGAAAGTGTTGCTGCTGCCACATCGTATTGATTTCGATCAATTGGGATTCCATTATGCCCGTTTATCAGTTTCAGATTTGGTTTCGATTTTCAGTTTGAGTTTGTTCAATTTCTTAGGTTCTGCCTTGTGAAATGTCTGTCAATAATGACTGAATTTTAAAAGAATTTCACTAAAAAATAAATATGTTACGTATTTAATTTTTAGGAAATATATCTAGGTATAAGTATTCCGTTCTCAGGGCTTTTTTCTCTAGGTTTAACTAAATATATTATAAATATTAACCATATTTTCCATTGTGGAATTATTAAAAATAAATAAATCCATAGCCTGCCTTTTTTTAAAAATATTCAAACTATTTTTAAACACTTTCCGACTGCCTTCAATTTTCTTTAAAAAGGTGTTTAAAACGTTCACGTGTTTTTGGTTTTTGTAAACTATTCCTTGAGGAATTCCGCACTTAAGTTTCAGAAGAAGTTCGTTAGTCCCACAAGGCCATGGTATTCCTTAAGGATTTATGTAGATTAATAAGATCTAAGGTTGAATCATCACCTTTTTTATTGGTTTATCTGTTTAGCTCTTGGATCTTCCCACAGAATAATTCATAACCCTCTGAACTTTCATTTCTTTCTCCTACTTTTAAGAGACATTTGCCGAAATCAAAACCATTGCTCTTAATTGGCATCAATATCTTTGTAGACTACTTACGACCAGTTATCCCCATAACTTTATGGATTTGCCAGCTGATAAACTTGCTTGAGTTTCCTTTAATTTCCGTAAGCCCCCCTCTCCCCCAGGCGACCATTAAGCTGTTGCACTCAATTCAATGGCCAAGAGAAGGAGAACTGCAACTTTCATTGCCAATCAAAATGCCATACACATGCAATCCACACGCAATCCACAACACACTAATCGCATTTCTCGCAAATGCTTAATGTCTCGAAGCCGGGCAGAATAAATACGAGACTGGACATGGGGATGAGACAGGGATAGAAAAACCCCCCGAGGATGGAGGGAGGGCGACTCCAACTAGCTGGAGCTTTGCTCTGAGTGCAATTAATTAAGCAAAGCTGAAAGTCATGCCCCCACACTCTCACTGACTCTCTCTCCCACACTCTTTCTCTCTCTCCACTCTCCACTCTCTTCTCTCGCCTTTCCTTGCCCGAACACACTCATATACGCACAAATTTAATTGCTTACAAGTTGGAAACATGGCGAAACACGATGAAGAGCAACAAGGAAGCCATGTCTCCTGCCAGGGCCGAAGCTTTTGATACTCTCGCAGATCAAGCGATCCAACTATTTGATAAAATTCGAGGATAGCATTACGTATATACAGAAATAATAGATCGTTCATATATACCTATAATTTTCATAGTTATTACCAGATTATTTAGCTTTCCAACTGATAAATGGATATGGCTATCGACTCGGCTTCCCTTCCTTTCCAGCATCTGATCCAAATCAAATCCAAATCGACTCGGCTTCCCTTCGCCTCCAACATCTCATCCTAATCATTATACCCCTGCTATAGGTCAGGGTATACTTAGAGCAGTACTTGCCAACAACAATTGTAATAAAGCGTCAAGAGCAAAGCAAGAAAAATTGCAACAAATGTTGAACTAAACCATAAAGTGTGATTAATTGAATATTTCTTATGCTGCACGTAGACGCAACAAAAGGAAATTCACTTTAGTGGCCCCCCGATCCCGATCCCCGATGCCCCTCCAACGGGCAACCCATTGTCCGCCTCCAGGGGGAGATCCAGGGGAAGAGAGAGTGTGTGTTCTACGGTAGCTAAATTTTCTAGCTGGCGGCAATAAATTTAAATAAATATACGATTACGCGTGCGTATTAAGTTGCTTCAGGCCAACGATGCCAGAGAGTCGGCTTCTGCAGAGTCGGGTCTGCATCCCAGTCAGGGTCCGGGTCCGGGTCCGGGTCGAGGCGTGGCGAGGCGGGCCACTCACCGCCAAGCACAGTGGATATGGTGGAAACATATTAATATCATATGATAGAGAGAGAGCTTAAGATGATGTGGGCTTAAAAAAGTGGTATGGTAGTTGGAAATCGAAAAGAAATAAATATTTATATGTAAACGATCAGTAATTTAGTAAAATGAAAGACTATACAATGCCAAAATGTTGCATAAAGGGACCTAAAAGCTGTTTTATAGCGGGTTTTTCCGTGACGCCCCGTAGACAGAGGCCGCTGGGCCAGCTGAGTCGGTCCCAGAATCCAACAACAATATATACGGTATGTGGCGAGGCGCAGAAAAGACTTGGCTTTTCGATCAGAAAATCCATCACAGTCTTTGGCGACGCGTAAAAGTCGGTCGATACGATACAAGGATAGCCCAAAAGAGAACTGAAGTATCAGTAAGTACCCCTCATGCCCGTACCACGAAGAATCAAAGGAAAATAGAAATGGAATTTGTTCCTGATGCATTTTTCTATCTGGGTGTTTGCTTTGTCTTTGAAAATAGCCTATGGAATTTGTTCCTGATGCATTTTCCCATCTGGGAATTGCTTAGTCTTTGGGAATATAGCCTACTAGTATCCTAGGAATTTTTGAAAATATCAGGGGTAAATGGGTAGTATTTAGGGTAATAATTACACCATTTCCTCGGCTTTGAGTCTTTTTTAATTAGCAATTATTTATTATAGTCCTACCAAGTCTTCCATCTGTCCCCATTGATTTTAAGCGATGAGGTAGTGAAAATTCATTTAGTTATTTGTATCTAATGCCAGTTTCTAGTAGCCACTCAATCTAGGAAAACCCTTAAGTACTCCTGTTATCCAATTCATTATTTTGCCCATTTTTCTAATCCGAATTCCGTTTCTCCATTCCACTGTGCCCCAGGGCTCTCGAGCAGCTTCCAAACTGCCGCCTATTTCACAGCTAGAACAATGGCAATGCCTGGGCTTCGCATTGCTCCCTGACTGCTCTGATGGTACTCTGGTCCGCGTCCACTGCTCCACACCCCGCCCGAACTCTCTGGCCCTTTCCTGTGGTGCCGCTCGTGGCTCGTTATCTGCTGACTTCTAATTCAGCCACAATAAATCAATGCAACGTGCTGCAGCGGCGACGGCGACGGCGGCGGCGGCACTGGCAACATTTTGCGGCGCAAATGTGTAAGTGAAGTTGATGAGTGTGCCCAGAGGAGCGGGAGAGAGAGCGAGTCATGGGGCGGGCTGGAGGGTCTACCGACTGGAGGCGTGGCCAGCCGCATGACAAACACCGAAACACTCACACAAAAATCTCTTCTCGCCTCGCTCGACTAATCGAAATTTGTTGGGCATTTGTGCTCATTTTTTATGCCGCCTTGTTGCCGATTTTATTTGCTTTTAATTGGCCATAATACAAATTTATTATGGGCCTCAACTTGTTAATGGTTCGTTAATGTTGCAAAACTTTTGCCACCGATCCGACCCGCTCCTATCCATGGCATATATCCAGGTGGTGCCTCCACCCCAAGGGCTGGCTTTTTTGTAATTAATTGAAAAACAACTGATTAATTAATTTCGGAAATTGTCAGAACCAAAAGAATAACAAAATTAAAATGCCTTTAATTAACTTGCATTAATTGAAAATATATATATTTTTTTGTAAGTTTTAATTTTTGCTTAATATATGCAAATTAGTTGTTGTTTCTGATATCCATGGAGGCTTTGAGGGTATGTTGAAATTTGTTAAAAGTTGGCGGCAGTAGAGTATTTATTTGTAATGTTTTTTGACTCCTAAGACCTCAAAAAAATTCGTTTAGACAAGTAATTCCTTGGTTTTTTTTGCTAGGGAACTGAAAATAGTCCCGAATTTCAATAAAAGTTTTATTCTCCTAAAATCAAATTAAAGAGCATCTTAAAGTCGTTCTACTCTTCCAAAGATTTCTCTAATTTATTTCCAGTCTAAAACATTTCATCGTAAATGTTTTTAATAAGCAAAAAACCTTTAAAAAGTGGTCATTTTAATTGGTTATAAGTGATTAATTTGTGATGAAATATAGGTATTATTGAGCAAAAAAAACACTAAAAATTTATGTTTTAGAAAGAATTTGTTTTTCGCTGGAAGCTTAGGGCAATTATTCATTCGGATGAGCTGTCAAACGGCAGCCATTTAAGGGGAATCGAAAGAGCAAAATTTATTCATATTTCAGAGTGAAACAAAGTTGATGAAAAAGACTACAATATTTCCCTAAGTCCTACATAAATGGATCAATGTATTATTTCCAGGAGAAAAGCGATCTTGGAGGTCAAATATTTGCTGAAAAATAATTGTGCTTCCATAAAACAAAATTAGGAGTCTGAAATATAAGAAATTAAATATTTTTCAAGTTGAGTAAATAATGAAAATTAATAAAAAAAAACCATGATTTCTGAGATGAAAAATGTAATGCCTTGAGGCAGGAAATCAACTGCTGCTGCAGAGAGTAATCTTTGAGTAGTGGCAACACTCTTTTACAGATATGATACTATATTTAAGCCACAACTGAATGATAAAAGCGAGTGAAACAAGTTGTAACAATCCCCTATAGTATGCACAGTGTACACTCAAGTAAAATGATATCCCAACACTTAATCGATCATTTTTTATATTGCACAACATGTGCAAAATTATGGAGGAGGAAGTTTCACAGTAATTTAGCCCCTCGAGAGGCTTGACCGTTCGGCGCCTCGAAAAGGTGTTCAACATTTAATGTCCCGTCCAGCAGTTGGGGTTTCGTTTCGGTAGCGGCGGCAGCTGCCACTGAAATTAAATCCTCCAATCAATTTTAACGAAATAAAAAAAAAAAAAAAAAAAAACCCTGAAGAAAGATACTGGAAAAAAAGATACATTTTAAATCCACAACTGGAACTGGTTCTTATGCAAAGCAGCTTGTGCATGTCCCCATCTCCATCTCCATCTCCATCCCTCCCTCCACTCCACTCCACTCTGTGTGGCACTCTTTGTCTGTCTCCCTCTGTGACTGTCCCCCTCGCTTGTCTGTTGTTGTACCCTTCCCCTTTCCATCGTTGGCATCTCCTCTGCGCGACTCTGTGTCTCTGGCTCTGGCTCAGTGCCTCTTGCCCTACTCCGAGAGGTGTTCGTGTGACGACGACAACAACAGCAACAACAACTATAAAAACCAATCATCAACAACAACAGGAACAACAATTGGCAAGCCGAGTCGGAATACATTTGTGCACCTGATGATGCGTGGCCAAGACGCGTGCCAAATGTGACAACAAAGGATTTGAATGGTCTCGTTGATGGTTCGAAAAGGGGAGCGATAGGGGAAAGGGTTCCGCTCCAGACACCAAGACAGCTGTCTGGCTGAAATCGAAAGTCCTCTCCTCCAGAAAGGGAACTCAACCACACTTTTGGTTGCCGATTATGGGTTGTGGCATGAATTCGATTGCAGCTGATGGGGTGCCAGAGATTTGAATGCACTTGCGAGATAGTTTGCAGTTTTAAGATGATGTTCAATGACAATTGTCGGGTACTGTAAACATGTGTCTTCTAATGGCAGAGCCAGAGAGAGAGGGAGAGCAAGTTTCTGTTGTTTGGGACGTTAGAGATTAGGAAAAGTAGTTGAAAAGTGGAGAGCCCTGCTCGTTGAACGTTGAAAATGTTTGAAAATCCATCTTGAGTGGACACAACCCTTGAGTGGAGCTCTGCCCTGCCCTGAGTGGAGCCAACTCTAGTTTAAGCTCCGAAATCCACAGTAAATTGTGTATTTATCACTCGGAAAAGAACCCATGAAGTTGCTGCCAATTACAGAGCTCTCTAGGTCCCAAAGACCTCCCTCTTAATCAAATATCTCAATTAGAAAGATTACTGGTTGTGCCTGGAATGACTTTACATTTTCATACAATAATTAATTGTAATTATCATTAATTTGCCTCGCCTTAAAACCCCCAACTAGTGCAAGACTTCCCATAATTATCTTTTATTTCCCCTTTTTGAGGGAAAATTCATTGGTTTCGGTTTTCCCGCATTCCAAGCGAAATTCTCGCTACTTTGTTTCCTTGCACTTAACCCCAGACAAAAAACAGCCACAACAAAAAAGATACAAGAAAAAGATTACGGTTCAATTTGTGCATTTTATTGTGATGAATCATTTGGATTATTATGAATAACTTTTGACTGGCAGTTGCAACTTTTTGCGTGCTGAAATTAATTAAGTCTGCAATGCCATGGCAACGGGGGCAGCGAGAGGGGAGGAAGCACTGAATAAGAGGCGGCGAATAGGGGACGCAACACACCCTGTCTACACCCTATCCACACCCACACCCACACCCACACACACAATTGGCAGTTGGTTTTCCTTCTTATCTTTTTCTCTTTTTCCCTTTTCATTTTTATGCGCCTGCTTAAATATGAATTGTGTTGCATTTTTGTGATACCCTGTAAGTCCAGAGTTGGAGGCTATGCTGTACTATGGGGTGGTGTATGTAGCAGATGGAGGGAATATTACTGAACCTTTTAAACTGCAATATATAATAATAATAAATTATAATAATAATAGTAAATAATAATAATAATGGTAAATAATAATATTAATAAATAATAATAATAGTAAATAATAATATTAATAAATAATAATAATAATAATAATAAATAATAATATAATAAATAATAATAATAATAATATATAAATAATATTAATAAATAAATAATAATAAAAATAATAATAAATAATAATAATAAATAATAATATTTAAGTGTAATATAATTTTATATCTATAATAGGACATAAACAATATAATATAAATATCAAGATTTCTTCGTAAGTCAAAACGAATATATTTTCGTTGACGAAATGAAAAGTAAACATTTATACAACAAAACGAACCTGAAAAAAAATCCCTTTGACATTCTAAAAATACAAAATAATAAAATAAAAACATTATTTTTCCAAAAGGCAGTTTATGGTTTTTTAAATACCATTCCGATTTTTTCATCAAGAAAAAATTTTCAAGATATAGCCTTGATATTTAAAACTATAGTTTTTAGCTCATTATCTAAAGAATTTTAAAGATTTATAATTACACTGGGCAACAAAATTTAACTTTTTCCTCCGCTGTGAACCAAACCGCCTGTTTCTGATAGATTTGGGGCCTTAAAAATGTTGTGGTGTTGCATAGTGCTATCAGATTACGATACGAAACCCCCTTTAAAATGTCCTTAGCAGTATGGGGATCCCTTATAGAAATACTTATCCTTCTATATTCCATTTACATTCCATTTTATATTACAAGAATACAGGAACCCTCTATCGAAGACTCTCTTATATATACTTTTAATTCTTTTTGCCCAAAAATGTAAGCTCTTCCAAATGCTGAGGTATCAATCAGTCTGTATGCCACACACCCCATGCAACATGGGCATATTTTTCACTTTCATCGAAGACTGGCCCTGCTGCTGTGGGGAGCAATCGCCCTCTGCCGACAGACGGGACGCGTGACCGGGAATCAAGCCAGACGGCCGGCCAGTCCGGCCAGTCCAGGCCAACTTGGGCCAGCCTTTGGCCCACACATGGCCAGGTTCGTTCTGTTTCTGGTTCTGCACAAATATGGTTTTTATGCCGGGTCATAAATGTCAATTCCCAATGCATGTTTCCCACTGCTATTTCGATTCCTGTTTCCTCTATTCTTTCTCATTCGTACTCATTCTCTCTCTCTAATTTTTTATATAGTTTATGGTCATTTCCAAGGTTTGTTGAACTTTTCAATTGCTGAGTCATTTGGTCTGTCGCGTGCCGCACACGTGAGGCAGGGTTCGAGGGCAGCTGTGGGCGTGCCTCTGTGGTTAGTCAGAGGACGACCATGTGTGTGTCCTTGAGCAGGCGAATGGAAATGGAAATGCACACACAAAGGGAAAGGAAAAGTGTTTTTTGCCACCCGTCTGCCAGGATTGTGTGGGGGGGCTCCAGTCCTGTCCGGTACGAACCTATAGTTAAGGATAATGATGACAAAAGAGCTTTTGTCAGGCTCGTTTTGGTTCGTTATGGGTTTCGTTATGTGATGACTTTTCAAAATAATTGAATAATTGCGGGCTGATAACTGAAGGAGTGGAAGAGGGTGTCTGTGAATGATTGCTGATGTCTGGTGTTTGTGCTGCACCTTATAAAGAGATGACAAGACCCAAGGGAAGCATAACCGTACTTAAAAGAGGGCAATATCATGGAAAATCTATCGACGGACGGACAGAACCCTCTCTAAGACATCTGGGAATAGAGTTTTGTCCCACGGAACATCGGTTAAGAGCCATAGGTATCAGTTTGAGGATATATAACCTGGAATATCCATCTGGAATATAGCTTTTTACGGGTGGAAGATGTCTTTCTGTGGATCTATCCACCGCCTACCGCCTCATCTATGTCCCTAGATCAATCCTTTCATTGCAGATCGGATCTTGTCTTCTTAACCTGAAGTTTTTTCGGCTAATATAATTAACTGGTCTCCTTTTATCTGGTATGTCAATCTGTAGGTTTCTCTCTGGACTTCCAAGAACCTTAACTCGGTTTCCACTAATTTGGTTTCAAATAAATCCCATCACAACGCAAAGAAGAGGGAGGAAAAGGATTCCAGGATTCCAGGACTCCGTCGGGGTCTGTTGTTGTTATTTTTATTGAGTCAACGCGTCGCAGCGTCAGAAATTAAGTGGAAATGAAGTGAGCACTTGAATTTCAATTGGAGATGCCCCTTCAACACAGGCCCAGAACCCAACCCCAGAACCAAAGCCCAGTCCAGAGCCACAGCAACCCCTGAGAGCAATCGCAATCCCTGCCCAAGAAAACCTCAGACCCAGGATCGAGCTATAAATAAGAACCAGAATACATTATTTTTACTTTTTGCGGTTGGAGAAGGACGTCCCACCTGAAGGACCGAACGGGAACGGGAAAGGGTTTTGTATTTTTGGCCCATGAAATTGTTTGACTAATGATTATTTAAGTGAATTACCATTAAGAGTTCTCCGTTTCTCTGCTTCTGCCTCTGCCTCTGCCTCTCCACTTTTCCGCCTCGAGTGGAATTGTATAATTGTTGACGAATGTTTTGGCATTGTGTTACTTCTGGCTTATGGCCTCTTCGGCCGCCTCTTCATGCTGCCTATTAATATTAATAAAGTTGATTAAAAGGCTTACACATAAAACTAAACAAATACACTCAAGCATACACACATTCACATACACTCGTACACGTACGAGTACAGTGACATTCGGTCGAGTATTTGCCTTTTGCTTTAAGTGGAACTCATTTTGATGTCTTTGATTTGGCTTAAATCGCATTTTGGGCATTGCTTGATAATGGAAATGGCAATTAAAGTAAACAAAACAGCAACACTTTAAATTGTTAAGCAAACAAATATGAAATATGAAACTATTTGAAACAAGAGAGAGATATGGTAGTGGGAGTCTCGCCTCAATTAATTAATCGATTTTTAGTTTATTTTATTGCTTGGAAAATGGTACTTTTTCTCTGAGAGAAGAAGAATACTTATATTTAAATTAAGCAAAATTAAATATATAGTAATTCATCCCAATTAGTATTGAAAAAATAAAAAAATAAATATTATTTTTGATTTTTATTGAAAAATTATATTTAATTATTTTTTTTCTTCGTTTTTTGTAATACAAATTTAAAAAAGATAAATACATAAAAATTTTGAAATAATTGTTAAACTGCAGTTTTTATTTTAAAATTTATATCAGTTACAGTTCCTTGGTAAAAAGTCATTTTAACACGGCCCATATTTATTCCATATATATATTCCACTTTAAAATGAATTTAATGTATTAAATTTGTAGGAAATATATTTTATTTAAATATGAAATATATTTATTTTAAAATGAAATATATTTAAATTAAATATTTTCATATGAATTTCTAAATATAAGAGAACCTTAAAATTTTAATATTTTTAATAATTTATTTAATTATCATTTATTTTTTTTATTTTTTATTTATTTTATAATTTATTTATTTTATTTTTTTATGAATTTATTTATTTTATTTATTTTATTTTTTTATTTTTATTTTATTTATTATCATTTATTTACTTTATTTATTATAATTTATTTAATGAGAAAAATCGGCATAAAAGGAAAATTATTATCAACAAAAAAAACTAAAATTTCTTTGTAAAATTCTACAAATCCAGTTCTGGTTTTGAATATCTCACATCTCAATTGAAAAGTAAAGAATTTGCCACATTTTATTGGCAATTGCATTCCCTTCTGATTTTCCCAACCAAAAACGTGGATAATTCTTTAAAGCCGGACGTTCCTCAGTTCAACATTTCTTTGCTTTAATAAATTATATCCATGACACTTATAAGATATAGCATTTCGATTTAGATCTCTGCCCACAAAAGGTGCTACAAAGTAAGCCATAAAATCGTTTAGTTCCTGGAACACAAAAGCCTCCGCAGCACACAGCAGTTTAATGCTTGATAAATGCTTGAGTGACGGTCATGTTCAGTTCTCGGGTCTCGGGTCTCGGGTCTGACCGGCTTTTGGTCTGGTTCCAAGATCCCAGATTGCTTACTCGAGCAACAATTTCCCATAAACAGGCGTTGCTAAACCGATTTGCATGCTTTGAGGGATTTCCCAGGCTTCCGCAACAGCGACGCAGGAGCCTCCTCCTCCTCCTCCCAGTGTCGCCCCATTCAGGCGTGGCATGTGGCACAAACTTGTGAGGGGGGAGGAGAGGAGAGGGTAAGATAAGCACAAATTAGTGGTAAATTAAGGCATCAGCAGGGGACAGGAGACAGCAGCTCAATTGCTGCTGTTACTGCAGCTGGTTCTGGTTCTGGGTCCCATAGTCCTGGGTACACTCACGGCAAAACATGTCTGTCTCAGACCCCCATTTTGATGGACGTGCACTCAACACTTTCACCAGCTGACAGTTACCCTACAATAATCCTTTCTTCCTTCCTCCCAGTGACCTCTCCTCTACCCCCATCGGACTGTCCCCCGTCTATCCCCCCAAAGCGCAAATCCTACGTTTTCCTTATCAGTTTTCAATCACATTTTCACTCGCATTTCGGTACCGTTTCGTACCCTGGCCATAAATCAACAAGACGCCCCATAATCCTCGATTCCGGGGGGGTGTCAGGTAGAAAGGGTGCATATGAGAGCGGGCTAGAGAGCGATAGGCACCTTCCAGCAAAAATAGATAAAAATTGACAGCTTGACATGTGTACAAATAGCAAATACGCGTATCCCTGCCCCGCCCCCCGAAAGGACTCCTGCGTCAAAGGGAGACGTGTTTTAATTTTATTGTACGGTTGCCGCTTTCAAGGTTTCCTTTACCCCCAAATTTTATTGGTGTGGCAGTGGAACATATGATGAGAAATGAGAAACCAATTGGTGGTGTCCTGCCACGTGTCAAACGCGATCAGTTTTGGCTTCCAGCTGCGGCCTCAAATGTCCTTTGTTTCATTTTCCGGCCATGCACCTGTAGATGGTTCCATTCTCTGGCAAGTCGGGGTTTCTTTGGACTCAGGGATTGGAGGTTTTGTTGGCTCTAATCGAAATGTATCTCGGGACATCTGTTCAAATTCCTTCTTGTAACTATTTTAGCTCTAGCTTCTACGCTTATTTCTGTTTTTAGTTAGAGAAATATATTATAATTCTTTATAAAATTTATAGTCATCTCTGGTCGAATTTATGGCCTTGTTCCATGGCTCATTTCTAGTCCATCGCCGGCTCTCTTATCGAATATTTAGTTTATTTATTTATCTATCAAGTCATTAATGTTTTTATGGCCATCTGCCGAAGCATATGGTATTTGATTTACTGTTTTTAAATATATTTTGAAATTATAAAATGCCAATAAAATCATGGCTAGAATATTAGTAGAATATTCGATTAAGGGGACTTTCTTTAAAAGGAAATGCTAGTACTAATACCATAATGATTCTGTTCTTAATCACTGGTTAATCCCCAAACCATATTGAATGCAATCCTTCAACATATCACATCTGTGACATCAAATACTGCATCCAAAGATGCAAAGAAAACTGCTGACAAATTCCCCAAGCAATTACCGAGCCATTAACTGGTGATGTAACCACTCATCGAGTCCGTTGCCTTCAGGCGTACTCGTACGAGCAGACAAGACAGGACCTGCTCGACTGCAAGAACATAATAAAGCAATAAAAAAAGAAGAAGGAGCACAGAAAGAAAGGCAGAATGAAAGGACGAAGGAAAGGTAAATGCCGGTGAGGGCAACTAAAGAGCCGCAAATGCTGCCTGGCTGCCTGGCTGGCTGCCTGCCTGCCCTCCAATCGCTCCCTTTCTTGTGCCTTTGTCTAATTTATCATCAAACCGGCAGCAGGACAAAGGACAAAGGACATGCGGTGTGGTGACCATGGAACCAGCTGGCTTCCTGACTAACCCAAAACCCAAACCCGAAACTGAAACCGAAACTGAAGCCGAAGCCGAAACTGCGGGCCTGGAGGCTTATGACTAAATTGAAACAGGTTGAACAGGAATCGCATAGGTAGAAGGACTCTTTAGGGAGTTCTTGGCGGAAGAGAAAGAGGCTCCAGAGAGTACTTCGAAGAGGCATACCAGCCCTTCCTTGTCAATCATTTGACTTTTCACTTGAACCGATATCTGTTTACACACAATACAAAAACAGCTCCGAGATCAAAGCGAGCGGACAGCGACAGTGAATGCCACTTGAACACTTATCCCAACACAAACACAAACACAAACACAGTCCCTATCCCTATCCCTGTACTATCCATCCAAGATCCCTCCGCCTGGGGCTTATCTCACTTACAAGTAATTGTAATATTATCCCTAATAAGCAAAAGATTGATAGCATTCTAGGGAAAGCCATGGCCCTGCCATAAAAATCGCTCAAGGGGGGGAGGGAAATTATTAGAAGAGCCTCTCACTCGACACCAGGACCAGCACCAGCACAAGTCCGAAAAGGACACAAAGGATGGCCGGCCAGTCCGGTTATCTGCGGACCTCTGCGGACTGGCTCCTCGTCTCATCATCACTTGAGTAAACAATGTCATAAAATCATCAATCAAAGCCTTGGCCTCCTGCCACTCCCCGAGCCTTTCCAATCTCTGCCTTTGGTTTGTTCTCGTGCTGTTTTCTTGGCCTCCGCCTCCGCCTCAGAGCCAGCCAGCTCCTTTCTGGTCTTTGGCCCTTTGTGTTTTGTGTTTGTGCCTCTGTCTCGGGCCCTAAACTGTTTAAGCAAACAACACAGCACTGGACACGCGTCCGGATTTGGTTTTTGGCTTGGGTTTCCATGTCTCTACCTACACGTACCCCTCACCCTCTGGACCCTGGGCCTGTTAATACAATTAAGTGTTAAATTTGTTGCTGCTGCTTCTTTTCGGGCTCGGACGGACAATGTTGGGATATTCGTAAGTCGGGCAAATTGTTTTATGGGCGTGCCGCTATTTACATTATAAGTAGATATGGGATGTCGGATACGGGCCCTGTTCTTGTGGTTTGAGTAGATTTTCCGTCGGGATTTTCTCGGCTGCAAGATGGAAATGACATTAGCCTGTGTGGGGGGTGGGGCCTTGAATGGCATCATAAAGTATGGAACTATATTCACAATTGGCTGAAGGGATGAGGGGGTGAGGGTTACGGACATAATCTTTATTAGGTGTGTGTTTCTCACTTGGGAATTGCTGCCATCTAAATTAGCTCATCTCAATCGTGCTGAAGGGTCTTACGAGATTAACATTTCGGGGATCTAAATTGCGGAAAAAGAATTTTTGGGCATTATACCAGTAATATTATGTAATATAATCTCTTAAGAGACATATTTCTTATAATTATAGAACATTAATGGTCTTTCAGGCTCGACTTTACTTTAAGGAGAACCTCTAGAGACGAATACTTCGCTGTTTAGCAAATACAGGTCTTCCTTGACTCCGAAAATTAATCTCCCCTTAAAGGAGATACTATTTACGAATATTAAGTGTCGATCTGTGTAATCCAAAGGATATACTTCTGATTGAGATCATTATTCACCCAAAAGTACACCAATTCTTTTGGTATAGAATCTACAACAGATAAAGGCTACATTTATTTGGATGTACTTTCGATTTACACCCAAAATTAGTGGTTCCAAAAAAGGAAGACAGACCTTCGCATTTAACCTTCTCTCTCCCAAAAACATTCATCGTTTTTAGATAGAACTTCTACCAAATTGTTCTGGCCTTCGTTCTTCCATAGAGATACTACCCCAGCAAGATCAATCATGTCCACTTAGCTGCCGAATCACCCTGACCTACACCCACACATCACCGAAATATACACCCACAGCCAACATCATGCAGTTTTCTAGGGGAACGGTCTGCTTCGAGCACGCAACATCGAACATTGCCCCTCTTCGAGCCGGCAGCATCGAACAGCGGCTGTTAGAACTCCGTTAACAGCGTATAAGATGCAGGTTCCAGCGGCTAATCGCTAGATGGCGCCACTGTTAACAGACACACACACTTCGTGCGGGTGCTGTTAAGGCTGCTGTTAGCCTTCGTTGAGGGCGATGGTTGCTTCGTTTGCCGTCGGCTTTTTGTTGTTTTTGTAAATCGCATTCGGTTCTGGGCTTCGTTTGGGGTTCGGTTTATTTATGCTGCAGCATGTTGCATGCAACATTTGGTGTGACGTGGTGGGGGCGAAACGGCCTTGCCGCCGACGTTCGCCGACGTTCAACCCGCCTGCTGCCACACCGAATTCAGTCATTGACGCGCGCGGTTCGACAGGCACGGACGCTTGGCATAACGGTTCTTCTTCGTCAGTTCGTGTTGTGTGGCTCTCAAGCATCCAACCACCACCCACACCCAACCACCCACCCCGACAAAGGCTCTCTTCTGAGATTTACAGTTCGTGCGTGACAGCGCCAGCTCGTGAGTGATGCCAAAGAGTGATGCGAAAGTGCGAAAGTGTGTGTGTGCGTGCTAGTGTGACCGCTTGACGGTTTTCAAAAATTTGGAAAATACAAAAAATATCAATCGTATGAGATGCCTCAATCGCTGCCACAGATCGGTGACGATAACGGAACAAAAAGCGGAGATTAAAAAAGATTGAAACAAAGAAGAAACGAGCTATCTGTGCCCCTGCCTCTGCCAGTGTGCCCCTGTGCCCTCTCTCTATCTGTGCATGTCTGTGCGTGTCCACCCGCCCGCGTGTGTGTGTGTGTGCGTGTGCCAGTGCGTTGTCTAACAATTAATTAGCATTTAAATCGCTCATTTATCTAACGTTAGACCATCCAGCCATCCAGCCATCCATCCGAAAGGCGGCCCTAATCAAACAACTAAAAAGAAAAAACGTGAAAAACGTGAAGGGAAAAACGAGCCAACAAACATTCTGTAAGTAAGTGTGTCAACCTGTTAATTACCATAAAACAAACACTGAAATCAAGCCAAATTAAATTACAAAATAATACAAAACATTGCTGGACCTTTAAGCCCCAAAAGAACTGGCGAAATGCTTATGGGGTGGGGCGGGGAGGGGCTAAAAAAGTGCGTAAAAAACACGACCGGCCGTCCTGAAAAAATAACTAACATTTGCATTCAAATAAACACGAAAAACACCCGCAATAAGTGCTGCTGGGTCCTGTTCTCCGGGGAGGGATGTCCCTTTTTTTTTGGGTCAGAGAATGTTTTCCCTTTTTCGCGAGATTTTTCCCAGAATTTTGTTTGTTTTTTTTCGTGTAATATTTGTTGGTCTCCAATTTGTCGAATCCTTGGCTGGAGAATCCGGGATTTGCCAAAGGATTTGCATATACTGGCATAAACTGTCAAAATGGTTTAATCTCCAGGAGAACGGCAGATTTAAAGGGTGCCCTACCATATCTGGGAATAGATTAGATTTTTGTTTGATTTTTCCCATGTGAAATCTGTTTAAATATTTTTGAAGCAAATGAGTTCTTTTCTGTGTGGTTTAAGGGGTGAATATACTGAGTAAAGTACCTATATTGATCATATGGAAATATGAAAGTGTTTAAGAAGCTGGGGATTATTTTGAAGTGCTCCATTGATTTTTCGGTGAATCCAAGATCAAGATTTTGTTCCAAATTTAAGGCTTTGTTAATCAGTTTTCATTAAAGATTTTTGTTATTTTTTCTACAGATTAATTATAGATTAAAGACGGATTATGGTGCATAAATTTATTGAATATTTGGTATAGTTTTTGCCCCACAAGGAAACCGGTTTCCCTTGATTTATGAATACAAATATTTGATTGGAATTGTTCGAAATATTATATTTATTTTTATAATATTTATTTTTAAATTTAAATTTAATTTTAATTTTTATAACATGAAAAAATGTACCAATATACAGATTTGGACTACAAAATCTCACAGAAATATAAGACTGCTAAATAAATAAAAGAAAAGATGTCACCTCTCTCCTTTCACCTCATCTTCAGGGCAGTTTCCCCTCAAAGGTTTCCATCTAATCTCCCTCCATTCACACCTGAAAAGGCACTCTTAATCCCTTGAGTATATAGTACTCTGTGGATAACTGTCGGTTCTTCTGCTGTACTTACAACTGTACAGAAAAGCTCTCCAAAGACAGCTTGACCTTTTTGCCCAATAACAAATCCAAATTTGTAAAGCATCAGGCTAATGAAAAGCCCTTGACTTGTCTGCTGTAAATGGAAATGGAATCAAACCAAAAAACAACAACCAAATTGATCCCAAATGTCAACGGAATGAGGCACGCTCTCCAAGAGCGGGCCTGAGAGCCGTGTGCCCTATTAGCCTCCAATAAAAATTAACCTGGCTAGCCCCCATCCACCATCCCTTCCCAGACAGCCAAGACAGCCATAAATCTACGGACAGGCCGCAAAGTCAAATGAAAATAGCACGTTTTCACTCCCGAAAAAATATTTTCATTAAAAGTGTGGAAAAGATTCACAATATGTGAAAAAAAACAACAGGCAGCTGGCAGCCAGAGAAAGAGAGAGAGAGAGTGTTTCTGGGAGGCTCTGGCTGGCGTTGAGATGGGGAGAAGGGAGCATCAACATTCATCAATCTGTCAGTGGGGCCTGTCAGCTGTTTTAAGCACCCACAAAGTGCTGTTCCAGGCAGACCCAACAGAAACAACAGCAGGAACAAGCACAGCAACAGCTACAGCAATTCGGAGACGCCACACAGTCATTCAATAAAGATTGAACCAAAGTGAACCAGCAAAACCAGAAGATAAGATACGGTCGAAGATTGTGATACTCTTGCGGGTCGATTGTTTCAGTGGTTTATCAAAATATATATAAATATAGTTATACGACTTTGAAGGGTTTAATGAGCTTAGTATCTAAATATTTGTATGGCCATGAGATCAAAGAATCAAGTATCCTTAGAATCTGACAGAAGTGTGTACTGAAAGAAGAAGCGGCACTCATTTTGTACTTATTTTGTTCCGAATTAATGCCAATAAAGAACTAACGTCTAAAACTATGACCATACCATAGAAAAACATTGCTTAAAACATGGCGAAGGTGCAGAAAATTCAACTTTGGGTCGCTATATCTTCAGATATATCCACTTTATCAACACGAACAAAAAATTCTGTAAAAGGTCGTCTAATTCTCGTCTTAATCCATTAATTGCTTTGGTTATCGGCGCTGCCGAAGCCGAGTAAAAATTATAAAAGTGCGTAGAGTCACCAAATTGCAGTTTTTGAATTTTTAAAAAGTTTTTAGGCGTATTTTGAAAAATCCAAGTATGAGGAAATGATCTACTCTTTCAGGCCTGCAACCTAATTTTTGTCTTTGGAAATAGTTCCTTCTCTTCACAACAAACATCTGCTAAAAGTCCTAGTACTCCCCTAAAAGGGTATCCATATAAAGAAGGATGAACCAGACCAGACTCTTTCAAAACCAGTGAAAAACAAACACAAAAAATGTAAATGTGAAAATTTGGGAATGCACTTCTTTGTGGCCCTTTCGACAGACGTTGTACTTTTTCTTGGGCAAACTTTGGTTAACTTTTTCTTTATTCTGTTAGCTCTTTGTTTTTTTTTTTTTTTTTTTTTTTTTAGCCACGCGCAAAACGTGCGCCAATCAATTCCAAAACGAACCGAAACAAGCAAAAGATACAAAAGAAGAAAAAACCCTTAACCGTGTGAACATTTTTTCACTCCCACGGCAAAAACAAATTAAAGGCAAGAGCAACAATAACAATAACCAAAATGAAAATGAAAAGGAAAAAAAAAAATGAGAAGAAGACCGCGTCAAGTCGTGTTAAAATTAGAGACAAAAGCAATTTGTCTTTGTGCAATACTTGAGTCGATACTCAGATACTCAGATACAAATGTATACTTGGAACCACTCGAAGATGTATCTTGCAGATACACATTTACACATTTACATCTGATGAGCCGACTGCTTGGGTCTATTAAGCGAACGTGTTGATTGATTTTTATTTTCATGGCATTACATGTAGAGATATCTATGCCCCATCCCCATCCCCATCCCCACCCACAACCGCCAGAAATTGTCTGTTTTCCCATTGCGGTTTTCCTTCTTCTTTTTTTTTGGTTAATGAAAATTCAACTCGGCTTTCCCTTCGGAAAAGGGAGGGCGGGCAGAGTTGCTGCTAAATCATTCAGCACTTGAGCATTGCCGAGGGTTTTTCATCTCCAGTTGATTCTATTAATTACAGAATCGAACTGGAAAGTGGGTCTGCTCTGTCGATGACTTATTAAGGAGTCTCGGTCGCGTCTCGTCTCGTCTCAGGAGAGGGAGTTTTCATGCTCTGGTTATTCCGAGAGTTTAGAAAATGTCTCTGAAAGGAAGATACGCGTTGGGGGATGGCTGTCTATAGGGCAAAAGGCAATTCCTTCTTTAATTTCTATAAAGAAAGGTGGACCATAATCTTGTTTCGAACCCCCTTAAAGGGTATAGCTGAAGTCGACATGCTGTCCCCATTCTTCCTCCTTTCTGCCCCAAAAAACACTTCCCTTTTTTTTAGTCAACACCTTAGCAAATAGATTTCAGTGTCGCCCCAGCACTTAGACTGCTGCCTGCCACTGCCGCAGCCACCGCTGCCTGCCACTGCCAGCCACTGCTGCCTGCCACTGCTGCCTGCCACTGCTGGTTGCCAGTGCCACTTGCCAGACCAAAAATTGATTGATTTTATTTGTCCGAAATGGGAGAAACGAAAACTTCGGGCAAGTCTTTCCCCCCCAAAAAAAAAGGAATCGACCAGAGGTATCTGTGACTGACATTTTGTGGTTAACTCATTTACACAGCTCCAGCCTCAACCTTTGACCTGTTTCAAGCACCCCTTCATCTATGCAAATTTGTAGAATATTTTCATTATTTAGGGCTGCACTGGGGGACCCTCACCCTCACCCTCCCACTATTCTATGGGTATTCTTTGCCAAAAATATAAATTCCTCATTCACTTACGGTTTGGTTTGTTTCATATTTCCTGGTCCTGGTCCTGGCCCTGGTCCTGGCCATTTCTATTCCCATTTTTTGTGTGCATTATCGATGAGAGGAGGTCTTTCATTTGTTGGAAACTTAACCTGAAAGCTCTCGGCGTAGCTGGGACTCGATTTCATTTCCGATGCTGCATCTGCAAGAAGCAAAAATTGTCATGAATAAATGATGATGCCGATGAGGATGGATGTCGGGGACATACAAATATTTTACACAGTAAAATCTCATTTCTCTACCGCTCTCATTGTATTTGTTTAAAGGAAATTCCATTGAATAGTGGACAAAATTATTAGATATTCAACAATCAAACCTTCAATCGTATGTTCCACAAATATTTCCATCGATAATGAGGAAAATCGTAGACGACATATATCCCTGAAGCCCTCCACTGGAGTACTGGGTATCTCATTGTTCTTGTCTCCTTTTTTGTGTGTGTTTTTGGAAATTTATGGCATATTCCCAATTGGTTTTTGGTTTGGGCCAAGTTAAATAAAACCTTTGTCGCCTCTTGAGAAACCTGCCTGCCTTCTGCTCTCTGTGGCAATTAATTTGAGCCCTCTACTCTCTGCTCTCCATGGAGATTGTGTGCAGCTTTTTGTTGTTTGGAAAATGGTTTATCAAAAATTCAAAAATTTCAATGAAAAATTCATGGATAGAGTTTGATTGAAATTGACTTAATGAAAATATATTTTAATGGTATATTTATATATATATTTTCATAGCTGCCAGTTATTTGTGTTAAGGAAAATCAAAAGAATATTTTAGCACTACGGAAATTTGATAAATTTATGAAATATTTTTGATTTTTTGATTTTATTGATTTTGATAGATTTTGAATTTAAAAGTTTAATTTAAATATTTTCCTGACGCCAATGACCAACAAAATGTTAAATATTCAATGGCTGGTATTTAAGGAATATTTTTTAGGCAATAAAAAGCTCATTTTTCAATCAGCAGAAAAGTTTCAAATATAGAAAGGAATTCATCAAATAATCATTACCTTTGTTTGAAAAAAAATCACAATAAATCGGTAAAAATCCGTGAAAAAAATTAACATCTAGAATATGTAATCGAAAGCCTATAGATCTCTAGCAAAAAAAAGTGCTATCCTAAATAAGTAATTGGAAACCACTCTGGGGCACAATTGTTCACACTTTTGTTGCCACTGAATCATTTAAAATTTACAACAATAATATTTATACAGCGGAACTGGAAATTTAAAATACATTTTGTATGCACAAAAAAACGTGAATATTGATGATATTTTTCAACAATGTGATACAAATACAAATATAGAAATTTATAGCCAAAAATCAGGGAATTTTTGCATAAATAAAAACCCAGAAAATTATAGCAAACAAATGGAGGATATATACATATTGTATGTACTGTAGGCATGTACTTTTCTGGGGCAGCTCTTGATTGATTGACAGTCAAATTAGCGGCAAATAAATGCCAAGAGGCCATGGCAAATAATTTATAAAAATGCGCGATACATAAACGATGCACATACGAGTATATATAGATGGGGTATATGGCATATCAATCAAATAAATTATGGAATTGTATAAGGCAAATGGGCGAAATGGGCAATCCAATAGATGCAAATCAATTGGGATACAGAGGCGTGGGCATGGGCATGGGCATGGGCATGGGCATGGGCACATGTGCAGCAGAAAATCATCATTCACTCGTTCGCTCAGTCACTCAGTCAATCAGTCAATCAAATGTTGCACATTAGGATGGTTCAGGGGGACGGGTGAGGTGCCTCAAACAGCCTCAAGTGGCATAAACAAGCCAGAAGCTCTCGCCCTGTCTCTCTCAATCGGAATTGGCGCCGGCGTCGCTGCAACCTAATTTTCCAATATACTCGTATTCGTATCGAACTCTTTTTGGCCTTATAGCTACTGGCGCTATATCAAATATGGCAATCATATGCTGCCGGGCTACCATCGAATCGAATGTTTACACAGGGCCGTGGCCGGAACGGGCATGGGGAAGAGATGTGGCACACGCATCATCACTCATACGTCACGTCGTCTGACTTGTATATCAATTTGGCTGGGATAGAACGTGAAACAAGCGGGGGGGCAAATGGGTAGAAATGTATGGGATCCTAATAAAAAAAATACAAATGAAAATTCATAGATGATGGATACGAACGAATGACAAATGCTCTCCATGGAAATTGAAACAGCTTTGAATAATTGAATGAGTACGAATACGAAATTAGTTGAATAAAAAGTGCCACAGATAATGCTCTTAAACTTGATGAGTTCTGATCAAAGATTGGTGGAAATTCCTACAAAAAAGGTAGAGAATGGCTTAGTTTTGGTCTTGTTTCGATTCAGAAAAGGTTTAAAGCAGCCTGGAATAGCTTCAAGAATTCCTTAGGCTGCTCTTCGCTGAGAAGCGAATGGAATTGGGCAAGGTTTTCCTTTGGATTGCTTCGAAACTAAACGAAATTTGGAAAATCACTCGGAAAACTTGATCTGCTGAATCCCAGATTTTTTCTGAGATTTTACAGAGCGAGCTTCTATCGAAAGATTACACTGTACGACAGAGATTTTGTACTTTGCAAGAGACAAACAAAAATTAGGCTGTAGGCTGTAGGATAACTAGATCATATCCTCATACTTCGAATTTGGAATATACCCCCAAAATCTTTTTTAGAATTTTCTTTCGGTACTTGCTGCGGCGATATCCTAAAAAATTGATGGTTTAAAAAGAGAATTGTATGACCTTTCATAGGATTTTTGTTCGTATCGATACAATGGCTTTACCTGAAGATATATCGAGCCAAAGTAGAAAACTTCTACCATTATAATGTTTCTTGAAACAGCTTCCCAATTTCCATACCCTGCCCAGTAGCGCAGCTAACGTACCCCCATCTGTAGGGTGCACAAACAGGCATCATGCAGAAGTACGTGCCTCATGGCTCATGCCTCATGGCTCAATTCAATTGCAGCCCAATTGACGTTTGCATAAATATTGTATTCGCCCTCTCCCTGCCCTCTCTTTGCCTTTTTTTATGGCGTTCTTTGCTGCTGGGGGGTGCTGGGTGCTGCTTTCACTCTTAATCGCACTCGTATTGCTGCCACTGCCACTGCTGCCCTCGGCCAGAGTTTGCACAGTTTATAAATTTTGTAAGTTTCCCTCGGACCCGATGCCCCATCCCCATTGTTTTCGGGGGCTGCTGCCTGTTGATTTTTTATGGCACTCGATGCGTGTTGCTCTTTAGCACAAAATAAACAAATTAAAGCGAACAAAATGCTTCGTTTTTGTTGTTTATAAGTTTTCCTCGTTCTTGTTGTTGTTTTGTGCCGCTGTTGTCGGCTTGAGATTTCTCAAATGGTGGATAGAGGGCCGCCTCCGTTTTGTTTATGGAGTTTTGAAATCGATTTGGCAACGCCACAAGTGGGCGAGATCCCATGTCCCCAGATCACCCCCCCTTCCAGCAATAAATTCTATAAAAAATAGAAAAGATTTCTCATTGCAATGGAATTTCCAGGCACTGCTCTGCCGTACATATATTTTTTTATTTGTTATTTGTGTGTTATTTATTCGATTCGACTTATTAATTAATTCCCATCATCATCATTTTAGTTTTGGTTATTTTTGGGTGCCTCCAGCCAACATTTTTATTTGCGGCAACTTGATCTGCCTTCAATCAAGTCAAGTGCTTCTGTGTGCTCGAATCGAATTAGTGCGGCCATTGGGTTAATATTCATGAATATTCGTTGGCCATCATCATCATTTGGGCAGGGGCTTCTCATAAAAGGGGGAGTGCGTTATTTTTGATTGTTTTTATTTGGATATTTAGATATTTAACATGATTTAGCGGGCAATTGAAACAGAGTTGGGGCTTTTGAAATACAATTGGCACTAAAAACATATTTATGGGTTGAAGATTTCAAGAAAAAACTACATATTTTATGATATTGTAAGGAAATTGCACTACGAGACGGTCTGAGCGGATATTCAATGTATTATGAATTTTCTTTTTTTTTTGTTTTAATTTAATTTTAATTTAATTATTTTAAGTTTTAAAATTTCTTGATTCGTAGAGGATAAAAAGCATGAAAAAAATTAAATTAAATAATAATATCATTTTCTTGCTTTTGAATTTTTGTTTAATTTAATTTTAATATAATTATTTTAACTTTTAAAATTTCGTAGATTCGTAGAGGATATAGAGCATTAAATAAATTAAAATAAATAAAAAAAATTTTCCTACTTTGAAAAAAGATATCCTTTGAATATATATTAAAATTATTTAAAATTTTTTTATTTGTATTATTATTATTTTATTTATATATTATTATTATTTATAAGTCATTAAACCTTTTTAAATTTCATAGAATCGTAGAAGCATGAAATAAATTGAAAATGAAAATTAAATAAAAAAATTTTCCTGCTCTGAATATATTTAAAAAATTTTTAAAAATAGTACAAAATATTTTTTATTATTTAAAAATATTTTATTAAATATCTGAATGCAGAAAAAAGACGTACATGTGCCTCTCATTAGACTCTTACTTTTTGTCGTAAAAGAGAAAAATTCCTCTACACAAATGTAGATTTCTGTCGGTCAAATAATGTCATTTCTGAATAAAACTAGGAGTTTGAATGCATTATCTCATTAAATACTTCATTCGTTCCTTCAACTATTTTGAAGCAAACTTTCTATCCATCAAACTATAACCCTGATTCTGATACCCCTGGAACCATCACCCATCAGTTTCTCTCTCTCTCTCTCCACAAAGACTTTCGGTTGATTTATGTTACCTGCTGAATAATTTTGCGAATTTTCGCACTTGTAATTTGAACATTTTTATGCTGCCCCCACATGCCCCTGCCCCCATCATGCAGCTGCATGGCCAAAAACCAAAATTCAATTACCTCAATACGCTTCGGGCCATGAAATTGTAACCTGAGCTGAGAAGAAGCACGGAAAATGCTGTGGGGCGAGCCACAAAGAACAAAACATTTCTTTCTTTTTTTTTTTTTTTTTTTGGCATATGCTAGACGTTCATCATTCAGATGGGAGCAGGACAGAGGGGAGGGTGGAGCGTTGGGGGGGTGGGGGAAAAGTCAATCACTCAAAAAGGAGCTGTAATTGATAACTTTTCAATTTTCCATAGCCATACGATGGACAGGGGATGGGGCAAGGGCTTTTGTCCTTGGCAACATTTCATTTTCCCCAGAATTTTCACACATTTCCAAAGAGAGAGAGAGAGAGAGAGAGAGACCACATGACCAAAAAAGTAAAAGTTCTTCGAATTTCCATTATTTGAAAGCCTGTCCCCCCCAGGGCACTTGTGGGGCTGCTGCCTGGCTGCCCGGCTGCCCTTTTGTCTTCTGTTCATTTGTCATTATGGGCCGCAAAAAAAAGAGACCCCAAACTGAAGGAGAGCACGAGTGTCATATGATTTTCTCATTGTGCAAAAATTTCAATACATTTTTCAACAAATTTGACTTCTAATTACAGTCCAGGGGGGGGAAGGGGGGGACAGGAAGTCGAGTGTGTGGGCGGGCCATTCCCCAGAGATGGTGTGTGTCTATCCAGTCATTCATTCGATTACACTTTTCCGCCACTTAACGACAGAATTATGCAAATGAGGCTGCCAAAACACGCGAGCCAGGGCAAGATCGTGGCTCGTGGGATACAACGAATTTGGGAGTGCCCTTCAGGAGGGTGGAAAAGAGAAGGAACTGATCTTTTCATCATCGAATACCTTTAATTCTCCTTCTAATTGCTTTGATTAAAGTTTCCCCCCAACAAATGTGTTTCTCTGACCTCAATCCCCACATATATACTCCCAATGAAGACTTCTCACCTGGCTCAAGTTATTTAGGGCTCTTGCCAGGACCTGGGACCCAGCTCAGTGAGAGGGTATCGCTGACAGGCCGACATACGAGACCAGCCCAAAGGGAAACCCAACAACAGGCTGGGGAGTCGTCGTCTCAGTCACTTGTGACTGTATCGCATTTGCTTTGAAATTAGTTTGCTGCCAACGAAAAAAACGAAAAAAGAAAGATACGGAGAAGGCAACGAAACGAAAATACAGGAAAATGAGACGTGTGTGACGCTGTTAGGACTCCGTGCACCTGTCGTGGAGTGGGGAGGGGGAGCAACAATGAGGGTGGGGCAGGCGTATAGCCGGATAGGCGGCACGACAGCAGGCACTGGCTGTTGCCCATGGCAGTGAGTCCTTGTTGACTTGTTTCGGAACGAGCAGATACAAAGCAAAACACACACGGAAATTACGGATACATTGCCAGTCACATTACGGGAATAGTGTGGGAGTTGAAGTTTACATCTGTCAGATCGGGAGATTGCATGCAAACGCTTTTTGACAATCATTCTGGGTGGCAGGGTAGGAGGAGGAGGCATATTCTATGCCATTCAACACAAATGTCTTTTCTTTTGTCAATCAAAGCATTCCATTGGCCCACATCCCCATCCACATGTGATATATAAATATGACTAGCTTCAGAGGGGGTTGGGGGGGGTTGGGGGCTCTAGATATGCCAGTAATTGCTTGCCGAATTGCTCCAAATTGTAATCGGATACCAGCTGTAAGGGAAAATGCATGCTGGTCGGTGTCCTGTGTCTCCCGAAAATTGTTATAAAGTTTCCTCACTATAGCAGGAGTTAGTTCCTTCTTCGAATCAATCGATGACCTCATTCGCTCTTGAGTCTTATCCCTCACTCAATCCCGGTTTCCATTCATCATCTGCTGCTGCTCATCTTCAGTCAATTGATCAACTCGGGGCACCGAGGAGACCTTCAATTAGAGACACATAAGGCCAGGCAGGGCCTATCCCAGTCTATCCATTTGGAACGCAAATTATTCATGATTTCCATGGAAATCTCCCCCAAAAAAAAAAGAGAACAAAGAGAACAGAAAAAATGTTGGGAATCCCAAAAGAAAGCAAAGAAGATAAATGACCAACAATTAGTCACACCTACGATGACAATCATTGAACGATTTTCGAATTCGGAAGGGGGGCAGGGGGCAGGGGGGTATCTAGATGGACAAAAGTTGAAATCCAATTGAGCCTTGGGTGGGCACTGGGCACACACTAATGAACATTTTCGATGGCACAGACACAAAAACAAAAACTTTCAATTCGAGCTTAATTGTGGCCCAGGGGGAGGGCCGATAACAGAGGGGGAATACCAGTTGGGGGCGACCAAAATGCATGCTCATGTGTAGTTTTGATTAGCGTCAGGTGCCATGTCAAACAGCCATTTGTGGCCCCCCCCGAAACCCCAACCCCAACCCAGAAAATGACATTTGAATGATGACAACGTATCGGTGACTGGGTAGCAGTTGTTACCGGTGACTGGTGATGGGTAACAGGTGACAGATCACAGGTGGCGCCTCTTCCGCTCCCCCCACCACCCCAACACTTGTTGTGTTTTGGGGTTGGGCACCCCCAGAACAGACCCTGGAAATGTCTCTGTTATGCTCAACCAAACAAGCAAACAAATTACTTCTGTCGTCTGCCTCTGATGACTCAGAGGCGTGTCATCCCCATCCCCAGTCCCCCATTATACATACCGTTTCATTTACCCATTGTTTTTGTTCCTTTCCATTGCAGAGAACCATTGAGAAGGAAGGCCGCAATCAAAATGTTTGGCCAACTCAATTTGCTGGCCGCTCTGTTCATCATCGGCACATTGAAAGGTGAGTGCGAGTCCGTTTATTTGTGTCTCTATCTGGTGGTGGAATATGCTCCAACCGGTATAAGCTCTACTAAGCCAGGACACGACCAAATGCTAACCAATTATGCAGACTTCATTTGTCAACGTTTTTGGCGAATATTCAAATATGAAATTTCACACTCTGGCTGACATTTGCCAGGCGGGAGATACGGGAGGCAGACTCTGACCGCAGCCAGGCGCCGGGCTCATGGCGTGCCTCATAAATTAATTTACACTTGAAACTGGCCGAGCCACCAGCAGCAACAACAAAACAGCAACGAAATTGAATGCTTTGTGCCACCCATGGTGCAGTGGCATTGCAAAATTTGCAGTTTCGTGGCGAGCGAGGAGCGAGGGGAAATACAGTGATCAGAAGGGGTTCAGTGTTTCTTTTGGGATATACAATATTCCGATGCGACCTGGGAACTTTGATGAGGGGATCAGGGAAAGAAAAAGGAAATATCTTTAGTATTTGATTATTTTCTTCGATAGATTTTAAAGCCCACAAAGGCTACTTCCTCTAGAAGTTGGAGGAGCATCTTTTTATGGACTCTTCTTAGTATTTTCCCAAACTTTGGGTTCCCTAACCTCAGTCTCCTCTTCCTGAATGCCCTTTTCGAGAAAGTTCTTCGTTTGGACCACCCTCTAAGAGTTCTGCCACCCACTGGCTGCCCCCTCTGCTGCCCCCACTGCGGTCATTATCAACCATGGAATGTGCAACGCGGGACGCCACGCGTCTGTTTAATTGAAATTGACGCTTACTGCGTTTACTTTCTTTGCGCATGAATTTGTTTATTAACAATTCCCTAAAAAAAAGAGACACAGGGTACGGGGAGAAAGGGGAGGGGGAGGGGCAAGGGGTTCGCAAGAAAATGGGAATTTATTGAGGGTAGTCAGGGAAGCTGAGCAAATTGCTCTGCGACGGCACTTTGTCGTCTGTCGTAATAATTCTGTTGCAATTGAAATAAATTAAATTGCATGCGGAGCCATTGTCGTCGTCGCTGGAGCTGTCGTCGTCGTCGTTGCTGGCGTCGCCTGTTTTCCCCCGTTATTTGTGTGCGCTTTTGTCAAGCGGAATTCTCTCTCTCTCTCTCTCTCTGTGTGTGTGTGTGTGCCCTACCGAATGCAGATGCACTAAACCACAGGCCCAAACCCATCACAGCCCCCAAACCCGAACCCCGACCCGAACCCCGAGCCCCGGCAAAGTCATCACATCTCGTGATGTGCACATGTCACTGCGGCATTTGTTTAATTAACAAAAACACCGCCCACCCCCCCACCGTGGGATGCTGTGGATTGTGGGTGCTAAGTGGTGGCCAGGCTGTAGCTCCATCCCTCCCTCCATCCCTCCCACCGTTTCGCTGCGTTTCGTTTCCAAATTCAGCCAAAAAAGCCTTGCGGTTGTCAGTCATCGTTTGTCTTTGTAATTTGTGCCCTGATGAGTTATACTTTCCGAGTGCGTACGCGGACGAGTAGTACGGGGAGTAGTGCCCGCCGACTGATTAATGTGGGAGTGTGTGTGCAAGATGAAAACATTTGCTGATGGAACTGTGAACTTTTGTTTATGGTAAAAGACAAATAAAACACTAATTTACTGCTGGATGTAGTACGATAAATGTGGAAAAGCGATAGGGGAGCTTATTGACTGCGATTTTGAGAGTGAATTATGATTGCTTTATAATGAAAACAATTCAAAATTAGGGTTTGGGGATTATCCAGTGTGGAATCTGTGTGGATCAAAGATATAAACACTAGTTTGAAATCAAAAAACTAAATAGAAAAAATTTTATTGCGTTTTCTTAATGTGGAACCCAAGTGGAACCCAAGTGGAACTAGGTGGAACCCATTTCTACACCAAACTGACCAATCTTCTTAAATTTAAAATTAAACCAATAAATTAGGTGTGGAACTTATGTGGACTCCATGTGGAACGTATCTATAAAAACTAAAAAAAATTGCATCAAACTGGCATACATCAAACCAATTTTCTGGGTAGCCACACATATCATCTGCCTGTGGAACCTGTTAGATTTCCCAAAATATTCAAAAACAAAAAACCACAAATCAGCTAAGCGTTGGTGCCCAAAACTTTTCCAATAAAATGCTGAACAAAAACTTAAGGCCAAACCCCAACAACCGCAGCACAGAAACCATTTGAAGAGTGTGGAAAAAGCGGAAATGAAAACTGTTGCTGACATTTTCCGAGAAGAAGAGGACTGAGAAGGAAGACGAATTCAAGAAAGAATGAAGGGCACAAACATAGACGAACATTAATCATTTATGTAATTTGATAAGCCATAAACGAAGTTTCCGATAATCTTTTTACGTGTGGCAGCCACAACAAGGGGCACACGGTCTGCGTTTGTCTGGGCGTGGGGTTTCTTTTGGTGCTGGGGTTGTTGTTGGGGCTGGGGCTGGCCTGGGCGTGCAAGTGACGCATTGCATGCAATTTCAATTGATTATGCTACGCTTGAAGGGGTTTTTGGCTGGCAACTGGGGACTAAAAAGATGAGAGACAGCTGGAAGGGAAGAAACTACTTTTGGCTTTCACTTCAATTGCAGACAGGGGCAGGGGCAGCGGAACGGGCAGAGCCCTTCCAGCCAGTGTCGAGGGTTGGCCAAACTTGTCGCATGAAAATGCAATTCAATTGATTTATGTGCTCGATGCAATTACTTGAGAGGCAGCTAAGCTCCAAGCCAGGCCAGGAGGCAGCAGGAAGCCGGATCCTGGCTGCGTGCCGGGTGCCAATAAAAATCCAAGTTGCCCCTGCAACTGACAGCCGCATAAATTGCTGCCTGCCCCCCCAGGCCCCCCGCCCAGGCCCCAGTCGCGCAGCCACAATTCCTGTGGCAATGGCAACCCTAGACACCTTGTCACTAGGTGCGAAAATACTCACCCCTGCCAGCTCTCCACCGAAATTAAACCGCCCAAGTCAATGGGCGTTTCTGGTGACGCCCAATTAAATTTATTGCCAACTCTTTTGTGCCTGCAAAATTGTTTTTAATTGTCCTTGGCAATTAAAGACACGCCCAGCAGCCAGCAGATAATGTGGTAGCACCCCAAGAGCACGTCAGAAATTACTTAAGCAAGTCGTGTGCCCTGGATAAACACAAATTTAGGGCCGATAAACAGCAGGGGATTCTGTGGTCTGTTTGGAAGATGGGAAATTAAACGAAGAATGGGTTTCCCCAAACGATTCCCCAATTGTTTGAGCAAAGATTAGATCTTTACTTATGGGTTTTCTAATTTCAATACACACTATTCTGATGCAGGTCGTGAGGCAATACAGCCTGAATATTCCCTCGAACAATACCTAATCTCATTTCAACAGTTTTTATTCAACAATTTTTTCTAATAAAATTCTTTAATCTTTTGACACAATTCATCAACTTCAAAAAGAAATATTTGACATTTTTAAAGCGCTCTTTTAATGCTCAATATTTCAATAAAACATAAAATAAAGGAAATAAATGTTCAAAAAAATTAGATTTCGGGCAGATGCATTTAAGGCCTTTGATTAACCATAATCTAATCGGTGGTTTGTGCTCTTATTAGAACCAAGATAAGGGTTGATTCTGTGGAACATTTTTGGAATCATTACCCACACTATTTCCACTCACTATGCAACACTAGTCCCTTAAGCCTTAAGCCCCAATCAAAGCTCATTTCCTGACTTCCTTTTTGCCATCTTTCCCTCTCCATCGCCTACTCCCCCCCGTCCCCAAACACTTTAGCTTCTCGTAAATGAATGAATGATTTTTATGAGGAATGGCTAAGAAATATACTAGTACCTGAAAGCCGCATCAGCCTGCAGCCGAAACCAATGAAAATCTTTATCCTTTTATTCTGAATTTTTCCATGTTTTCATTTCCTTTTTTTTTCCGCCTGTCCGCCGTGGTGGATCCTATCCTTAAAAGATGCAAAGTAACTTCTGTCCGAAACCAATGTTGCCACATCTTGAGGCACTCTTTTTTAAGCCACTTGCAGCCGGTCTGCCGGCTTCCTTGCCCCATCTCGCCATCGGCTTTTCCTCCGTTTTTCTCTTTGCATAGGAAAATCCACAAAATCGACATAATGCAATTTCATCTTGGCTCTGTTTTTTCCCCTGTTCTTTACCATCTGCTGCTGCTGCTGCTGGTCTTTTCTTCTTCTTTTTTTTTTATCTTTATTAAAGTGGGTTTTTTTCGGGGGTAGCGAATGATGCGGAGGTGCACGGAAAAGTTGCCCGGAGACGGGCAATGTTTTTAACAATCAGTGGAAAAGTTTTCGAAACTGGCTCAATTTTTCACTTGAAGTCTTCGGTTTTCAGTGGCTTTTTTTCTGCTGGTATTTTTCTCTGAAGAAATTTAAAGTTTCTTGGGAAGACGACAACCTTTTTTGAAGATCTTCAGGCAAATATACCAGCAGAATTCTGCTAGAAGTATTTGTGTTTTTTTTTTTTTTCATTTTAATTGAATTTTTAGAATCAATAAAAACTATCTTTAGCTCTTAATCAAGCCTTTAACAGTCTCCAAATTTAATCAAACTTTAAAGTTCTTTTATACAGAAAATGTTAATCTTTTTACTTTCTTTAAATCCTACATTTTTCTGTGAAAATTCAGCTTGTCATTTCGGCTTTGGTTTCTGTTTAAATCGGAAAATCTACAAATCGAACTCATAAATCAAACTTTGTGCCACATATTTTCCCCCTTTGCTATCACTGAATCCCTATCTGGCTCTCCTATTCATCTCTCTCTCCTGCCCCCGCTCTTCCAGGGTAAATATCTCACTCACTTGCCTCACATTTTATTCAAATCCAACGTGTTGCTTTATGCAACCTGCACATCACATCGTTCATAACTTTTCCTCTTTCCATTTGGCGCATCCTCTAGTGCCGGGTCTGGTTCTGGTCTGGTCTGGGCCCCTCCCCTCCCCAGCCGTTCTGGCCTGGCCTAGAACAAGCAAACACCAGTCGACGAGCTATGCCAACGAATAATCAAAACAAAACCAAATCTTCTATGCACGGAATTTTCTTTCCATTTTTTTTATATATATAAATTCCATTTTAGCGCAGGAGCCGGACCGCAGTGTGATGTTTAGGGGGCAGGAAATGTATCCTAAACTTTGATAAAAAGTGGGAAAAGGGTGAGCCAACGATAGAGCCAGGCTATGGGGCACACAAAAGAGACCCAAAGCCTGCACTCCCTCTAGGGAATGGTACCTTGTACTCTTCTTATTTTACGAGGTATCTTCTTGGTCTATCCCCCATTCGCGTCTGTCTGGCTGCCATATTTATTTGCCTTCTCTGTGATTATTATTTCATTTGGCTTCTGCTTGGCCGCCGGCCCTGTGCTCGGTGCTCGAATCCCCTTTTTTTCCATAATCTTTGGCGACTTTGTTTGTTTTAATTGTGTGTGATGGTGGTGTGTGTGGGGCACAGCTCCACGTTTCACGCTCCATGGAACGTGTGGCAAATTGATTAGCATTTAAATTGCTTGCAAAATGTGTGGCACAAATAGCAAAAGCAACAGAAACACAGTGCAGCAGCGGCAGCAGCAGCAACGCAAAAATTAAGCCATAAAGCTGAATGCAGACCAGGAACCACCGTTCTCTCTCTCTCTCTCCCTCCCTCTCCCCCTCTCGCGTTGGCATATGGTTTGGGGCAAGGTATCACCCACCAGAGCACCTCCTACTCCTGAATGCCCCCATTTGGATTCCCATTGCTGCAATGAATTGCAAATAACGCATTGACCGCACTGCACCTTTGCCGCCACCTTTTGCGGACAACTCGGGGTGAACCTCAATCCCATATTCCAGGTGTGTGTCTGTGTGTGCGATATCTGTCTCTCCCTCTGCCTCCCCTCCCTCCATACTCTGTTTGTGCCGCATGTTGCTGCTGCCATCGCACAACAGCAACGTAAATGGCAGCAACAGCAACAGCGGCAACAGCGGCGGCCACATGCAATGCGTTTACCGCCAAAAACAGAAAACTTCTACAACCCAAAAAAAAACCTACAACAAAATGCTGCAACAACACCAACAATGGGCCAAAAGGAACCCACAAAAAAGGCAAAAAAAAACGACGAAAGAGTGCACAACACGAGCATAAAATTTTTCATGAATTTGTAATTTATGTGCTAAAATGTTATCGTTGTTATCGCTCCTTTTGTGTTGGTGTGCTGGTGTATTTGGTGTGTGTGTGTGAGAGGTGAATGTGTGGGTGAGGGCTTTATTGTTGCTGTTCCTGTTGTAATTGTTATATACCCTTTGCAGAAGGTATGCAGATTTTTCAGTGCACTTTTTAGTCCATTTTTCGTTTAAAAAATTGTAAAAAATTTTAAAAGTCCAATTTATAGAAAATTGATTAATTTTGATATACAATTTTTTTTTTTTTTTAACTAAAAATAAAAATTTTAGTCATAAGTTCAAAAATGCTTATAGAAAGTTGATTAAAAATTAAAAACAAAGAAAATTTAGTCCATTTTTCGTTAAAAAAATGGTATAGAAAATTGATTGATTAATTTATGGGATACAAAATTTTTTTTCTTTTTTAATTCTGATGGAAAAGCTTTTAAAACAGCACTAAACTAAAAAACAAAAAATTTTAGTCCATTTTTCGTTAAAAAAAATGGTAAAAAATAATGCCATAAAGTCACGCTTATAAAAATTAGCCAGTCCTATAGAAAATTGATTAATTTATGGGATAAAACTATTTTTCTTTTGAAAATCGCGATGGAAAAGCTTTGAAAATAGCATTAAACTAAAAAACAAAAACTATACAGTAAAAACGGTAAAAACTATAAAATCTAAAATATATATAATCTATAAAATAAAATAATAAATATAATCTATAAAATCAATATAATCTAAAATCTAAAATCTATAAAACCATGAAAATGGCAGGGAACGGACCTATCAAAAATAAAATTTAATCAACGAAATTCTTGTTGACTTTCGCTTAACATATTTTCTTTCTTATAACCGCATATCCTATATAGAAAATCTATCTTTAGATATTTCTAGATAAATTATATACCACTAAATCCCAACGTTGCAATTGAAACAATCAGTTTTCTGCCCTAAAAAACAACCGATCTTCCAGGGTATCCACCGCTGCGACCTTTCGTTTTTGCTCCTTTTGGTGGCTGCCTTTGGCTGCTGCTGTTGTTAAAAGTTGTTGGCCAACGAATTGTTGAGCACTTTCGGTTAGCATCAATGGAATGGTGGGCGGGTGAGGTGGAGTGGCGGTAGAAGAGTTGGCAGAGGGGGTGTACGGAATAGGTTAGTGTATGGGGGTACCAGAGCAGACAGAGGTTTTCCGACATTTCGAGTGCTTGTAAAGCTGTTTTTACGAGCAAAAAGTACTCACAATTTATCATAATATTTTTATTTTATTTTTACAGAATAATTTGGATTTATAAAAACTAATTAAACAAATTTCTGAGATTCGTAAACGATAGATGAATTTATGGGGATATATTTCAGGGCTTATGGGGTTATTTTTCGACTAATTTCTGTTTTAGAATTGTTTTTTCTTTGGAAAAATATTCATTCAATATCTCGTGTGTGAATGCACTCATGAGTGTTAGGAGTGCATCCATGCGGTGCCCATTCATGAGTGCACTTTTCTGCTTGTGAGTTCTGGCAGAAATTCTGCTTTCTTCTTTTGTTTTATGGAGGGAAGACTGTGTTCTTGATTCATCAATAATGGCTGTTCCATTATTCCATTAATTAAATATTCACACATCTTTTTTATGGAGGCTGTTTTCCCCCCATTTTTTCGTGGAATTTCTTTCAACTCTGCTCCGTTTCATCTTTCGTGTTTCCATTTAAAAATATCATAACCAATATCGATGACAACGACAACGACGTGCCCCGCCTCCTCCCATCCTCCTTCTTGAGCGCCAGCTGCGGTTCGTTCTTAAAATGACAAAAACAACAGCGAATCGGGGCAGGCAGCCCAAAAGAACAAACAAACAACTCGATTTTGCTACTGTGGATATTTCTTTTCTACTTATGGCTTCTGTTGTTGCCGTTGCATATGGCAGGCCGTCGTTAAATCGGGCACCATGGATGGTTGGGGGCAGGACGATGACGTGGCCACTGATGAGATGCGACGCCAGTTGTCCAGCCGCAAAAACATTCAATTGAATCACCCTAACGACTGCCACAGCAACAGCCACAGCAAAGTGCTCTAAGGGCCACTCTATGCGGGTTAAGGAAGAGTCCAGCGCGGGGGGGGGTGGAGTGCAGTATCTCCTCAAAGGTCACCGCCAGGGCTCAGACCTCAGACCCTTTTCCAATGTGTGTTTTTATTTTCGTCTGGCCGATGTTCCAGGCATTAAACTTGATAATGAAATTGAAAAATATATAACAGAGATGGGAAAATGTTAGTGGGATTGAAGGGGGTATTTGGAGTAGTTGGCAGCTGCATAGATACTCTTTTTTGGCTGGAGTATTCACATTCTGAACAGGGAGGTACGGGGGGACCTTTAAAGCGAAGAAATCGGTCAGAAAATTGTATAAAGAATGGGCTATAAATTGAAACAAGTTCCATAATTCATACCCAATGGAAAAAAAGGAAGATATTTTATTAATAGATTATTACCAAAATCATGGAGAAAGTTTAGATAAAGATTCGATTCTATACAGAAAGATATTCCATCCAAAACACTGGATTTTCATTGATATATTTTATGGATATATCATATTCCGCTTCCATCTCTAAGAAATGGCATCCTCCAAACCATCTTCTGTGTGGAACCCATCTTCCAAGACTTAGTTATGGGCACCCCAAAGCTGTGCCTCCTCGAGAGCTGCTGCCTCCATTTGCTGTGGGTCTCCTCTCCTTATTTGTTGGCTCAAGGCAACAAAATATCCGATCCATATAGCACATACGAGCGTATATGCACATATCCATATCCATATCCATTAAGCTGCCGCCGTCAGCAATTCGTGTTCGCGCTCATGTCCAGACGTCGCCTCGTTGGGGCTCTGTACTCCCCCACTACACCCCCTTCCCCTGTACTCCACCGCTTCATTCTCTTGTATTTTTCTTCTGTCATCGGTTTTGTTTCGTTTCGCTTAATGCAGCGCGCGACATGCAAAGCGGTCAATCCACTGGTCCCTTGCTCTTTGGCCCCCAGATCCACTGTGCTCCACATCGCGTTCCCCCCGATCCCCCGACCCCACGGACTGACCTTATCTTATGTACGTTCCACGACATAATAAAACTCGCTCTGCTCGGCTCGGCTCTGCCTTCGGTTGAATTATATTTTCTTCTCTCGTTTCGGGGTCCAGAGAATCGTAAAACATTTTTATAATGCGTTCACGTTGTAGCCAGAAGATCGTTTAGAGCTGGCCCACATTGTAAGCAGTGCATGGACAGTGCGTTTCGGCATTATAAGAGCTGTGAGAGTGTAAGTAGCTCCCAAGGGCATACTCTTTTACACCCACTGGCACTCCGACTGACAGTCATGGCTTTGCTGTACTGCGGAGGTGGCTTAATCTCCATTCAGTCTTACGGCCATCAAATATTGAGCGGGTTTTAAGTGACACTTTCCATCAGCATTGACACACGCTCTCCATCTCCCTCCCCCCACTATTATCACTCTCTCTCTCTCGCTTCGAGTGCAGTTTTCTTGAGGATCGTAAAATGTATTTTTTATGGTCGAAGGCTTTTTAGGAATTGTTTTTCGGGTTGCCTTTGCCTTTCGGTTTAGATGATGAAAAACTTGTGACTTCGTTTATCGATTGACTAAATTTTATGGCTTTTCCCCCCCCACGACTCCTTGGTTGATTTTCTTTTGTGTCTGTGTATTTGCTAATGTTTATGTTATAGTTTCCCCCCCGAGGATCGTTTGATCTTTCCTCCATGCATTTTCCTAATTGGAATTCTCGTGGCATTGGTTCCGGTTTCGTCATGGCGTTGAAAGCCACGGAAGCGGTGTGGCAACTGCACTTCTAAGGGGGTGGGGGGATAGTGGGTGGGCATTGTGGGTGGTGGGGTGGTGCCTGGGGCTGGGGCGGATAAAGTTCTTTCTGCTGCTGGCGCCTGTCAAGCAGAAACGATATAAATCGGAAGCTTCCTGCAATTTCCGTCATTGACAATATACGGGTGGCATACAAAGTTGCAGACTCCCCAGCTCCACCCCCCATGCAACTCCTTTCTTTTCACTCTTTCGCTGCTTTCTCCTTTGATAGCCTGCCCGTCTCTGTCGCTCTTTTGATACCCTGCCCGTCTCTGCCTGCCCGTCTCTGTCGCTCCTTTGAAGACCCCTTTTCCCCCTCTGTCACTCCTTTGAAGACCCTCCTCTCCCTCTATCGCTCCTCTGATACCCCTCCCGTCTCTCCATCGCTCCTCTGATACCCCTCCTCTCTCTCCATCGCTCCTTCGACACCCCTCCCCTCTCTCTAACCCTCCTTTGACACCCCTCCTCTCCCTCCATCCCACCTTTGATGCCCTTCAGGTAAATATGTATTTAGATAAGTGTCACTTATCTTCTAACGAAAAATTCCCATTCTTTCACCAGTTCTCTCTCTCTCTCCCGGTCTCTCCCTCTCCCTCACTCTTCCCCTTGCTCATGGAGACACTTCAAACTGACTGCCGCACACGCAATTAATTCTCTTAATTGAAATTGCTCCCCCGCCTGCAAGAGAGAGAGAGAGAAGAGAGTGGGGAGAGAGAGAGCTGCCTCCTGCCCCACCTAATTGGTAGTTACTCTGCCACCGTTAAGGCGCTGTGGGTGTGGCTGGGAGCGAGTAAGCGAGGGAGAGAGGTCAGGGCATATCACTTGCATGCGAAAGTGGCGCCCCAAATGAATGCAACGAGCAGAAGCTGCTGGCATCCACAAAAGAGGCAGAAAGAAGAATGGGAATCAAGAGATGGAATGGAAAGGCGAATGGGAGGATGGCATGGAGTGGCACTGGGAATCGAGAGATGGGAATCCAGAATGAGAATGAATGAATGAATGGTCATGCCACTGCACAGTGGCTACAGAATTTATGCCAAGCACACAATTAAAAAAATATCTTCGTTTTTTATCTGTATTTTCCGCCTAACCCACTCATATTTTAACCAAAGAATTTGAATTCCAATTAATTTTAAGTCTCTGCTGCAAAGATTTTAATTCGAAAAAATGTTGGCCACATTCCACGTGCCACAGGCAGCACATCAAATGGGGCAACAGTGATTAAAGAAGAACCTATAAAATGTTTTCCCTTGGGGCCATTAAAAAAATACTTTGGGGCATAAACCAAAGCCAAAGAATTATTTACAACAAATATAAAATAATTTCCTATTTTTATGGGTCAGAAATTAATTCTTGGGAAATTATATACTATATCATTCCATATTTCACTGAATCCTGGCTCCACTGTGCCGCACAAATGAATGAATGCATGAATTTCTTGGCAATTTTGAAGCACAGGGGGAGAAGGGGGTGTGGCATCAGTGGCAGTGTGTGAGGGAGCTGCGGGAGGAGGCGGCAAATGCAGTAACTGGAAAATTGCGCGACAATTAAAGATTTTGCGCGCCACCAGCTGGAGGAGTAGCAGCAGATAGGGGACGAGAGGTGGGAAGGAGACTAAGAGGCGACCAAAGCGGAGGCGTCACCAGCCGCGTCGTCGTCGTCTCTGTCGTTGCCCCAAATGTAAGTCAAGTGAGGCGTAAAGTGCATGCGGGATAGGGGTGAAAGTGTATAAAGGAAAGCCCCCCCCCCCCTTCAACTTTTTTCGCACCCAGAAGGGTGCTTACCCCTCCCTTTGTCGTTTCCCTTTGGTTGGTGTCAACTTGTTGCAGGGGCAGAACCAGACAAGGCCTGTCAGATCGCTCTCTCTCTCTCTCTCTCTCCCTCTGAGGCCAATGTGACAACTTGGCTGACAAAATGCTAACAAGATGATGTGGCGCAAACTTTTTTCTCTGTGTCCGCGAGTCTTTCACAATTTGCTGCTGCGTGCAACAAGCTGTGCCAACAAATGACCAAATGTCTGGCAAGTGTCGCCACCAACCGAAACCGGGGGCGGGCTGAGGATGAGGACGACCACCCAAAGTGAACAGTGGGGTGTGTGGGGTGTGTGGGGTGTGGGGAGTGCTCTAGGATCTCAACAATGTTCTTCTTCCCCCCCCACTCCCCACTTTTTCCATGCTTATATTTGAAATACTTTTCCTGCGTACAATTTATGGGCCACAACGCAAAAAAATGGCCCAAACAAATACCTTGGCCCGGCCAGGCGGCGTATGCGCAATTTTTGCCCCCTTTTTGAGGCCGTAAATCATTCCGGCCAATGCCTGACATCTCTGTGTGTGTGTGTGTGTGTGTGTGCGTGTAGGTGGGCGTTAACCTGCCCCGCTGTGGGCGTGGTGGATGCGTGTGTTAATCTTAACAGCGCGACTGCAGTCGTCTCCAGTCTCCAGCTTCTGCGGATGGCATTTAGTTTTAATTTATGGCACATTTGCTCGCTTTATGTTCATTTCTTACGCTCCCCCCCCGCCCCCCTTTTTGTTTGGGGTCACGCCCTCGCAGAGTGCGCCTTGGGCGAAGGAAATCTCTGAGATACACTGGATTTATCGAAACCTATCGATGTTCGATAACAGAATACCCATTTAATGCCTCATCCTCGCCATAAATCGACCTAATGGTTCCCCCAATTATGGTAATACGAAGCCTGGCCTTAATCCACACAACGTAGTGTTGTTGACCGGCAGAAACCGAAATTACAGGGAGAACGAAGGAGCGGATAACAGCCATCAAGCATGAGTATTAATTTGGACTATTCAATGTGCCACTTAATGCCAAAGACGTGTCAATTTCATGGCTGACAGAAACCACCCGAGATGATGGGCCATTCGCCATCCGTTGACATCCGTTGACGATAATTCAGAGGCAGAGGCAGCCCCCACGTTGGAGCTCCCTTCCTGGGGATTAATTACAGCCATCAAAAGTTATTAGACGCAATTATCGCAATGCTGGCAACGTGACGACGATTTGCCACTCCACTTGGATGAGTCTAGTGGAGTGGAGTGAATAATCATATATCACCGATGAACTACAGGATTAGAGACGGTAGCCACTGGAGCTTCAGCGAATTTTCAGGACCTTGTCACAGCGAAAAGAGTCAAAAAAATTGTGTCTACTGCCAAGGCTGGTAAGAAAGGCCATCAAAGGCAGCTGCAACACCTGTCATGTGCATCAGCAACCTGCCAAGGCAAGCAGACACAATAAGTACAGTCATCGACAGCAGAAACTAGTCAAAGAAGCCCAAAATCTCACCGATTTAGCTGAAATTTCGATATATCCTAGATCCAACATGGAAAATGCTACCACTGCTGGGAAAACTTTGATTCAATGATTGATTTTGGTTCCATTAATGGCAACAATAGGGAGCTGCAACAATTGCAGCATCATTAGCATTAATTGTGGCATCAACAGCAGCCTGAGAACATGCCACATGTACGAGAAGGTCGAGATTTATGCAAGTTGTTTGCTCCAAAAACCGAGTGGCATTAACCATCGACACCGCAGCCATTGTGTCCAAAATGTCCAGCCCCAAGAACCCAGAAACCAAAAGCAGACAGAACGTTTTCATTGCTTCCTCATCGGCTGGCTCTGCCCTGCCTCTTGCCTGTCTGCCCCACATTTGTCAAGTGGCAGCCGTTACTGGGGCTCCTGTGGCCAGACCGCAGTCTCCTCCACAAAACCCCAACAAATGATTTGTCAACTGAAGGAATCTTTCAAAATTTGTCGCCTGCCCGGGGGTACGAGTGTAATTAACACTTTACCGAAAAATTGAACTTGCCAGACAGTGTAAGCCGCAGACGCGGAAAAATATCCATTAACAATGGCTGCCCCACAGCCCCCACTCCAGGGAGAGTCGGGGAGAGTGCTAAAACAATTAGAAACAGCCGCGCTTCGTCGCTTGTCGTGTGCGAGAGGATGGGGGGATGGGGGACCGGGTCTCCCGATGTCATTAACGCAGAATGCGACAAAAATGATCAGTGGAAAGCAAGCAGCCAAGGAAAAGGGGCAGGAACAAGCGGGAGAGGGCTGTAGAGCACGAGTTTTGACTAGGAGATACCCTGGTAATCGAGGCAGCAGGCGGAAGAGATGGTATTCCATATAATACAGAGAGAAAATACGTTTCTTGGAGTAATACTGGGACTATACCCAATATTCTTGTTCAGAAGAATCTAAAACTCGAAGGACTGTAGCTGGAATTTCCTATATTTCGGGTGGCAACAGCCACATATCATACAACTCTGTAAGTCGAAGGTTTTCTTTGGATAAAAGTGGTTCGACTCTAAGACAGTCCCTAAAACAATAGCTAGCCCCGATTCCCATAATCCATAGGATTATAGGCTACATCCTTTAGGTCTTTCCAGCTCCCTGGCCACCACTGTACACCCTCCACACTCCCGGGTATAATGAGGAACTGCGCGACGAGGCTATGCCCATACAAGAATGCAATTTTTGAGTGCGGGGGACAAACATTTTCGAAAGTTTCAAATGTGTCTCCGGGGGGGAGGTGGCAGACGGGAAGTCACAGCAAATTTTAAAACTTTGTTGATTGAAGCAATTAGCAATTGGCCTCCGTCTCAGCCTCGACCTCAGACGGTGGGGAGGGGGGGGCATTGGCAAATGTTTGTCTAATTACAGTCGGTACACACAGCTTTCGGCGTGCGGCCATTTGTCTTCATTTTGCGGCAAGTCGAGAGCCATAACAAGAACCAGCCACAAGCAGCAGAAGCCATTCGGTTTATTTGCCTTTTGTCACAGTAGCAACATGCAAAAGGAACAGCAGCAGCAGCAGCAGCAGCAGCAGCATGCGACAAGCACGGGAGCAACATGGAGCAATATGGGGCAAGAACAGCAGAATTGACAGACTCAGTCAACAGTAGAAACAGAGGCAGAAATGAAGATAGACGTTGTGAAAAAAGGGAACTGCTCGAAAAACCTATGAGGCTACGATGCGTTTTCCACCGAGGCTTTTGAGGGTCTCGATGTATTTTGGAGGCAGTGCAATATTCACACAAAAACACACACATTTTCCACGTCCATGTGGCCACATCTAAACTATTTTTCGAGAGCCTTCGTGGCTTTATTTTCCGATGCAAAAATTCCATTCAATATGAGAGTAAAAGCGAAAATCTGTGTAAATATATCATTTTTGCTTTCTTGGGACCGACTTGTGCGCGTCGACTTGTGTATTTTGTTGCTGGATTCTTGGGACCGAAAAGGGACCGGGGAAAAGCATCTTGGGACCGACTTATGCGTGTTTTTTGTTCTATATTTTGTTGCTAGATTCATGGGACCGAAAGGTAAGCAAGACCAAAGACCGTGTACTTAGTTTTTGCACTCTGGCGGGGCCCATGAAGCATCGAAGCACTTCATTTTCCACCCAAAAGCCATGTAGGCTTCGAATTTTTCTCCCAAAAGTGTCGCTGAAAAACGTATCGTCGAACAAGAGCTTCGAAGAGTGGCATTTTTTTGTCGTGGCGGAAATTAATGTGGCAAAAGTTTGCCAACGCATGGCAACTGCAACAAGCTGGCAGGCACAGCCCCTGACGACACCCCCTGACACCCCGTCAATCTGAAGGGGGATGGGGGATGGGGGATGGGGGCAACGGCAACCCTCATCAGCTGCTGCTTTTGACATTTCTTTTTCTGCTGACGGAGGCGCCTCAGAGCTGCCCCCCCCATCCCCCATTCTGTGCCTCGTTGCATTCTGCGGTTTGCGCTGCCATAAAATTATATTTTATAGCGCATTCGGGCGCTGCTGCCGATGGCCGTGCTATAAATAAGTTTATGGTGGAGCTGCAGCGTGCCAAATGTTTAATTATGAAGGGCGTGGTCCCAGCCTTTGGCTCCTCCATAATTGTCAAGGGAAAAGAGCGAAAGACTTTCCCAGAAAAGCTGACAAATTGATTGATGATCTGCTATAAAATGTCTCGTTTGCTGTAAATGTAACGCATCATAAATTTGCAAGCCAAATTATGGCAAAAAAAGGGACGAATGAGTGTGCGAGGGAGAGAGAAATGTGGAACAAAGCCTCAGGCCTCAGGCATAAACAGGGAGAATTCTGCAGTCTGACGTCGTCGATCAGGGCGGAGGAGGAGAAGGCCATACCGAAGTTATAATTAAAAACATATGTGCCTAAGAGAGAGGGGATACAGCGTGAAAGAGAGGGCAAACAAAGGCAGTTGAGTCAGTTGTGGGAGGAATGGCATGAATGTTGGCATGAGTCGGGGTTTACTTAGCCCCCGCATGGCAGCTAATTAGCCTCCTGTGGTGGTAGTCCCCAGGGAGTTGGCCACAGGGGCGGTGACAAGGTCAGGGGGAGAGAGAGAGCCAGAAATAGTTGATGTTATATGGGGAATACGCACAAGTCTTTTAAAACGCAATCAAACTGAATATTTAATGAAATTAGTTGAACAACCCGCAGCGAAAGGGCTGCCTAGAAGCCCTACTTAATTATAGTTTAGTTTAAGGGTTAATCTGTTTGGTTTTTAAGTCTTTGAAGATATCGTTTCAAAGTAGAAAGTTTTGATTCACTTTTGATCATAAAATCGCCAATAGGAGTACTATAAAACGCTTCTGATCTGTTAAAAGATCTCTAGAGATCTCGGTCATACATATTCTGAAAGCTTTCAAGCGAAGCTTCCATTTCCCAAATGAGAGCTTCATTCAGAAAGCTCTTTGCTTGATTCATGGCTTCTCTGTCTATTGTTTTTGCTTTCTTGGGACCGACTTGTGCGCCTCACCGAATGCTGTGTGTTTTGTGATTGGATGGCATTCTGGCGGGGCCCAGAAGAGTAAGCTCTTACTGTCTCTTTGAATATATTTTTATGGATGGCTTCCACCATCTTTCTCTTTGGTAGATTGGCAGATTTATTCCTTCCTTAAACAGGTGCATCCCCCTGATAAAGTGCATGTTTAAAAGTTGCATAAAATGCACTTCAATATCCATTCTGGTATCCCCAACAATTGGCTACACCATTTGCTTCCACAAAATGGCCAACTCTTTAAGCCAGAGCTATTTGACTGCCATTCCGCAATGGCACTGCTATTTCCCTTCAATCACCCAAAAGGTAGTTTAACCATTTCTCTTTACTATCCCCCACCCACCACCCCCCCCACCAGGGCGAAACTTCAGCCATTCGGGGAACAGGAAAACAAATGTGCTCCCGTCCTGCGCAACTGTACTTTTTGGCAGTGCCCCCGGAAAAATTCGCTGAATCGTCACAAAATCACTTTTACGATTTTGGTTTATACACGCACACACCTGTACACCAGTGTGTGTGTATGTATAGAAGCAATAAAGAGGGAAAATATAATATGGAAGAGCAAAGTTGTTTGGTGAAAACTAGCTCAATACAACTGGCGAAATCTTTTACCTCCACTTTGACTCTGAGAATCTGAGATTCTCGGGCGGCAAACTTTTGCCAGCCACTGTTCGGGCTCAATAAAATTGAGCCACGAAGGAGTCGGGCAAACAAAGTCATTTTTATAGCAGCGAAGGAGCATCTTCACCCGCACACCCACCCACACCCACCCACACCCACACCTGGAAAAAGGATATTACATACGAGTATATGTACATGGGGAAATACTCCAGTTTTTCTTTCGCTTTTCCCGCATTCTAGGGGCATTTTTCCCTCTGATTTTTTTTTTTTTTTGTTGCTTTTCCGCAACGTCACAAAGTTGCCGCAATCTGTTGAGGCTGCTGCTCTGAAATCCGAACGCGAAAAAGGTGGAGTTGTCTGGTAGTTCAATTCGTTAGCGGGGGCTGGGGTTTCGGGGGGCTTCCGGGGGGGGGGTATTCATAGCTGACTGCCAACAATTTACGCCTCACATTACACAAACTTTTTGTTGGCCCAGGACTTGGGCCCTGCTTCTGGATAGAGTCTGTAGAGTCAGCATGACTCTTTCGCTTCCTTCGAGATATCTGCACATGTGTGCACACTCGTGTGTGTGCGTAACTGTTTTTTCGGCTAATTTCCAAGCGGCTTCTTATTGAAAACGAATGGCGTGTGAAAAAATCTTCAACGGGGGGCGGGGAAATTATGTTACATTCTTCCTATTTTTTCGTTGGCCCCAAATCGAAGCGTGTCATATCCAAGACATCTATCAAAATAAACGGTGGATATCTTTCCAGGGAATAGGTGGGTGACATATGACATGACATCGGGGGCGGCTAACGGGAAATGAGGCGGCAAGGGGGAGAACTGGAACTGGGAGAAAGTCATATTTTTGATAACATTGATGGCCAAAAGATCGATGTAGTTGAAGTTCTTGAAAGAAACAGAGCGGAAAAAGTAGCCACCTGCAAAGGAATTTGTGCACTCAGAGAAAAATGACATACACACCTTATTTAAATTGAAAATTTGCATTTGAAATACAAAGATTGTGATATTAAATAGAATTCACTTTGATTTAAAACATAAATTAATTAAAAATTTAATCTTATTTAATAATAAAACACTTTACGAAATAAATATAAAATATTTAATTTGGTGAAAAAATATATTTCATCTCAGTATAATATTATTTAATTCAAATATGGGTATATATTTTTTTTAAATATGAAATAAATATACTGAAAAAAAAAATAAAATAAAATAAAATATATTTACAAAAACAAAAATAAAATAAAAATATTAAAAAAGCAAAACTATATTTAATAAAAAAAATATTTTTATATTTAAAACAAAAAATAAAAAAAATAATAAAATAATAATAATAAAATAATATATTAAATAAATAAAATAAAATAAATTTAAAAAATATATAAATATATTTAAAAAAAAAAAAAAAATATAAACTAAAAAAAAAATAAAAAAATTAAAAAAAAAAAATATAAATAAAAAAAATTAAAAATAAAAAAAAAATAATAAATAAAATATAAAAAAAAATAAATAATATATTTATAAAAAAAAATTAAAAAAAAATATATTAAGAAAAAAAAATAATTAAAAAAAATAAAATAAAATAATTATTTGTACAACTATAATTAAATAAAAATAAATATTAAAATCTAGTTCTTAAATACCTTTACGTCGCCCTTTAAATTCTCCTTTAATGACTACCATCCTAGGAGGCCTTCTCCTCTTACCATTCCTCTCCTTGGGGTCTATAAAATCCACAAGAAAATCCAAGGAAAGAAATATGCATACATGTGTGTTTGGATGGGAAAATCTTCACCTAATAAAACCCTATCCGGTTACTTAATTTGCCTGCTCAAGAGTTGGCATTGTGGCCAAAGTTTCTCATTAGGCTGGATAATTACAGTGTTCCTTAACGGGCTGCCACTGCCACTGCCCCAAACCCACACACACACACACACACGATACAAAATGATCCAATGACCAAGCCACCACATGAGACAAACCCCGAGCTTAGCCAAAAATCCACTCAACTTGCCACAATCCAAACGAGAGAGAGGGAGGGAGGGAGCAGCAGCAGGATAATAGTAGAACTTTTCCAAACAGGATGACACAAATTAGGACCTCAAAATTAGCCAACTATACGAATGTGCTAGGCTCCAGTGCTCCAACAGCAGCAGCAGCCACAGGAAGAGCCTCCTCCATAGAAAGAGATAGCCAAAGCGAGGGGAAAGAGACGGCAATAGCTGGGAACAGTAACAAGTAACAGCTTTTACCGGAAATCTTTTAGCTGAAAATATTTAGGCAAAAATTGTTGCAAACTGTTGCTGGGGCTGGTGGCACAACACAAAAAAAGAAACTTGGCAGCCTTGGATCCGGTTCCGGTCCGGGCTCCATACCACACCCACTCCCCCTCTCCTTTGACGGTGCTACCCCCTGGTGCTGGGCTTCTGTCAAGAGCAGCAAACTGTTGCACTTTTTGGGTGGCGTGGCGTGGCGCCTCCTCCCCTGCCACGTTGCACATTTTTTAGTGTAAATATTATTGGCAACAACCGCCGGGGGGAGGGGGGGCACCATCAGCAGGAGGCTGACAATGGCAGCTCAAGGGGTTGCTGGATGGTTGGGGGGGTTGGGGGGGTGCCTCAAGTGGGTGTCTGAGCTTAACAGCTCGCGGGGGGAAATATTGAAAAGGGGGCTGGAGGCGGCCTGAAGGGTGCTGAAGTAGGTGCTGCTGCTGTTGCTGCCGCACTTTAAATGCACTTCAAAGTGTTTGCTTATGGCACTCCACACACACACACAGCTGCTCCCATTCTGCCCCTCACACATACACACCTGCTTTCTTCCTCACACACACACACACACAGGCTTCCAGCCTTTTAGTTTTGGGCCGCCTTCGAGCTGAAATTTTGTTCATCATTTTCTTCTTTTTTTTTCGTTGTTTTTTTTACTTTATTTTATTTTATTTTGGGTGTTGTGGCAGCTGCCACTTGCTCTTGCTCTTGCTCTTTCTCTCTCTCCCACTTGCTCTTTCTGTTTGCGGTGTTGCTCTTTTTTGTTTGCTTTTGTTTTTGGTTGCACTTTTACTCATTTGGGGGCAAACTTCAGTTGTTGCTGCTGATTTGCGAACAAGGACCCCACTCGGGGTGTATTTATAGAGGTTCTGGCATACCCGATCTTCGGGCAAACTCCTTTTCTGTGGGCGAAAACAGGCCACTGTCGTATAGGGCACTCTATCCGGGAATGCTTTAAGAATTGGTGCTGCTGTTGCCAAGACTCCTGCTTCTGCTTTATAAATGGCATTCCTTCCGTTTTCTGTTGCTTATGGCCTTACAGGCACCTTCTGTTTAAGATACCTTGATGCTCCTACTGTTCCTGCTGCGGCTGTTCCTGCTGCTGCTGCTCCTACTGTTTCTGCTGCCGCTGTTCCTGCTGCTGCTGTTCTGCTGCTGTTCCTCGTTGCTCCTACTGCTACTGTTCCTGCTGCTGCTGTTCCTACTGCTGCTGCGGCTGTCTCTGCTGCTATTGCTTCCACTGTTCTTGCTGCTGCTGTTCCTGCTGCTGCTGTTCCTGCTGCGGCTGTTCCTGCTGCTGCTGCTCCTCCTGCTGCTGCTGTTCCCTGCTGCTACTGTTTGCTCCTGTTCCTGCTGACTGTTCCTGCTGCTGCTTTTCCTGCTGCGGCTGTTCCTCCTGCTGTTGCTGTTCCTCCTGCTGCTGCTCCTACAGCTCCTACTGTTCCTACTGTTCCTGCTGTTCGTGTCGTGTTCCTACTGTTCCTGCTGCTGCTGTTCCTGCTGCCGCTGTTCCTGCTCCCGCTGTTCCTGCTCCTACTGTTCCTGCTGCTGCTGCTGAGGTTCCTGCTACTACTGTTCCTGCCTCTCCTGCTCCTCCTATTCCTCTTCTTTTTCTATCTCTATTTCCAGACGAAATTGTATTGTTTCTCCTGCTCACTCTCTCTCTCTCTCTCTCTCCCTCTCTCCCTCTCTAATGCAGTTGTTGTTCCTATGCTCTTCCTGCTGCTGCTGTGCCTCTGCTCTTTTCGTTGCACTTAAAAGTGCATTTCGGCCATGTCCGTATCCCTGTCCTTGTGTCTATGTGTTTCACCTTTTTCTCAGCCACTTTTAAGTGACTTGCCGTCGAGAGTTTTCCCTATTCTATTCCTCCCCCCCCACCCCTTGGCTTTCCTTCTCCCACTCTGTCGTCCCACCCACTTGTAAATTTGTTTGCTGGATATTCCGTGTGTTGCATACTTTTTCGAGTAGCCCTCTACTCGCTTGCCAGCGCCATAAATCATTTTGCCGAGTGCCACATATAGTGGCAAACGGCTTCAGCACAAAATGGTGGCTGTTGAAGGGAGAGATGAGAGAAGAGAGGCTAATAGAAAGAGAGAGAGAGAGGGGAGGGAGGGAATATGTAGAAGTAGGAACTGTGGGGGATATATTCATCAGAAGCAAAGGCTCTATTTCTTTAGGTGTATTCCTCCATTTCTGGGACACATCTCCTGTAGGGTCTACCCCTATCCCCCGCTCTGTATACAGATATTCCGCCCCATCAATATTTTGGATAACCAATTGATGACTTAAGAATTCCAAATGTCTTTAATATTTATGCAAATGTCTAACCCACTGAGAGAGCCGTCAGCTCATCTTGGCTCCCCCCCCATCCCCAATCCCAATCCCCCATTCCATCCCTCGTGAAGCCCATAAAATCCTCCGAATAATGCCAGATGTTTTGTCGCAATGGAGAGGAGAGAAGAGAAGAGAAGCCTAATAATCTGTACGATTTGCCTTTTCGCCTTTTGCCAAAAGATTTATTATCATCGTCTCGTTGCGGATAAAAGATGGAGCAGTGGGAGTGGGACTGGGGGGAGTGAAAGATATATATCTGACTCGGAGACTTGTCTCCTTGTTTATGAATATCTTGTGTCGCATCCACTGCAATGAAATGAAGTCATTCCAGACACTTCTGCTTCTGTTTCGGGTGCTACTGATTTGGTTATTTATCATTATTTCTTTATGACGCCATGTGATACAATATTTATGGGCCTGCGAGGGCTGGTTCTAGCACTTGACATTGACACAGTTCCATAAATCAGGGCGAGAGGGGACTCGCAGAGAACCCTTTGACAATTACCCACTCAATTCCTGCGCATAAGAAAAATGCAATCTCATTATGGGCTGTCTGGGCTGTCAGTATTGGCCACCAATCAACGATGCCATTCGCATCTAATTTGATGGGAAACCCACAATCAGTTATCCCCCCCAAACCCCAGCGGTAGATTGATTCAAATGGGGGAAATGGGGGGACAGGCATTGACAAATCTGTTGGAAGCTCGGAAAAACTATTAGCATACTCGTGTGTGGCACAGCCGGTGCCCTTTGTCGACCCCCCAGGGTGCTGACAAAAAACTTTCCGACAAGTTAATCATTTGTGGGATATTATCAATCCATTTTTTGGGTTTTACGTAAACGTTTTCTCTATCGCACATCGGGCTAAGCCAATCTGTTGACAGGTTTGTTTTTTAATCGAACAAAAAGGGGGAAATCCATCCACGTCTAAGCAGAATTTTATACGATTTTTTCCATCTTCCAGTTAGAGTATTCCCCCATTCGATGGATTCCATATTTCGCTGCCAGTCTCCTTTTGTTTTACTCACTCTCGTCGCTCCTTTATCGTCCTGCAGCCAAACAGATGGAATTGGGATTATAGTTTGCCTCTGCGTGTGTGGGATTTGGGCACATCATTACATAAAACTCCCAGAAGTAAGCCTGGGCTCGTGCCTGGGACCAGCGACCTTCATCGCATCCATTCGTTTCCTTTCCTTTCCATAATAATAAAGCTTATAACACTTTGCATTTACACTAATGCAAATACAATAGAACCCAGCGAGCCATGAGGGACAGAGACATAGGCAGAGTCCCCCTTTCGACCCCATTCTCCATCCCATTTCAGCCTCAATTATGCCCATATGTCGGGTGGGAGAGCACAAAATTTGTTTAAGCTTTACTCTGGGATTAAAATTTGCAACTCAACGACCAAGGCGAAGGATCAGGACCCTAGGACCCCTGGAAGACCCCTTGCTGGCTGTGTGTGCGACGGCTTAGATAGCCCTGGCCAGGGCTATTTGGTTATTGCGGTTCGGAGGCCAACTCTGGCCTGACTCTGTGGTTTTGGGGGCGGGGGGCGGGGACTGACTTCAAGGAGGGCCGAGTCTCCTATGCAATGAGAATTGAACTCATTACGGCTAAAGGGATGATGACTACGGGAGACTGCTGCTACGAGCTGCTGAGACCAGTATATTGCTTATTGGCTTATTGTTCTGGCAACAGATAGGAGGATCCTGCATGGCAGTAGAGCTTCTAATTAACAGATTGGTTTATGCCATGGCTGATACCTTTCTGGGGGGGAAGGGTGGAGCAAACTTTTGAATCTTTAGCGGCTAATTGCCGGCCATCTGTCAGGCCAACCGCCAACAGCAATCAAAAAGTTAAGAGCCAAAGCGACAATTCGACCGCAAACTAATTTATTAATCCCATTCCACTTCACTTCACACTGGGCGCTGCTTCTGGCTCTGGTTCTGGCTCTGGCTCTGGCTGTGGGGTGTGGAAAACTTTTAAAGCCCGACCAGTACGAGTACGGAATGTCCTTCCCTTTGTGGCCGGGGCTAACCGCTTTTGGACATGGGGCTAAAATATGCAAAACTAACATAAATCTCAATTTGGAGATTTATGAAAAAAAACACTCACTCACTAGCACTACCACATGCACACATATATCGTGGCAGAGCGGAGAACGGTCTGAAAAAAGTACAGCCCGCAAAGTAATAAAAAATTTGTAATTCCAATTCCGTACAAAAAAGTCCGAGAGTGAAAACCCAGAGAGGGAAAATAGTTGCACCACAGCAAATATCAGGCAAAAAAAAAAACCACAAACGACGTAGCAATATAACAAAAAAAAAAAAAGTAAAAATAAAACAAATACTAAAAAAAGTTGTAAAAAAAAAGCTGAAAAAAATGCTAGAAAAAACAAAAGCTAAAAAAAAAAATAAACCCCAAAAAATTAGAAAAAAAAAACAAAATCTGAAAAAAGCCCCTAAAAAAATTCTAAAAAAAAACAAAATCTAAAAAATAAACCCCAAAAAACTAGATGAAAAAAAAACAAAATCTGAAAAATAACCCCACAAAAATTCTAAAAAAAAAAAAGCTGAAAAATAGACAAAAAAAAAAAAAAAAAAATAAACAAAAGAACAAAAAAATAAACCAAACAATAAAAAAAAAAACACAAAAAAAAGGAAAACAAATAGAAATAACTGAAAAGTTTAAAAGGCACCAAAAACACACCGCAACAACCAATGAGTGAAAAAGGTGGAGAGAGTGGGGATACCAGACCGGGGATACCCTGCAAAAAGATGCACTAGGTCAAAGGAAGTTCAAGAAAACAAACGAATGAAAGCCAAAGGGATTGAGAGCTCTGGAAAAGCTCTTTCATAGAGATCATGTATCTGTTACCAAATCCTCCACAAAAGGGTATACCCCTTGCCGCCACCAGCACCGCAAAAAATTGCCAAAAAATCACAGTCGGACACTGGGCAATGCACCAAAAAGGATTGGAGTTTTGGGGCGAAAAAATAACTAGAAAACTGTCCAGAGCATAGCAAAAGCCTGAATGCCCTTCTGTGGATGTTTGTTGTGTTGTTCGTCAATTATTGGCAAAGGCATCCCTAAGCAACGGCTTCCCGGACTGTTTCTCCGATCGAATTTCATTGATTTGTGCACTAATTGGGGCATCAAATGATTCCGGCTAAATATACGACGGGTTTTTATTTTGTGCTAATTGTGGCCGATGCTGGCACATGGAAAAGTTGCCAGGACGATGCTGCCTGGGCTTTCAAAGCAAATGATAGCTGCCCATAGTCCCTGCCAAAAGTTAGTGTATCCCATGCCCATCGTGGCAATCACATTTTTCTGTTTTGTGCTGTGCAAAGTTGGCAAAAAACTGGAGCTGAATCTGGCCTGGAAATCGCCATTGAAAATACGTGTAAACGAGAGGAAGATGCAAAAAATCAAATGAATTAAAATAAAATTAAATTCTACTCCCCTCACACACACACACACAGTGAGTCAAGATAAATTACTTACCGTAAGTTCCTTCCTTCCTTCCACCGAAAAAAAGTTCTTCCTTCGCGAATAAATTGAAAAAAATGTGGCCATTCGCGAATGAAAAAAGAGGAAATTCCAGCAGGGGCCAAACTACTATGGGGGGGAGGGGGGTGGGGCGAAGGACTTGACAAAAAAGGGTTTTGCCTTTTGCCCTAATATTTTATTTCCCCGCTCTCTAGCCCCCTCCATCCTGCACCCTTAGCCCACGTGCGTGTGCAAAAATCTGTCGCTGCTTCAGCTTCAATTATTTTTTACACAATTTTCTTGTCTCTTTTTGGCGCTGTGCTCATTCTTTTATTTGTGACTGTACGCGAGTGTCTCTGTGTGTCTGTGTGCTGTCGACTTCTTTCTCCATTGCTGGCCGTGTCACTGCCTTAGCCTCTGCCCTCGTGTGGGCATTGCTGATACCCTTTAGGTGAGGGTTTAATGGTTTACCGGTAATCTTTGCCACCATTCACATAAATTAAACAGGTCTTTGCTTAGTCGTGAATTTATGGGAATATTATGGCAACTCTTTTAAATGGGGACATTCTCAAAGGCCACTAAAACGTCTCCCAACTCCTGCCACATGCTGACAAGCGGCTCGGCGTCCCGAAACAGAGCCCTACAAACGGTGGCAGCCTGTAATATCGTGTTCATAGAGCGGCCCAACCATTGCTGCTGCCACATCGGATAAATTTCGATCTAGATTGGCCACAATCGATCTTCGAGGGTATCAAAATCTTCTACTCCAAAGCTCCAGCACAGCATCTCGCCCTCTCCCTCTCTATTTCCCCTCTCTCTCTGGCACGCTTGTTTTCTCTTCTTTGCATATTTTCTTTTCGGGTGCTGCTCATAAATTTCGGGCCTGCCTGCCGCCTGTCCGTCCGCCGTAAAGAATCACTGCTGCTGCTGCTCCGTCGCTGCTCTGCCGCTGCTCTGCCGCTCCTCTGTCGCTGCTCTGTGCTACTGTTCTCTGCCTCTGCCTCCGCCTGCTGTTATTCTAATTTTATGGAAATTCCTACACTTTTTCTTGGCTTGCCTTTGCCATTGCCGTTGCCTTTTCTTTTCTTTTCAGCGAACAGATTTGTGTTTGAGAAAAATCTGTTTGTCATACGCTTCGTTGCGCCTCATTTTGCCAGAACGAGAGAGTGAGAGTGAGAAAAGGCCTCTTTGTCCACCCCCAACCCCCAACCCCCAGCACCACAAACCTCCTTCCTTCCTTCCTTCCTTTCTGGGCAGCGGCCCAACTCCATTGAGTGGATGGACAGTGGGTGCCGCAACGGAAAAAAACTTTTCACAACGCATAAATTTCCTTGCGTTAGTTTTGCGCCACATAATTCTTCAAGAGCGGCAAGCATATGCTCAACAGCACTACTCCCCCTTCACCAGCCCTTCACAGCCCCTCATGGCTCCCGAAAAATCTCTGATTTTAAAGCAGGCGCAAAGTGAATTTTAATGATTAAGTCCTCTCCGAACTGAAAGGAACTAAAAGAAGGAAAATGCACAACTCCACTCCACTTTTGTGCCCAATTTAAAAAAGAGGAAAAATCTGTTGCAAGTTTTGAATTTTGCTCCAAAGAAGGGTATCATTGGTGTGGGTTTCCCTCTATGCTCTCTTTTCTTTCTAATTGATTACCCAGCAATTGGAATAATAATCCTAATTTGCCCCCATTGATGATCAATCAAAGTCCTGGCTTCAGTCACCTTTAATTTGCTATCAAGCATGTCAATCAGCATTCAGCGTACATCCTTTTGAAATGGCAATGCAAAAGATACTCAAGAGCTCCACTAATTAACGAGGGGCTCCTGCATGGAGTACTGGCAGAACGAACCCGCATATGGACTGCTGTTTCTGTATCTAAAAAATCCTCTTACTTTCACACTTTTACTCAAGCAAAAAGGGCAATCAATCCCTGCATTTATTTGGGGATCGGATCTCTCTTCCATTCTCTTAATTAAATCCAAGCTGTCGGGAAGGGATTTGCTCACTCCGGGAATATATGCCCGCTCCAAGTGCATGAATCAGAGCGGCTCTGCACTCCCCCTACTCCACTCTACCCTCTCCGCTGCTCCACAAACACCACTCGACCCTCCCCCATTCCCCCTCCCCTTTCCCCCCTTCAGTGTCAGTTTTACTATCAGTTTTTATGAGAAAAGTCAGACGCCCTCGGGGCTGGTTGCTGCACTTTTTAAATGCTCTGCTCTGCTCTCTCTCTCTCTCTCCACCGATCAACGGTTAATGCCTGGCGGGGGCCAGGGCCAAAACTATTAGGAGGGAGGGGGCAGGGGGACCCTTCTAGAACAGCCATAGCGGCACTTTTCTCACCTTACCGTTTCGTTTCGTTTGATTTTATTTGTTGTTCTTCTTTTGTTCTCATTTCGATTTTTTTTGGGGTCATGCCTAAGGCCCCAGGCCCCAGGCCTATTAACTTTTTGTGGTCGACGACATCCGTTGAACGTTGACAAAATTAGAAGCGCGTGGGCGGGAGGGGCATAGGGAGGTGTGGAGTGGGGAACTTTGACTTTTGTGTCAAACGAATTAATAACATAAAAATGTCAAGCCTTAATTATCATAAATAGACAAATGACAACAAATATTAGAGCGCCCATTTGTTCTCCTTTTTGGAAAAGTGCGAAAAACAAGACGCCGACTAGCAGCCAGATATAATCGTGCCACTAGGTATGTGTATTTTGATACCCTGTGCTTAGAGGAGGCAAGGGTATATGGTCCCAACTGCCGTGCAGATATAGCTATGATTTTTGACCTTTTTTTCGTAAATTTAAATCTAAAATTCAAATTTTTCTTTGAAAATTCTCAAAAAATTAACCAGGATTATTTTTATTATATTTATATTTTATTATATTTATTTTTTTATATTTTTATTTTTATTTATATTTTTTTATATTTATATTTAGTTATATGTATATTTTATTATATTTATATTTTATATTAATATTTATAAATATTATGAATTTTTATATTTTATAAATATTTTATATTTATATATTTTATATTTTAATTTAGTTTTATTTTTTATATTTATATTTTGTATATTTATATTTTTTTTATATTTTATAATTTTTTTTATTTTTTTATTTATATTTTTTATATTTTAAAATTTTTTTTATATTTTATTATGTTTATATATTTATATTTTTATATTTTATTTTTTTTTTTTTATTATATTTTTATATTTTTTATATTTTTTTATATTTATATTTTATTTTTTTTATTTATTTTTTTTGTATATTTATATTTTATTATATTTATATTTATATTTTATTATATTTTATATTTATTTATTTCGATTTTCTTTTCTGACGTTTTATTGAATTTTCATTAGTTTTCCATTTTTTTTCCCCCTAAATATACATCCAAGTCTTAGGTATCATCTAGTCGAGTGCACTCCTTCTTGTATTCTATATGTACCTTAAATGTGGCTGCTCATTTGTTGGAATAGGTTTGACACTAATTCGGTGGCGCGGCAATCAAATTTATGAAAATACGATATTCTTTCGCCCGTCTCTTTCTCTCTTTGGCTCCCTTTGGCTCCCCGATTTTCTGCTCGCTTGATTCTTAATTAATTTGTTGGCGTTTCCATGAATTAATTAATTAATTAATAATGGAATTTCGGGCAGTGAAAAGGCATATCTAATGATCCTGTTTGTTGTTATTTTTTTCGGTGGTTGAAACTAATTTTAATTTGTTATTTTTGGGAGATTTTTGGGGCTTGACATTTTGGATTTTTATGTGGATTTATTTAGAAACTAAAGATCGAGACAGAAGAGGCTAGTCTTTTGAGTCTTGGATATATTTGGAGATTGAGATCGTTTCAAATCAACTTTGAGAAATAAATATAATAAAATATAAACATAACTTTCTTCCTGGAGCAATTTTTAACCAGAAACCATTGTGTTTCACTTGAAATATTCATCAAATATTTCCATTAACAATTTCCATCACAAAACTTCGTCTTGCTAAAAGATTGATTGCCCGGCGCGAATGCCAATGTCAGAATTGAGACCCGAAAGACACTTTCATTCAATTTTCAACACTTTTACCAACCCCCTCCTCCCCCAACAACCACCAGTTCTGGCCCGCACTGCACTTTCCCCCTTTTCCCGGATAGACAAAAACCGAGTTTATTTTTATAGATTTGTGAGTGGAGAGTGGAGTGAAGAGTGGAGTGGAGAGCAGACAACAAAAAATCAATTGTCTTAAACACACACACCTCCCCTCCCCCTCCTGCTGCAACGCTTCAGGGGCGAGGCAAACACATGACATGTGTCAAAAGCAGAAAGAAAACGAAGTCGAAAGAGCAAGACGGGATGTACGGAATAAAATATACAAAAAGTGTCATAAGGAGGGAGAGCGCACTCCCAACTCTTCAGACTCGGGGCGGGCGTGCTGCTGACAAATAAAACTGTCAGTTTTAATAACAAAAACAGCAAGAACTAGGGGAAGCCATACATACATAGATAGATAGAGAGAGAGTGCACTCCACTTGGCTGCACTTCACGGAACAGAACTCAAGTCGCGGCGGCAGCGACCCCGTCCGCCCCCAGACAGATTACAGCCGCGATAAAGATTTCCATACGCCATAAAGTCCATAGTTCCTATATTCCTATATTCCTAGGTATAGACCTCTTCGAATGCTCTCGTCATCTTGAAAGTTCTGTTTCGGTTTTAATTGGAAATTATTATTCAAATACCAAGGAAAATTGTTGCTGATAAAAGTTTTCCCAATTCAAATCAGTTTTTGTGTGTGTGTTTTTCGTTTTTCAAGCAGCTCATAAATATATCAAAGTTTTGTATTCATTTTCATACATCATTTGAAGACACAAATAGAGAGCTAGAGAGAGAGAGAGTGGGAGAGTGGGAGAGAAGGGGGTTGCTTGGAGTGAGGGGAGGAGGTAGGTCTTGCTCTTCTGATAATCTCCGTCAATTTTGGTTTAGAGGAAAATTTATGTTCATTGCAGGAAATGCTTATGCGCTTCAATGACGACAAAAAATATCAAATTATAAAAATAAAAAAAAAAAAAAAAAAAATCTGTAGAAAAATTTTAAAAATATAAATATAAATATAAATATCAAATATAAAATATAATATAAATATATAATATTAATATAAAATATAATATAAATACAAAATATAAAATATATAAATATGAATATAATATATAAATATAAATATAAAAAAATATATATATATATATATAATATAAAAAAAAAATTAAAATATAAAATATAATATAAATATAAAAAAAAAAAAATATATATATAATATAAATATAAAATATAATATAAATATAAAATATAATACATATATAATATAAATATAAAATTTAATATAAATATACAATTTAATACAAATATAAAATATAATACAAATATAAAATAAAATACAAATATAAATATAATAAAAAATATAATGTAGATATAGAATATAATAAAAATATAACATAAATAAATAATATACAAAAAATATAAAATTAATTTTTTTTTTTTGATTTTATTATATTCTAAATTTTGTATATTATTTATTTATATTTTAAATAAAATTCAAATATAAAATATAATATAAATATAAAAAATATATATAAAATATACGTAGTCTTCCAATTTGTTCGGAATATAAAAAGTCTAACAGTAGGACTCAAAAATCTTAGAACATTATTAAGGGAAGCCTCAAAGATAGCCCCTGATTTAATACTGATGATTCTAGATGACTATAAGACCCTTCCTTTCCTCAAAGGAACTCTGCACAATTCTCTAGAATTATTCTTGCCATATCTAAGATAAATATAGAAAAAAATACCCCTACTTTAGCTTAAAGTTTAAATGTAATTTCTGAACTGAAACTTTAATCAACATTTTTTTTGTTCTCTTTCAATTTCTTTGTCTTTCAGGTAAGTCGCTGCACAACTTTTCCGCCCACCGCCCACCACACCCCCACCGGAATAAGGTAAACAAGGAAAACACTCAACTTCTTTGTGCCATGTGCCCTGTACCCTGTGCGCCCTGCACCCTGTGTGCCCTGTGCCCCACTGTGTTGTCGCTGACGCTGGCGTGAAAAAATCCATTAGAAGTGGAACTATGTCAATCGATGCCGCAGAGAATACAGCGAGCATTGAGTGAAGAAAGCCCCGGGCAAAACATAAACTGTAAAAGCGTAGACCGGCTACAGTGGAGGCTCAGATAAAGGACAGACGAACGAAAGATGGAAGATGCCTGATGTGTGAAGGGGAATCGATTAATATGGGGAATCAGTGTGGAAGAGTCTTCACTGTACCATGGCATATGCTAACTACAGACTTATGTATGTTGCGGCACAGGCCTGTGGTGGCCGGTAGCCATGAATTATTTACATACCCCCCCCGAACCCCACCCAAATGCATTTCTAATGTTGCCACAGCAGAAACAGAAAGTGCAAATGAGATTTGGCTTTTGGTCAGTACTTGTCTGTGTGTGTGTGTGTGTGTGTGGGGCCCCCCCATGTCCCACCCGTCAATGCAAAAGTCAGGCTGTCTCAGCCCTATTGATTTGCTCTGAAGATTGCTTTTACTTTTGTTCCGATTTGGGTCTCGTCTCTGGTCCGATTTGGGTCTCGTCTCTGGTCCGATTTGGGTCTCTTCTCTGGTCCGACTTGGGTCTCGTCTCTGGTCCGACTTGGGTCTCGTCTCTGGTCCGACTTGGAGCTTAAGTGGCTCTCTATTCCGCCCTGTGGAGACTCGGAATGAAATTAATTTCAATTGAACTTAATTGACAACCCGTCTAAGACCTCCCATTAAAAATTGAAGTCTCTCCTCCTCAAACCAGAACTAGAAATAAATTTATAATTTATTTAAACAAATGTTTTTTTTGGTTTTGGGAGATTTCAGTGTTTAAGGCTTTATCCTGTCCAGACATTATTTATTTCTGAACCACAGATTACACATCATTACACGACGGCATCGATGGGGGGGTCCTTGCTACGTCCTGCATCAGGTTTATTTACATTAAAACATCATCAACATGTTTATATCAACATCAAACTCATTTTACGCATCACCGAACTTTGCGTAATCCTTTGATCCTATGAGGCGAAGGCCCCCTAAAAAAAAAGGGTCGCAAAATAAAATCAAAACCGAACGAATCCAAAGCCGAAAGCTCATAAGGAGACACAGATGAGTGGGTGGTTGGGGCACTGGCAGCGGCAGAAAAAGGGTTTCATATGTCCCGACAGCCTCTTCCTTGTTGCTGTCACAAATCCGAAATAAATCAGTTAACTTCCCGAGTCGAGGGCTTGTTAATTTGAAATTTATACGAAAAACAATTTAAGCATTTCAACCAAAAATGTTTTGCCCCGAAATTGGAGATGAGCTGGAGCTGGACCGAGACCGAGTCCTTGCTCTTTTCATCCCACGTGTGGGGGAGGCTCTGAAGGGTTGGGATAGGTCCTGGTCCCTTTCGAAATTGAACTGTGCCCTGAGAGGCCACTTGAGAGTTCAGTTTAAAGTCGGGCCACCAGATGACATTTCAGGTGGTTTGCCAGGATTTTCCTTAACAAAAATTTTAATAAATTTCTTAGTCATTTTTCACATTTAAAAGCAAATATTGTATACCACATTTATCTGGCTTTGTGTTTGGTTCCTTGAGGGTTGAAGGTGGTGTTTGGGGGCTTCTGCTGGGTGTACGGGTCCTGCGTGGGAGTACAGAGATAGATTCGATATAGCTGTAGTTTTGGTTGAATTATTCGCACCTTTTGATGGCTTCAAATATTAGTGGGACGATCGATGGCCTTGTGTTTGATTCCTTAGTCGTTGAAGGTACTTGGTGTTCATCGATCTTGTCGATGCCCTCCTTCGGGTGGTGCCCGCTCTAGTTCGTCTTTGGTGTTCCTTCCTCTTGGATTTCTTCTTCTTTTTGCCGTCGCAGCGCTTGAATTTATTTCTGATCCAGTTCCAAAGGAAATAAGTACTGAAACCCGCGGCATAAAATATCACAAGAAGCTCTAGGAGGGCTTTATGGGCTTTATCGATGAAGCTGACGTACGGACCATGCTGCAAAAAGCTCCAAATAGATCGAAAAGTTTTGGCGAGAAACATTTTCGGTCTGTACTTTACAATTGATTCGATTAAAGTGATTTTAGAACGAGGCAATTCCTGTTTTCTCTTTATTTTCGTGGCCTACTCTTCTGCCAGAGTTTGCTTCATGAATTCTATCGATATCTATCGATGATTAATCCAGTGCGACTCTGTAGTGCACCCCTAAAGAATTGCACACTCGGCTGAGCCGACGATTCTCTCAGGCCACGCTCTCGGGCCACGCTCTCGGGCCACGCTCTCGGGCCACGCTCTCGGACCACGCTCTCGGACCACGCTCTCAGCAAAAACACGAATCGAAAGAGTAACGGACTACTCTACTACGATGTTCCTTCCTTTCCCATTGATCCCCTTTCCTGCCTCTGCACCTCCACTACAATTTCTGCTCAACGACCACAGATACAGATAGATCTTCAGTTTAAGTAACTTTCCCAACGATTATAGGAGCGAAACTTTACCCCCAAACGGGGGGTCGGTGGTCGGGGCTGCCACATGTCCCCGAGAACTGAATTCCCTGTAAAATGTCAAACTTTTCCGCAAGCATTTATCTGCCAACATGGAAAACCAAAAGTGCAAAATCGTTTCGGGGGAAATTTGTATTTCGGTAACTTTTGGCTTGAAACCGACCTCAAAAATGCTTCAGCTTCAGCCACACGTCTCTCTAATGAACCGACCTCAGAGCATCCTTTTTCCTGGAAATATTTATCTACCAGACACAGACACAGACACAGACAGGCCACATACACGTATGACTTGACATTTCTGGATAAGTTTTGAGGCACCTGAAGCTGACTTGAGGCACAGCCACTGCGGAGCAAACTTGACAGTTTCAATTAGCTCTAGCTGTCTCTCTCTCTTTCTTTCGCCGTCTCTTTCACTCTCTAATATTATGGGGGGATTCCGCAGTCTCATTACGAAATATTTAATCATATTTTGGGAAGCAGAGAGAGGCCACAGCTTCTGAACAATGCAAACAGTGGCAAAACCACAGCCCAGGCACCAGATGTCAACCAGATACACATTGCTACAGATGCAGATGCAGAGATGCACAGATACAGATACAAATGCAATGCTCTCGACTAAAATGATTCGAGTGGCAAATAATATCAAATTGCACTTTTCTCTGGTCGGGGGGGAGCAGGGGAGATACACAAATATCTGGCAAATACCGACAAATGTGCAAACAGAACTGCCACTCCACCCTGCACACTCCACCCTCCACTCCATCCCCCGATGACAGACATTATTCAAGTCGTAGTCGCAGGCGGCACGAGCCACCGACTAAGGGTTAAGCTTGGCATGGCTCAGCGTTTTTCCACCGCCTCGCCCCTGCCCTTGCCCCTGCCCCTGCCCCTGCCCCTGCCAGAGTTGACAAAGTTCTGTGCCGTGTTATTTGATATCCTACGCGGTTATTCGATAATGACAGCTGTCCCGACAGAGAGGGGCACGAAGAGGTGCCCCTGAGTCTCGTCCCTCCGCTGCTGATGAGGCATTTCGATTGTTTGCCAAATGATTGTGAGGGCAGACCAGTTTGGGGGCATGGATAGGGGAAAAGTGGAGCAACTTCCCAGTTTTCAACCAAAGAAAACTTCTCCCCCGACATTGAAACCGACACCAGGAGAGTTTATTAAATGTGAACTGTCCTCGAGTCCTCGAGTCCTGGAGAAAATTGATGCGTGACCGCAGCACGTACCTCCGTCTGGCAGGGGCTATAAATCCTCTCTCTCTCTGAAAGTGTTTTTCACAAAAATGTTTATAATTTTTGATGCCCCAGTGGCGAGGGTCGAGTGTGTGTGTGTGTCTGTGTGGGGCCCACGTCTGCACCTTTGGGCCCTGAAAAGTCTCGGCACGCGTCCTCATGAAGTCAGTTCCAAGTTCTGCCCCCTGCCCCGTCCTCCGTCCTCGCTTTTTGTGAATGAGAAAGGTTCAATATCCCAGAGGCATCGTCTCAATGACAGCTACAACCGAAACTTGGCTCCTCCGTCTACTCCTTTTTCCTGCTCCCCTCCCTTTCCTTTTAGCCCTGGCCTAGACGTGCGTAGTTTTCCATATGACTGCTCTGGGAATTCGAGCCCTAATACATCTCCTGCCTCTCTTGGTAATGCGCTTATTATGATGATGCCACATAAAATAACAATTTAGTCGAGCATTACAAAATTCGGTGCCCATTCGGTGCATATGTCGGATAAAGTCAGCTGTTGGCTGTCCCATACCCCGGCACTTGTCCTGTCCTGTCCTGTCCGTGAACCTGTCCAGGAGCTGTCTGCCTCATTAATGCTTAAATGAATTAATCAGCACGAGTCCTCGGGCCAGCCGTGTGTCGGTCTGCCTGCTGTGAGGCGGCACAGACGGACAGACTATTGATATTCGATTGCCCATCTACCTGTGTGGCTTCCTCCAGGTGTCTGGGCCCTGGTCTGAAGCAAACAAACAGCTGCCCAGGGAAAATGCTGTCTCTCGCTATCTGGATTGAGCAATTATGTTTGTGGGTATCTTATGGATTTGAGTGGCTGTATTTGGGTTTATTTTTGGCAGTAATTCCACTGTAGATACGTTAAAGGGGAAAACACTAGGTTTGTGTTTAAGTTGAGCAGAAAAAACCATTCCTAAAGGCTACCCAAAGACTTGCTGGAAGGATTCTCAGGGGATTCCTGAAAAGGTTCATAAAAATGCTAAATTATTCACAAATGATTCGTGAATGCTTTCTTAAATGATTGCCAAACTGTATTCAGTGGCTCCCTGACAGTCCAGAAGGTATTCCTTGTTTTTTAGGACTGCATTAGATCTATCTAGCCATCTCCCTGCCATCTATAGATTCCATCTAACCCTCAGACCCAGCCTTCACTCAATTTGAGCCCAAAAACGTCGGTCTTGCATTATTTGCTCTTAATTTTCACCATTTCCCAACAAACCCCACCCCTTGACCCCGCTGGGTCATGCCATTCCATCTGGCAATGCGGCACAAAAGAGGAATAGAAATCGAATATAAAACATCTGTTCCATGCGCATTAAAGGCTCAGGAGGGGTCAAGCGGCTGCCGAGGTCAAGGATCATAAGTCAGGGGTAGTGCAGGGGAGGGTAGGTTTTTCGTGACCATAACCGAAACATATTTGAACTTCAGACTAAATAAACCAAACACGTGACCCCCGATGAAGATGACACAAGCGGCAGGCCGGTCGCCCACATCCTCCGGACGGACCTTAATTGCCGACCTTCCGCCCAGATTTGTGGGCCTTTCACTTCTTCTGTATTTCAATTATAAATTCCTCATGGTCAATACGCTTTAATTGCACTTTTTATTTGGCTTACCCTTGCCCCCTGACCCCTGGCCGACCAAGCGTGCAGTACATTAACGTGTGGACCTTGTTAGCCCGAAACAGACACGCACACTCACGCAAACTCATTTAAGGCCCGAAATGGGCATCCCCCAAAGACCGTTTTCGCCCGCAGGATGTCAACTGAGGTGGCACGTGGCACGTGGGGCAATGGCTCACTCACTCACGCACTCGTGACGTCAACTGCTGCCCCAAAAAAGGCTATTTTCAATTGGAACACATGCTGAAGGGAATTCCTATGATTTTTTTAGTGAAATTTGGTATCTAAAAGATATTAAGATAGATCCTTATGGATCAGGAATATTCGGGGTAAACTTCAGAGTAGATATTCGGAGAATTCCCCTGGAATAGTACCTAGATTCCTTTTTGCAGTGTATTTCCTTCAGTTTTCTGTTGTTTTTGCAACAGACAGACTATGCGGCCATCCCGCTCTGGCAATGAAGTTGGCAGCCCCTGCTCCAGCCCCTGCTCCTGCTCCTGCCCCTGCTCCTGCCCCTGCCCCTGCTCCAGCCCCTGCTCCTGTCTCCCCTGTCTCTCCCGTCTGTTTGTCTTCTGTCAATTCCCTAGCCATTCCCGTTCCCGTTCCTGTGGCCATTAAATCGAAAAACGATTACACACTATAATGCAGTGTTTGTTTTGGCCTCAATCGAGTCTGTCCCTCGACCCACCCACCATTGCATTTTGATCCCCCCTTTTTCCCTTTTTCCCCTTTTTCCAACCCCACTGTCCGCCTGTCCGCCTCCCTGTCTGCCTGTCTGCCTGCGGTGGCCACAGTTCGAATTTAGCGTAAATGTCAATTCTATTTCCAGTTCCCATTCCACTCCATTCCCTATTCTCTATTCCTTTCTATTCTGCCCCCACAAAACATGTTTGTGTCTGTTTTGTGGTCATTTCATTGTTTCATTTTCACACGCAACAATAATTCCAATCTAAAACCCCCACACCGCCCACCCACCCATCCACCCACCCTTTCTGTTCATTCTGTAGCCATTTTTCTGTCCATTCCCTGGGGGCTTCATATTGGGCCATTAAATTGCATCGCATTTCATGTGCAATTTTCGATTTTTATTTGCTTTCGTTTGTGATTTGATCAATATGTTCTTGCCAATGTTTTGCCTGGTTTTCGCCTTGTTCCTTGTTCCTTGTTCCTTGCTAATTGAAATGTTCATCGAATTGGCTTTCGTTTCTTGCCGTCATGTAACTCCCCGCTGAATAGCCCCAGCCCCAGCCCCAGCCCCAAAGCCAATTAATAATAAATTATGAAATTCAATGGAAAGAAAAGTTGGAGGCACTCGTAAGAGTCTTTGGCATGGAAGAATACCTCGACCTGGGAAGAGTTTTAAAAGCAGGGAGACATTTTTTTGAAGCAGCAAAGGACTGATCCATGGGTGTATCTGCCCAGCGATTGCTACCAAAACTCCTAGATCTCCTAGAAATTCTATATGCATTGCAGACTGTAGAGATTTGATGAGATATGTGGCTACCAGAACTCTTCTTCCCGCCTATTGCCGAAGAAATCACCCAAGACTGTGTATATGTATTGTTGTTGGATTCTGGGGACCGAAAAGTAAGTCTTTTGAGCGCCTCACCAAAGACTTTGTGCATCTATTGTTTTTGGGTTCTGGGGACCGAAAAGTAAGTCTTTGAGCGCCTCACCAAAGACTGTGTATATCGTTGTTGGATTCTGGGGACCGACTCAGCATTGTAGGACAGCCAAAGCAGAGACGAAGCAGAGTCGAAGCATAGCTGAAGAGAGAACCCCTCGTGCGCCCTCTTCCTACGAAGAATCCCAAAAAACCCTGCCATAGAACCCCTTTTTGGTGCCTTGGCAATGCTAAAGTCTCCAGACAACCCTCCCTTAATACAGGGTACCACAAATATTAAAGAATATTTGCTTGTTTAGATTTGATTCTGGGGAATTGATTCTGGCAGAACTCTAATCGATGTGGGGTCATCAAACTAATTTCGAAAAGGAATTCCACCACTAAACATATAATTCTTACGCCCGGAGGAGACTCCTCTCCTTGCTGTTCATTTGTCGCCGTTTGCCAGCTTTATTAAGATAGAAATCAATTTGGCTCTTCCGCATATTTGCACGGTCTGGAGGTCTGGGGGTCTGGAGTCTGTCAGGCGGGGCTGCCTCCAAGCGGACTAATTCAGGAAATTGCCACAAAACATGCCACCAGGCAGGCGGAGCGCAAAAAGTGTCAACTAGTTGACCTCATCTACTCCTCGTATAGCTGGCAGATGGATGCAACCCAAACCGAGGCACAGAAGACGCAAAAAAAGAAGAAGAAACTGTTGCAGACATCAAAATGACGTGACCGAGGAGGCAAGCATGGATAGAGAGAGAGAGAGAGTGTGGCACTGCCACTGATTGTGGCAGGGGCAAGGCAGTGCAAATGAAGTTGCCAAAGCTGCTTCTTCCTTTGGGGATCCGCTGTGCCACTGGGCTCTGACCTGGGTGAGATTGTTTCTTACTGTGGGGCAATTACAATGCGACGGACGGGGTCCAGGTCGTGACAGGGGGGGTGCTCCGTTTTGGGGATACTGGTGTTCTGGTGGCATTGTGCAGTCACCAGATAAACAAGTTGGCAGCCCTGCGACTGGCGTGTGCGGCTAGCAGCTCTCCGGCTCTGGCTACGGCTTCGACTCCGGCTCCGGCTTTGGTTGCCGGCTCTGGTTCTGGTTCTGGTTCTGTTGCTGCTGTCTGTCGCTGTCTCTGGCCTGTCATTTCGAAGCTTTACGCTCATTTTCGCTTTTCCCAGCGATTTTTCTTCTTCTTGGTTCATCTTTTGGGGGTAGGAGGGGACTTTGGATACCCTTGATGAGAGTAGTGGGTATTCTCTGAGAGGTTAGACACCTAATGATTGCTTCTGTGTTAATTATTTGCTCATTTTCCCAGATATTTCATGGAAACTTGGCCCAGAATCGTGGTTTATATCCGAAAAAGAGAGTATTTGATGTCCGAAAGACCTTCTGGAAGACCTATGGGCACTATGGAGACCTGGAAGCACTTCAAATTGGAAGACTATGAGACCTTAAAGCCATTCTGTTACCTAGAAGCCACTCCTTTGAGGTGAAACTCTCCTTAGAAAGTGGAAGAAATCTCTGGAAAGTGGAAACCGAAATATCTCCCCTTGAGGTAGAAACCTTTGGGACTTATGGCCGTCCCTTCAAGACCTCATAACTTCCAGGGTATTCCCATCGTCGTTCCTCAAAGATACCCCTGCTTTCTTACTTCGATTTTCCCGAAAAACGCCCGAAAGGAAAGGCGAGTACGTGTGTAGCCTGTATCTGTATCTGTATCTGTATCTGTATCTGTGTGTGTGTGTCTCTGCGTGTTGCTGTGTGTGTGTGTGTGTCTCTGCGTGTTGCTGTGTGTCTTGTGGTTCGACAAGCGTAAGACATTTTCAATTACAGCTGCCAGCATGACCGCTAACCAGCCGAGACCCCACTGCGCTAACCCGCTCGCTTTCCCCCCCCTTCCACCAACAGCTTTTTGCCGGCTTGCCAAATCAAGTTGCCTCATGTGGCACACACTAGTGGGGCTGCTTGTCAGGCCACGAAATGCGTCAATTAGACGAAATTGCAATGTTGGATGGAATGTCGGATGGAAAGTGCAAAAACTGCACGCATTCGCCAGAGACAGAGCCCCAGAGTCGGTCGACACAGCTCCTTCTTTGCCCCAAAAAAAAAAAGACAAATAAATACAGAGAAATTCTTGTTGTTCTTTGGGACTGGGACTGGGGCCGGAGGCGTTGCCAGACCAAACTTTTATGAGTGTTAATTTGTGTTGTCAACAAAGTTAACATGCGACTAGATGGTTGTCTCTCTCTCTCTCTGGGCCGCAAGTTATGAAAGATGCTGAAAGGAAAGGAAAAGGATGCTGAACAGAGCGTAAAAGGTTTTCCTTCTTGCCATTTTCCTGCTTTTTGGCTAATGGAAATGTTGAGCAGAGCTGCAGAGACATTCTTTATCGTTTAAATCTTTCTCAGAATCCGAAACAGAACTCAAAACTGATCTACAAGCAACTCTCCCTGTCTGTCCCTCTCCCTCTCTAAGCACTTTAGACCTTTGAACCCTCTTCTCCACTTAATCTCTGTCTCTCGATCACCCCCACCCGCAGCGCTCAAGTGCAATTAAGTTGCAACTTTATGCGTCACTAATCTACGGTAGAAGGCCAGCTGTCACGCGGGGCAAGTGACCGCGGACCCCATAGAAGACGCCTGTCAATCAGTCCCCGGTTCCGGGGTAGCACTTGACTCTTGCGGGCCCCCAAAAGCCGAAAAGAAAAACACTTTAAGCCATAAATCAATTAAAATTGATTTCGTTAAAGGAAAAAAAAAAGAAATGCAGACAAAGTTTGCGCTCAAAAAAACTGTGTGTTCCCTAATGAATGAAGTAGCTGGAAATGATCCGAGTGAAGAGAGTTTTTGCCACTTAAAGAACGAACGGCAGACTGCTGGCTCCTTCTCTCGGTCTTATCTGCAGCAGACAGCGAGGCAGTCAAACGAAGCATGGAGCAGAGGCAGAGGCAGCACCAGAGGCAGCCTCCAAATCAGTGGCACAGTCAGGGTCGCAATTGCATACAGTTGGCAGGGGCCCCTCTTGCCATTTAAATATTGACAGCTATTGGCCAATTGCCTCGTTTCAACTTCAGCTTCAAGTTGGGGCAGTCCTCGCAGTCCTCTCTGCCGAGTGTCCATAATTTTGTTTGGCACTTTTTGGCTCGTAAATAAAATTGTTTTTTATTTGTATTTTGTATTCTTTTTCCCTCTGGCAGCATCTGTGTGGCAAGCACATAAATAGAGTTGCACATGCCACTGGATGGATATCTCGATCTGGCTCCTTCTGTTCCAGTTTCAATTCAGTTTCTGTTCCTTTGGCAATTTCCATAAATATTTCATTTAGCGTGACCTCTACGCTTTTCCTCCATGCTTTTCCTCTATGCTTTTCCTCTCCCTCTCCCTCTCTTTCTTGATTTTCCCCCGCTCGGGCTTATCGCTGGCTGGGCATCTTTGAGCATCTGGGAGACGGCGATTCCCACTTCAATTCCCATTCAGACTCCTCCCTCTTGTTGGTTGCAACTCCTGGCTGCGTCTCCTGCTGCAACTTGTCATAAATTGGCAAGAGGGAGAAAAATGCTCCATGGAAATTCCTTTTGTGACATTTTCCCAGGCAAAATGGCAGGGGGCAGGGGGCAGGGGCATGGAATGCGTACGAAGGGCAGAGCTATTCGGAATGACATTCAATTGAGAATTGCCAGAGATTCGCAAAATGTTTTTCTTTGTTCATTATTTTTTTTTTTTTCTTAGGATTTTTCTGAATAGCTGGGCAAAAAAAAATAGTGGCATGCAGCTAACGGTTGAAGCTACAGGAATTTAAAATGTGAAATATTTGTATTTCCAGAAAATAAATAAAAGAAATTTAAATTTGAAATACTTTTAAATATAAAACAAAATCTTTTAAATTTCTAAAAAAATAAATATTTAAAAATTTTTAAAATATAAAAATTTTTAAATAGGCAAAAAAAAAAATGAATATTAAATAGCCACAAAATAAATAAAATAATTTCAAATATTTTTAAATATACAAAAAATCTATTAAATTTGAAAAAATAAATAAAGGAATTTAAAATCAGAACATTTTAAATTTAAAAATAAAAATCTATTGAATAGCCAGAAAATAAATATAAGAATTTAAAGCATAAATATTTTTAGATTTAAAATAAAAATCTATTGAACAGCCAGAAAAAATTTCGAATTTAAATATAAATTTTTTTTTAAATAAAAAAAATCTATTAAATAGCAATTAAATAAAAAAAAAATTGAAATAGAAACATTCTTAAATTTAAAAAAAAAAAAATCTATTAAATACCTAGAAAATAAATAAAAGAATTTAAAATATGAACATTTTTAAATTTAAAAGTGAAAATCTATCGAATAACCAGAAAAAAATTTAGGAATTTAAAATATAAATATTTTTAAATTAAAAAAAAAAAAATGAAACCCAGATAGAATATTGAATATTTTTAATTATTTAAAATTTTTATACCGAAAGTTTTGAAATGCTTAAAAAAAGGTTTAACCGCTAGAGAATAAATTCTTTATATATTCTCAAAATATACAGATTTCCAATTCCGATTCCAAGAAATCCCCATTCCAATTCCAATTCCAATCCGTTTTGAATTTTTAATCGATTCCGCGCTGGCGGGCAGATTTTCTCATAGAAATATTTTTCGCTCTCTCTCAAAAGTTTTTGATGAATTGCTTCTGGCTGGAGTGCCCGAAATGTTTGCGAATTTCTGGTTTTCTTAAAACCTCTACATATTCATGATTATTCCGATAAATTTGCAGGGGGGTCCTGCCGGGGCCGGGGGTAACTCGGTTTGGGTTTTGGGTGAATGGATAATCCGCCAGTCCACAGTCCACAGGCCACGTGGCACATGCACCATTTGCATTTGGTGGGCTGCCCCGAGCAGCAGCCGCACGGTCGCTCTCTTGACATATTGCGGCCTAATCAATTGACAATTGCCCTTAAAACAATGGCCTGGTCACGCCCACACCATTGACATCTGTGGTGGGGGTGGGGGGCGTGGTCAATTACCAAAGCAATTGCTCGAAGGAGCCACAGACAATCCATTGAGATGTGGAGAGGTGGAAGGCTGGACAGTAGTGGCTGCTAATTGAAAATTATTTATAATGAGTGAGCAGCGGGATCAGGGATTAAGCTTCAAATAAAGGATTCACTCCACTGTATCGGACTCCACTAGTTCCTGTTCCGATTTAATGTCTGGGCAATTGTGGAGTCAAGTCGAGAGCCAGGCACAGGACACGACGGTATAATGGGCGCATTTAGCATACATTAAAATACTAATTTCCATGAAAGTAGCAAAAACGTAGCACCACCCGCACCCGCACCCCCTCCCCCTCCCCCTCCTGTTCCCATGGCGTATCCTCCTGCCTTTCAAGTGATTTTGTTGCTGCCGCTGCTGCACAGGCGGTGCCTTTTAATAGAGCCACACTAATTACACGCCGTTAGAGTGAATGCCCAGCCAAGTGCCGAAGGAGGCACCTCCCCCTCGCCACAGTAATGGCATGCCCCGAGGGAAGTCAGTCAGTCAGGTTGGGGCAGGGGCAGTGTTCAGGGGAGAGATCTCTGTGCAACAGCAGCAGCCAAAGTCAAAATTTTTGTAATTAAAGCAACGGAATTTATGAAACGTAACATTTTTGCATTTTGGCGTGCACCAAAGTACACGCACACTAACGCACACTGAAGCACAGATACCAATACATCCACAGCTAGGGGATGTTTATGCGGGGCTAGTATTTCATGAAGCATATTTACGGGATTTTGGAGAGGAAAATGAATTAAATTGAAGGAAATAATGAGGGTATAGGTGTGGCGCGTCATACAGCAGCGCCTCTCGGTCGGTTAGGCGGGAGTTGGACTCCGTTTCTGCCTTAAATATATCAATATTCACCCTAAATCTTCTCCAATAATAGATTATTTCCCATATCCTTCCTTGGCAATATTTTTCCCTATTTTAAAATTGATTTCCATTTCCAAAGTTTGCATTTCCCTAAAGAGGACACACTTTCTCTCAATCTTGTACCGAATTTCCCTCCACGCATAAACCCTGCCATCATTTTGTGCTTATGCCCGCATTTTTCCTTATTTTCTACTTTATTTGTTCCTTAATGTGTTTTTCCTGCGTTTCTCGTTTGGGGTACGCTTTTTTTTCGTCCCCGATGGAAGTTAATTTTGTGCCAGAGACCAAAGGAAAAATGTTTAAGTTTTCATTTTCGTTTTGTCCAGGACACACACAGGACTCTGCAACAGAGACTGACCCAGAGGCGGGCCCCGACTCTTCTCATACGAGGAAAACTCTTCAAGTTTTATGGCCACATAAGCGATGGCATTCGGCAGGTCCTGGATGGATCTGTATCTGTATTTGTGGGGCTGTTGTCGGTGTTGGGGTTTGCTGGCTCCTTGGGTGCTGGTAATATATGAAATTTATTAGCAGAAATTATGATTATTTCGTTTGCTCTTTGCTGCGTGTATTTTTAATATCCACTTCTGTCTGCTTTCTGCTCCTCTTTCCTGCTGCTGCTGCTGCATTTTAATGGCTCTCTTCATTCGTCTTCCACTCTTCTACTTTTCCTGTCAGCTGCATCAATTCTGCTGCTGGGAAAACAGTAGAGAAAACTGTAGAGAAAACTGTAGAAAACGGCTCCAAGGAAACGAAAAAAAGGTGGAGCAAAGCTCGTTAAGCTGGCTTTAATTTTTACTTGAGACCAGACCATGAATCCATCTCCTGGAATGCTGCAAAGCGCAGCAGTTTTTTTTATGTGTACACACAATTTGCGTGCGTTTAATTGTGGCTTGCACCCCGCCCCCGCCCACCAAACCATGCTGTTTTGGCCATTAAGCGCGGCCGAATTGTTTGCGGCTAGCGGAGGGGGTGGGGCATCTAATTGATTTGGTTTAAAAAGCGCTTTGGGCTACATTTTTTGGCCGCAGCGAAGCGCAAAGGATTTATAATGGGTTGCAAATAAAAGTGATTTATAAATTTAAACAGATTTATAATTTGGGAAAAAAGATTAGGCAAATATTAGATGGAAAATAGATAAACAGATTAAAGGGATTTAAATATAAAAATTAATATTTTCAGCCACAGAAGGCAGGGCCTGTTAGCCCCAATTGACGGTATATTTTCTGCTATTTTTAAGTGATTTATTGGCCCGACTTGAAAGGAAATATATACATGGTCTTCTTTCTATATCTCTCACACATTATATGTCCCTTAATATTCCTTTTAATTTACGCCGAAATATCTGTATATACAAAGAACTTATGGCCCGAAAATATATTCTCTAGCAATTCCGCATTCGGCCTGAAAGTAGGCTACAAAAAGATGTGAATATGAAACAATTCCATAACGCACAATAGACCCCGCCCCCACCCCATATGCAGACCGCCCACCACAAATGGCCCACAGCAGCCCCCCTCCGGCACCTCTCCTCCCCCACCGCCACCCGCACCCCCTAGGCCATCCGTAAACCCTATAAAAAAAGACAAATGACCCATTAAGCGGAAAACTTGTGCACTTTCATTGCAAAAAGGATGAACAGGAGGCAAGAAATGCAAAAATGGAGGAAAAATTATTGCCCCGCAGCCAAAGACAACAAACTCTTGATTTTTATGCTACCTGCAGCAGCCGCAGCAGAACAGAACAGAGAAGAAAAAACACACAGAGAAAGAGAGAAGGAGAAAGAGGTGGAGAAAGAGAAAAGTAGAAGGGATAGAGCACGCTCATAAAACGCTAAGATATGCCAAGGCCCGGGACTAGAAAGAGGCGCCACGCAGCGTTCGTGGGCGAGAAAGGAAGGCGCCAGAGCCCGGGACGAGTGCCTGGGGGAGGGGGGAAGGGGGGTTGCCACCGAAGACGGGGGTTCAGGAGAGAGGTTTGTTTTAGGATTTGTTGTGCTTATGAAAGCATTAAACTTTCCTCATTTAAGGGCTGGCGCACTTGAGTTGCCTTTTTTACTGCAATTTCGCTCTTCAGACTCAGCAGATGCCCCTGCCCCTGCCACCCACCCGCAACCATCATTGTGCCATCATGCCACTCCCCTCCCCCTGCACTCTGCACTCTCCAGCCTCCTCTTTTGACGGTTTCGGTGTCGTCTGATTATGTCGCACAGCTCGCAGCGGTACTTCAAGCTGGGAACTTGTTTTGGCTTCCTTCTTGGAGATACCCAGTGCTTTGTGGTGGTTAGAAAATGGGTATATGGGTTCAGAACATGCCAGATGTTCTATTAATAAAAGCCCAAAGGGATGGCCTAGAAATCTCATATATTGACACGAAATTCCTTTCTAAATGAGGTTTTTTTCGGTTTAGAAAAATTATATTCCTAATTTTTTGTGTATATAAATTTATCGTTCAATGAAAATGTTTTATTAATTTTTTACTTATTTTAAAGCTAGAAAAAATATTTAATAATTATTAAAAAAATAAAAGGAAAAAATAATTCAATTTCTCTTGCAAAATTTCCCATTTTCCAGGGTATCAATTAATTCCTAATTTTTTTGTATATGTAAATTTATCGTTTGATATATTTTATTAATTTTTTTTACTCATTTTAAAGCTAGAACAAATATTTAATAATTATTAAAAAATAATTCAATTTCTCTCACAAATTTTTCCATTTCCCAGGGTATCAATTAATTCCTAATTTTTTGTGTATATAAATTTATCGTTTAATATAATTTTACTATTTTTTTTTACTTATTTAAAAGCTAGAAAATATATTTAATAATTATTAAAATTTTACAAAATAATTCAATTTCCCTTAAAAAATGTCCCATTTCCCAGGGTATCAATTAGTCAGCTTTCGGCAAGCGGCTCTTGCTTGGCTTTAACCCGATAAGCGTTGGGCGACAATAAGGCAAGATCCTTGTCTATCCTTCCGTTTCTATGTGTGTGTGTGTGTGTGTGTGTGTGTTTGTGGAAAAATATTATGCAATTTCAACATTTTACACACTTGAACATTTCCATGCCGCCCCGCAGCGTTTTGCTCCACAGTTTCGCTTCTCTTTTTAGACACTTGATGAGGTGCTTCCCCCCCGCCCTCTTTTTGGGGTAGGGAATTGTTATAAAAGTATTTGAGACACTGTCGCCCCCGTGTTTGGTGTATAGAGCATGTGGGCGTGGCATGTGTGTGTCTGTGTTTGTGTGTTCCCTGCTCATTGTGTGTGGAGCCCCTTTGTGCCGGAGGACTTCCTTGAGGGACTGCCAGTGTGCCCCCGCCTGTGTCTCTCTCTTTCCCGCTCTGTTTTTTGGTTTGCTGTAACCCCCCACCCCCCCCCAGACAGACAGACAACGACGACTGTTGAACTCTGACTCGTCGCGAGGAGTCCTCCTCAGCTTTCATTTAAATTCCTTCCAGTGGCAGTTGCTACCTAAACCGCTTAGACTTTGCAACAGCAAGCAGGATCAGGAGAGGCGGGGAGGCAGAGAGGCAGAGAGCTAAAAAGAAGCCCCGGGCCAAAGCGCAGTCGACTTAAACGCATTCCGATGCAGCAGCAGAGGCAGCACCACACTGACTGCTAAAAGTTTGCTTTGGCCATAATTCACACACACAAACAGCAACACACTGGCAACCATTTTTATAGTTACAGCATATTTAGCCCGAAGAGAAGAGAGCTCCCAAACGACGGGGCAAACAATAATAATCATAAAGCAAAGAAGGAGAGAAGGAGAGCGGAGAACAAAGGGAAAACGGGGGACTGTGGAGCAGCTTACGGCGCTTAAGAAAATGGAAGGAAGTCTTGGAGCAGACACTTCCATCAAAAATCCCTTTACAGTCGGTATAATTTTGGCATTCGCTTGAAAATTCAGTCAGAATTGTCTTTGGTTGACAGACCGAAGGCTGATACGCCGATGGAATGGCGACATCTTCAATGATATATGTATATAGTACGGATCGTAGGGGTATGAAAAATTCCACCTCCTTTAAAAAAGTACTTAACGTTGCAGGCTGCCGTTGAGGGTAAAGTTGAAGGCACAAAAGAATGAAATAATAATAACAAAAAGCAAACAAAGAGTCGAGTCAAGCCCCCGCCCGGGCCAGGTCTCGTGTGGCGCCTCATGTGGGAATTTTCATACGGCGCGTAGCAATTTCACACATTTACATAGTAAAACACACACACACACGTGGAGCGGGTGGGGGGCAAGTGGCAAAAGTGTCGTCGCACAGCGGAAGTGAAAGAAAATGTTGCTACCCGAGTAACAGCCAACGAAACAAAACAGGCCAAGAAAAGCCTCCGAAGAACGAAGCACTAGATACCCTGGAAAGCCCAAAGTTTGTTAGTATTTATTTCATTATTTTGTGGTAGGAAGAAGAGCACAGTACCCCCCCTTAAAGGGTATCCAACGAATGGGAGAAATGCACAAAAATGAGGCAAAGGCAAACAACACGGAGGGGCTTAGAGTGGGGCGGGAGGGGCTTAGATTGGGGCGGGTGGGGGCTTAGAGTGGGGCGGAAGGGGCTAGGGCTGTGCCATGCGTGTGCTGCTATTACAAACAAATAAACAAACAAACAAAAAACGGGAGCAAAAACACACAAAAAAAAGAAACGAAGCGTATAAATAAAATATCGTAATGTTGGACAGGCACCGTGGGAGTGGAGTGTAAATTATGCATTAAAAATACACAGCAAAACGCGAATGGATAATTGAAATTGCTTGAATTTCGGTTGGGGAATGGCGGGGAAGGGCGGGAGGGCCGGCAAGGGAAGGGTATGCGGCTAAACATAAATAATGCATACACACATTATTTAAATTAATTCGCATTAATTTGCGAGTTAGCGAAAAAACAAAGCAGACGCAATTTAATTTTCTAAAAATATATACAATATTTAGCCCATGGGAATATTTATATTTTTAGCTGATAAGAATTGATAATGAGGGAGGGCTTATTTAATTTTAGAAAAATCATCGGCATTATTATTATTAAAGTATGAATCGAGAATGAAACAAATAGATGGGTTTATTAACAAATATTTGGCGGGCTGTTAATTGATAAATATAATGTGTAAATATATATGAACGAATTAAGCTCTCTTTTAAATCTATTATATATATTACAAATTTATTCCCAAAAATCTCAGAAATATATATAAAAATATATATAAAAATTAATCTCCATTAAATATATAAATATATATAAAACGAATTAAGCTCTCTATTAAATAAAAATTTACTGCCAGAAATCTCTATTTTTATGCGTTGAATTTTAAAAGATTTTGAAAGAAACAAAATATATATAAATAAATAAACCCGAAATTCTGGTTTTATATTGTATTTATTTATATTATATTATTATAAATAAAATATAAATAAATACAATATAAAAATAGAATTATAAAATAATATTATTTAAATTTATATAAATGTTATTTATTTAAATTATATATATTATATTTATTATTTAAATATATTTATATTTATATTATATTATATTTTATTATATTATATTATTTATATTATTTATTTATATTATAATATTTAATTTTTATATATTATATTATTTATTTATATTATATTATTTATTTATATTATATTATTTATTTACATTATATTATTTATTTATATTATATTATTTATTTTATTATTATTTATTTATATTATATTATATTATATTATTTATTTATATTATATTATTTATTTATATTATAATATTTATTTAAATTATAATATTTACTTATATTATATTATTTATTTATTATTTATATTCATATTATATCATAAATTAATTTGTGTGTATATTTCAAAGTCGCATTTATCTCGTTCTTTTCTTTGCCCCCTTTTCTGCCTTCTCTGCTTTTTTGCGATCCCTGCTCCGCCCTGCTTTCCCAACTATTATTTTCCGTGAACGGCTAGCCGTGCTTCGTTCATCTCTCGTTCCGTTCTTCTCCCTTCTTCACCGTCTTGGGTACTCCCTGCACCGTTTTCCCTGTTCCTTTTTCCACGGTGACTTGTGGCGCCCGCAAAAGTAGGCACCCATTTCTGTTCTGCGTGTGACCGCATCGGAAAGGAGGGGAAAAAGGGCTGCGTGCGGCGGTGGCGGCGGCGACATATCAACATCGTTCACGCTGTGCACAAATGCCATAAATGCTCACAAAACCCACACACCCATAGGAAGCAGCCTTACAATCAACACACACCCACACACACACACACAGAGAGAGAGAGAGAGAGAGAGGAAGCCGGCTTACATGACGTATGAGTGACTTTTATGTTTTAATTGTGGCCCAAATGGCGGATGTGCAGGGGGCGACAGCCGGAAGCCTTGAGACACTCTCTAATTGGCAGAGAAAAGGTTCGCCCCCAAACCCCAGCCGGGCAGGACAGCACCCGTTATCCCTGCGACGGGGCCGCTCATTAAAAATTTGCATAATTTATGAGATTTTCGCTCAGTTATATATTAGATGAAATTAAGACCCCCCAAAGCTCTGGGATCTACTGTCAATTACTGATAAATGATAAAAGTGCGGGGAGGAGGAGGCGGAGGGGGAAGCTGGAGAGTTACAAAAAAAAAAAACAGAAGAAAAAAAAAAAAAAATGGTATGCAAATTTTATGACAATATTATTTCATAATTAAAATTGTATCTCGTGTGTGTATCTCGAGGGTGCAAATACTGAGAGAAATTATATTTCTGAACTATGGCAAATAAATTTACAGAAATTCCATAGAAACAGAAGTGAAACAGGGCAAAATAAAGAGAGGGAGTGATGGGGAGAAACAGAAGCGAAACAGGTGGAAAAAAAGAGGGAGAGATAGATAGATAGAGAGAGAAAATGAGTGAGAGGAAGCCAGGTCTTAAATACATATATTTTGTTGTTTTTTTTGTGACCCGCAGCGGACAATTCCCTGACATAGGCCAAAGGGGCTTTCAGGCCATGTCCAGGCCCACGCCCACTACCGTATTGCACTCCCACACACACACAGACACAGATAGACACGCAGACAGACAGAGAGACGGAAAGTAAAATTAATTAAATAAGAAAAAAGGTAAACCGAGAAGTTAAATATAAAACAGGAAAAGACAAACCCAGAACGGAACCAAAGAGACAGAAAGACAGAAAGAGAGGTGGAAAAGAGAGAGCAGTAAAATGAAACTTGAAATTGAATAAAGCCCGCAGCGTAGGCGAACCGAAGAGGGGGGTGGGGACTGGGGGGAGTGGGACCAAAGACAAAGGCGACACAAATGCAATATAAAACCGAGACGAAACCAAGAAAATATACAAGAAAATGGGGGATCGAAAAGAAGAGGGGGATACCTCGTAAAGGTACCCAAAACACACTCCAAGGGGAGACCCCATCTACCCCTTAATACCCTCGAAAAGCGTTCACCCAGAGCCCTTGGCAGGCAGCCCTTGGCATGGGCCGGACGAGTCCCAAAGACATATAATTTTCAATGCACACGGCGCCAAAACACACCTCAAGGGAGCAATGTCATTCCCACACACCACACCCCCCTCCCCTCCCCTCCCTCTCTTTCACTCTCAATGTCTCTGCACTTTCCCGTTGACAGGACAGAGGTCTTTCGGTGAGGGGCCACATGATTAGGGCTTCACAATTTATCTAATACAATTAGTCAGAAGGTGTTCATGGGGCCAGGTTCGGTTGCGGTAATCGTAGACTCCTGGAGGAGGCACTTACCTTAATGTCAGAGCAGGGCCCCGCCCCCGTCAAGAGGTGCGTCAACTTTCAACTTTTGATGCAAATTGTGGTCGAATTTGGGGGAGGGAAGCCTCCCCCAGGGAGGGGCACAGTATTGGGTGGGTGTGACCTTTGTTTTTTACGATTCGGGTGTGTTGCCAGAGCCAGCGGGTGGTGGCCGAAAACTTCAATTAACTTGAAAAACATTTCAAAATTGAACACTTTCACGTGGTGCAAAATGAAACATAAAGAAGCGAGGGTGGATCGAACATTTGTGGAGGCCAACAAAGGGAAGGAGAAGGAGCCTTCCAGGGAAGGATAATCGTAATCAATTGCAGAATTCAAAGCCCCTTTTCTTTGTCTGGGAAACTCCTTAAATAACCCGCAATGCAGTTTCCACAGATGCTCAACAGGCACTCTTTTTGTCCCCCTCTCGCCGCATCACACATTAAACATCATGGCCCCCAATGCAATCTGTTGTCAACATTTTTTCCCCACTCTCTGGATTCTCTTTGCTTTTGCTTTTGCTTTTGTTGTGTTTTGTTGGCCATATCACAAAACCGCAAAAAGGCAGAAAACTTTTTCTGGCCAACTGTTGTTTATGTTGGCGGCTATTGGGGGTCTGGCTAGGGGGGGGGTAGGGGTAGGGGGCAGTTTGTTGGCAACAAACTTCAACAACTCAATGCACTCAATCAATGCACACAAACAGGCGGCAACAGAGTCCTCTGTCCTCTGTCCTGCGGTCCTCCCTGCCTGCCTGCCACGCCTTTTGTGGCACAAACAGCCCCAAACACAGAGAGACACTCAAAATATAAAGCTCTCATCGGGAAACAGAGGGGAAAAATACAAAAAATGTCAAGTGCTGCAGATAAAAGCGGAAAAACATCTGGAAGGCAGGGATACTCGCAGGATGCTGTTGGCCTAGAAGATCCAACGATAAATAGTATATCTTTAATATATATATTCGGTATCTATTCATATTTGAAGAAGGACAAGCCTCTGCTATTCCTATGGCTGCTATGAGACTCGAATACCCTTCAAAGAAATCCCTTTTTCCATCAAAAATTGGTTTTCGAGCGATGTGGAACTGATCTGCCTCCAGTATGGGGTCTTTCTATCTTTGTGGCATTTATTGTAATCGTAATACCCTTTGGAAGGAAGGAGCAGCAGCAGAGCTGGGGCTGAGGCTGAGGCCTGAAATGAAATGCAAAAATCAACAAGCGATTTTTTAAACAGCCACAAAGCCACAATCAAAACGAAGGACAGAGAGAAAGAGAGGAAAAGAGGAAAGGGAGATGGCAAAAAAACATTCAAATATACGTTTATTCCTTGTAAACAGATTGATTTCAAAAATGATAATGGGTCCCCAAAAGCCGACAAAAGCCTACACAGTGGAGGACGGCAGACCACAGCAGAAAGGGAGAGGAGGACAGAGGGGCAGGACAGAGAGGCACAGAAAACAGAGGACATCCCAGTGGGAGGGAGGGGCCGGGGCTGGGGCCCGGGCTGGGGCAGCTTTCCAACATTCACAGACCATTTGGCGGCTTAAGGTTCGCATTTCGGGTTATCGCTTAATCGCATCGCTTGCCAGCCACCCGTCTTCGTAGAGGCTGTTGCCACACCCTTTCCAGAGGGTATGATGATTCTTGAGACCGAATCGAAACATCGAAACCTATAACCTATATATTATACCACCCAATCCGTAGTCTTTGCTATCTGTAGCTCATCGAAATAGCCTCCCAATCAATGGACTATATCCCACATCTCCCATTGAAGCTCTGGCTCTGTTAGGGCATCAAAAACGTCGACAACTGAAGTTCGATTTTCCTGCGGCTGTTGTCTTGAGCTCTCGCTACTGTTGTTGGTCGTCTGGCTGTCTGCTTTGGTTTCGGTTTCTTGTCTTTGGTTTTCCTCTTACACAAAATCTCATCACCCACCCACCCTCTCGCCGCACAATCATTTTTCAATAAACAAACAATTTCATGGGCGGCTTGTCTTTTGGCAAATCGGATCTAAGCCTCAATAAGCAGCCAGCGACAAGACGCACTTCCTCAATGTCCTCTCTCTCCCTCTCCCCCTCCCTCTCTGTGCGCTGATGACTATCTCAAGGCCTTTTTCGGTTGTCGAGAGTTACCGCAAAATGCTGCTCCACTCTCCGATTACACTGAGCAACAGGAATCTTAATCGCATCATCTTGAATCAATAATTCTGATTGCTTTCCAATTGTTTTCCTTGGACCCCCGCAAGTGTTTCGATTCTATCAAATTAAAACACTGCGAAACTGCCAACAAATTGAATAAAAGAGCAGCACAGGGAAACGAATTTTATTACGAATTCGACAAGTATTTAAATGAATTACAAGAGAATTACCCAATCTGAGGGAATTTTTAAGCCACTTATTGTTTGATTTAAGCCAAAAATGAGCTGAAAAGAACTGAAAGGCAGAACGCATTAAATATTAGGGGCATTCCCTGAAATGCGTCAAATTTGGGTAGGAATACGTCAGGAAGCTTTATTATTTTTGGGTTTCTCAGGAAAGGATTGCAATGACGTCCCTCCCGAGAGTGACGCAGATACTCGTAGGGGATGCATTTCTCTAAAAATACTTCCCAAAGCTACAACGATAGTCCCTGCTAATCATAGGATCTCCTCGTTTAAAGGTGTGTGGTAGGATAGCCCCTATCAGTCAGTAGGGCAGCCCCATTGCAACTTATATCAGCCAATACGGCATCCCTAGTTTATATTAATAATCCATGAATGTGCGGCCACGGAAAAAGCATGGAGATCGACGCTCGATCATTCTGAAAGGCGCATCAAAGAAGGGAAGTCGTGTCCGGAGAAATAAACATATAAGACATCCAAGAATTAACTTTATTTCACTCTCAAGTGCCATTCAGTGACCATTCGCTTTTGGTGCCTTTTTGGGGCCAAGTCTACCGCCCGCTCTCTCAATTCTACAGCTCTCTAATTTCTGTAGTCATTCATTCCCCCCTTTCGATGTGCATTTTGCTGCTGCACTGATTTTCGATGCCATTATATCTATTTTATTCCAAACTTTAGCCAATTATTTTGCTACAAAATAAGTTTCTCTTTGTTTGTTTCGCAGTGTTCCATCGATTGCCAGCTGCCAGATTAGGTCGTTCCATTGATTAATAATTGCTTTTTGCTTTTTTCTCCATACCAACTGTACATTTAATTGTATTCCAAACTGAAATACGATACAAAGGGGAGAGTGAGAGAGGAAATAGGAAGAGAGAGAGAGTCAAATATCCAGATAAATTTCAAGTCAAACAAATGGCTTAAGCGAGATCCGGAGAGTAATTACAACAAGAAGCCAGTCCCAGTGGCAGACCCAGACCCAGAGCCAGGCACTGAAATGCGATGGAGAGATAACCAGGGTTGCCATGTGTGTGTGTAGAGGGAGAGGGGAGAGACAGTGCGAAAGAGAAATGAAAAATTCAACAATTTCCTTGGTTCTGGGCTGCTGATTCCCTCTGCAACGAATTGCGAAAATTTAACTGAAACATTTGTTCTACAAAGCACTAAATTATTCCTGCTCTACAGATAGATGGGACTCCCCTCTCTGTGTTCTTCTCTTTGCCTTTATTCATGTGGCAAATCAGCGACATTATCGTCTGCCTCATCAGCAGTGGCAGCATCAGCATCAGCATCACCATCATCAGCAGCTGCACTGCGTGCCAAAAGTCATAAGACAGCAGAAAACTAAGGAAAAAAGTGGATATGAGGTCCTATAGATACCCTATCTATCGTAGATTTGGTAGACTTTTGGCTCGGGTCCAAGCGGTATCACGAATATCTAGGGTTTATGTGAATAATCCTCTAGAAAACATCTTTTCAAGGCTGTAGGGTACAGGGCAAAAGCTGTTATAATTCCCTTTCTTTCGCTCTCTGCCCGCCACTGCTTGCGCTGCTTGCACTGCTTGCGCTGCTCTCTTTTGCTTGACTTGGCGGCCGTCATTAATATGCGAAAATTATAACGGCAGCCCCAGAGAGCGGCAGATCAAGAGAGCGGAGCGCTTTTTTGTTTGTGGTTTGAGCGAAAGAGAGGGAGGGAGGCGAAGAGACAGCTTCATTTACTTCGAGGGTGGGTTTTGGTGGCTGGGCTACCGGTTCGTTTCATTTGCTTACGTTTGTCGTTACTCCTTTTCCTTTCTTCACTCTCTCTCTCTCTCTCTCTCTCGCTCTCCTCCTTGTGTGCCAACGTAAGCGCTTTTAATTTTCAGCTTGCATGCACAAAAATATGCAATACGTTTCTTTTTTTTTTGGTGTTGTCATGCAGGCATGACATGGGGGAGGAATAGGGCGGATAAAGCTCGACAATAGCTTACATAAATTTTAAGCTCCATTAGCAAAATGTTACAGCCAGTGCCAGTGCATGCTGCAGCGCCCAGAGGCGACGTGTGCATGCACTCACACTCTCCCACTCTCCCTCTCTCCCCCTCTATCTCCGTCTCTGTCTGACTAAAGTTCAAGTGCAGCAAAAGTTTTCGGGGGGCTTCCATTATGTGCCTGGGATATTACATGGCTCTAGTCACAAAAATTTTTCGACAATTTGAAGTGGAAACTTTTTGGCTGCCTAAAGGCCCCCCGAAAACCCAGGGGCACATTTGTAGAGAACTTTAAATTAGACAGTGCGTTTCATAAACATAAAGATAGGGGGAAAATTGATACAAAATTAAAGCTGGCAAAACCCCTATCTAAGCAGCCTTTGCCGACCCTAAACACACAACAAAATTTTACTAATTGCAAATAAATTAACTCAGCCGGCTAATGGCCATGGCCATGGCCCCAGGCCAAAGCTCTCCAGAGAAAACCACAAAAATAAACAATTAAATTGGCCAAAAGAGGGGGAGGAGAGAAGCAAGCGGAAAGAAAGCGCAAAGAATGAGAAGATGACCAACTGATGGCGGCATAAAAATCAATTCAAAGCAAAACCACAGCAACGAAATGAGTTGCGGAAACTATAACTTACCCCAAGGCCAAAGCCGGTAGCCGGGAGCAGGGAGCACATCGTAAACTTAACGGGATACATGTGGGGGGCGGTGGGGGGGATACTGGGAGCCACACAATGAATACAAATTGCTCGGTAAATAAACAAACATCTCAATAAGGAGCAAATTACCGACGCCAGTCAGCGAAAATACTACACGAGCGAGCGAAAAAAAAATACATATAATACAAGAACGAAACCCCAAGGGATTTAGACGACTACGGTGATACCCTCTAAGGGTGGAGCACAACAGGTAAAAGCAGGGGCCACTGGGTAGCCATGGAAACGATGAGACCTGAAGAATTTTAGCCCTGAAATGGTGAAGGATATCGCAATAAATATTTTTGTTAATTTAAAAGGAAAGACGGATCTACAAGGAGAATTTTTCAACAGCATAGTTTTTCGGGGCTTACCTTAAGAATTTCAAGCGTGTAAAATAGAAAATCGGCTCATAAATTGAAGGCCTACTCTCTGGAGCACCCTTTACATGCTTAGGCACGAAAAGAGCACACCTTTTCCCTTCACAGGGTACAGGGTATCCCAAAAAAAACAGCAAGAGCTACAAAGGGCAAACAAAACTCTAGCAAAAGAGGAAAGGAGAAGCCGTAGAGCAGTAGGAGAGAAAGGAGCACCAAAATAAACACAGAAGGAACCAAAGGAAGAGGCAAGCAGACACACAAACACACACACACACCCACACGCAAAGAACGAGAGGGAGAGAGAGGGATAGAGAGATAGAGTGTAGAATGTGCAATGCATAAGAATAGCAACAATTTTGTTCTTGAGCCGCCCGCACTGTAGGATATAGATATAGTAGGAGAGAGCCAGTCTAAGGGGGAGGGGGACAGAGCCTGTCTAAGGGGGAGTGGGAGTGCGAGTGGGAGTGTGTGAGCGCGTGTGATGCTAATGAATATAATGGCGTTACTCAAATGGCGACAGGCCCAGGGCATATCCAACAAAAGGCAAGGCAACGAGTCCCATCCGGGAATGCAACTGAAATCCGCTGCCTTACCCTACACTCAATGTACCCTGGACAGGCCTGACAGTACTAGTTGTTGCTTCTCCTCCCAGTCGTGCCTCTGCTCCTCCTCCAAGCGGTGGTTGCTGCTCCTCCTTCTTCTAGTACTTCTTACTCTTGGCGGGATGTGGATGTGTGTGGGGAAAATTGCTTAACACCAACACAATTGCGAATGAGCTCCCTCTTCTGTGTGTCTGTGTGCGTAGTAAAGCAAATAATGAGCGTAAATCATGGTTTATCAATAAATATGGACAAAGGCAAAGAAACACACGATAGATGGCCAGGATAGGGAAAGGTTTATTGAAATTCATGAAGGAGAATAATGATGATGATGGGAAAAGGCCATACACAGAGATACGGAGATATCGGAGCAGAGAAAACGGTAATGGGAGGGGCCATAAGACATGAGACCGATAAGGATACCGATTACAGACCTTTCGGGATAATGAGTAATACAAAGATGAAGAGAAGGGCCACATGATTGAAAGATTGAAAGAAACAAAGGAAGATCCTTAGGAAAAAATACAAAATAGGAAACATTTTTTGGGGTTCTTTCCAAAATATCCAATCACCCCCTGAAAAAACCAAAAAAATGCCAAATGATTGAAAGATTGAGAGGGACAAAGGTTTGATAGAAGAATTACCTATTAGGAAATATATTTTAAGCCGATCCTACAGCTCAAAACTGAAGAACAGGGCAAACCATTCCCAGAAAAGCCCGATTTCCAGTTTAAACAAAAAACTAAGCCCCACCCGAAACTAATTGGGGCTAATCCTGCCCCCCATTTATCATCCCCAAGCAAACAGAACCCAAGCCAAATTTACACGAATTTTAAGGCCCCCCCATCCTTGGTCCTGCAACCCCCTCAATTATAGATATGCACGCCCCCTTTTCTTTTATTTTTCCTGGCCCTAATCAAGGCCCGGCAATGTTCTTATCTTATTGTCTCAGCAATTTAATATTTATGCCGGAAAGGGGGGGGTCGGAAAGGGGGGGGGATGAACTGTAACTACAGCCTGGTCCAGTTTAACCTCCATTTGAACCGAGGCCCAACGGTCCAACAGGGTCCTGGGGTCCTGGGGTCCATGGTCCCAATCCCAGCACCAATCCCAGACCCAGACCCCGACTCATTCCCATTCCCAGTCCCCTTCCTCTAATCATCATTTCGCCTTGTTTTCTTTTCATTTTCCATACAATTTTCCGCTGCTTTTTTCCAGTTTTGATGTGGCCCCGGGGAGGTCTCAAGTAATTGTTGCGCTTGCCACGCCCAGCGGCCAGCACGACGGCCCCCGGCCCCCAGGCACATTAAAGCCAGGCCAAGCGAGAATCGCGTATATTTCCGTATCCTAGGGTGAGAGATAGATAGCAAAAGGAACGCAGAAAGAAGAGAGAGAGAGAGAGAGAGGGAGAGGAAGAAGAGGGTATCTCTGAGTTGGTGAAATATTTTAGCAGTTAAAATTCTCTGGTATCCGTTCCGTATTTGCCACTTTCCGATTCTAGTTTGAACGGCATGCATTTTCGGGGGGTGGGGACTACAGTGAAAGCTTTCTAGAGCGGACATCTTGGGTTCTATATCCTTGACTTAAGGGAGAGCTTTCAAAGGAAGATCCAGCACTAGATCTTGCCCCTGATTTCGGGAATCTTCTTCCTCTCTATAGCCTTCCAAGGGAATGCATAGCCATGGCCCAAAACTGATCTCCAGCTAATAAATACTTCTGCATATTAGGATGAAAAAATGTTGACCCTTCCAGTGAGTTGTTCTGTCCCTTTGGGAGCTTGGAGCCTGTGGATGCAACGGGGTTTTTATTAAATTCCACAATCGAATTGCAGGCATCGCATCTCTGCCATAGTCCAGTCCGGGCCCAGAGATCCTTATGAACTTTTACAGAGCCATTATATGCAAATGATGAGAGCAAAGAAAGCAAATATTGCTACCTCGGGCAGTGGCCACAGCACGGGGCAGGGGGGGCAGGACCAGCACACACACACACGCACTGGCACTGGCATTGTTTGTCCTGGCTCCTCCTCGTCGTCGTCGTCGTCGTCGTCCTGGCTCATGTGCAGACATTTACATAGGCAAACAGCTTCTTCTTCCTGTTGGTCCATTCATGCCAGGACTGCTAGCCTGGATCCTGGCCGTGTGTCCTGGCACGAACTACTAATAAACCAAGAACACCAACAGCAACACCAACAACATCCACAACAATGGCGATGGCAACGGATATTAAGCCAGAACCGGCCCCGAGGACCCCAAAAAAAAGAACAAAAATATAAAAAAAGAACAGGAAAAGCAGGAAGGAATAGTGGAGGAATGCAGAAAGAGAAGGGAAAGGAGGACCTGGAGAAGAAAAAGGAAAAGTCTCTAACGAGGCTAACTTTTTGCCAAAGATTAAAGATGGACCGTCAATAGTGTAACGATACAGTGACCTGCCCCCCACACGGCCACAGCTCCCTCCCCCACCCTTCCATATCACACTTCCCCCCCTATTCCGATGACAGCTTAAACAAACGCCGCCAGGGGGCACTACAGCAACAGATGAGACGGTCCAAGGATTTTTGAAAACGCCCAAAGGCACAACGGAATCGAACATGATTTGTCGCCTGTTGACAGGCAGAGGCACAGTGGGCACAGAAATTGTGCCAGGAAGCGGAGGATCAAAGAAAAATCCATAAAAAATAGAAAAGAATAGAAATTGGAAGGTGTTTTGAAGGGAAATGGCACTTGGATTTGGCAGAGAGCTTTGATCGAAGAGCGAAGGCCATTTCCTAATTTCATATTCATTAAATAAGTATTTAAACGTCAAAATAGTGCTCTTAGGAGACTTGAGCTGGCGTGGCTTTAAGGCGCTCTCTGGTGGCTTTCCTAAGAGAGCCTGGAGCCACCCTAAAAAAATGGTGTACCAAAAAAATGTATGGGCGTTACTCATTTTACTGCTTATATTGTCTTACGCTAAAGTGAGGGCCTGTGGCTTTAGAGATGAACCCCCTGAAAAAATCGTGTAACAAAAGAACTCCAACTCTTAAACTCTTCCACTGAAAGACACTCATCGTCTCTTGATGAAGATTATACACAAATGACACGCACTGTCTTCAAATCATTTGCCACAAAAAAGTTTCGACTTGCCAGCAATTATGCTTTCCCCCCCACACAGTGGGTAGTGGGGATGGGGGACAGTGTCTGCATACATTTTCGTGTCATATGGGCAAAAGTTTATTCTTTTTCGCATTCCACTTCAAGGCTCCACTCTTTAGTTGCTGATTCTCCACTCCGTATTTGGTTCCCTTGCAAATTTAATCACTTAACCCCAATGAAGTATGAAAGGAAACTTTTGGGAGCCCCCCCATTCCTTCAGGAAAAAGTTGACGGAAGAAGGAAAGTGTGTGCGAGTGTTGGGAAAAAAGGGAAATTGATTTTTCACTTGGCAGAGGTCGCAGCCTGAGCATATTAATTCCACTCAAACCCGAACGAACTTCAACTCCACACCACGGCCATTGTCTGCCCCGTTGACACCCTGCACTGTGCCCCCCTGTGCCCGGGTGTGCATGTACTTCTGTGTGTGAGTGTGTCAAGGAGCCCCCAAATGACAAAGTTACTTAAATTACCCAAAGAGAAAGTTTTTCCTGGCACTGAAGCTGGCGGTGATGCTGGTGCTGCTGTTCTGCTTTCTGCTCTTCTGCCTTTGGCATGCCCTTGAAGAAGGTAAACCGGGCTTCAACCATCGAACATATGCTATAGACATGGGCTTTATCTTTAGGTATAGCCATAACTGGAAGAAATTAGATCGATCCATAGAAACGAAGCCTTTCTTTCGCTCTTCTCCCGCACCGTTTGGGCCGTTACTTCCTTCCCTGGATCGGTATGGGTAGCATTTCTTTCGCTCTTCTCCAGCACCTTATCGGCCGTTACTTCTTTCCCAGGATCGGTAAGGGTATGTTTAAACTTCGGATACCAACGGAAGCCTTTCTTTCTTTCGCTCTTCTCCAACACCGTTTGGGCCGTTACTCCTCTCAGTTGTTCGACTCTTAAGCAGAATTAATGAGTGTGCAACCTAAATTCGCTTCAAGACCAAATAAAATGAAAGTTTTTCGGTTTCGGTTTGTTTTTCCTTTTCCCTTTTATTTTGCACAATTTTCTTTATTTTTTGGCCAGCATCGTATGTGTTCTTACCCAAAAAAAACTTCACCCATGCAGTCTCATTAATGTCTGTCCCTGGCCTGGCCTGGTGCAACTTTGTGGCAAGTTGTGGCCAGGTACTTGCTGCAAGTGCCTTCTTAAAGCACTCTTACTCGCATGTAGGTGTCTTACAGCGAAAGGGACGGGCACAGGCACTCATATAAATGCACATACGTGAGTGTACATTTGTAGGTTTTTGAATTTCAGTGCAAGTTGTGTTTATTACCACACTTGATGGGGTGTTGTGGCCGGTTTGCATTGTGATTAAGTTGTAACTGGGTTTTCTCTGGATATTTAGACACTGCTGATGGGAACTACAATCTGGAAAAGCAATTAAAGAGCTAGAACACAAGATTCATTCTAAAATGAATCATAAATGAATCATAGTTCTACCGAAATGTTTTCTTCTCTGGATATTCAATGTCTTTTGCCAAATACCATCCATTTAATGGCTGCAATCTGCTTCATTGCTTATTTTCCATCAATTCAAGGGGAATCAATGAATTCCATTTTTGGCCGATTGCCATTTCATAATTGAATTGAACAGCATTCAGAATGTCGTTCATGGAATGTCTTCTCAGACATCAAAAATACCTTAAATCATCGCTTCTGCCCAAAAAATGTCCTGTCTTCGCCTCGGACATGACATTGCACTCAAACAGAGCCTCCTCCAGTGGAGTGGCTCCAACAATTGCAAGTCATACAGCAGAGAGAGAGAAGAGAGAAGCATATTAGAGAGATTGAAATATTCCCACACACACACACGCTCTTCGAGCAGGGAATTCCTTGCTCTGTGTGTGTATGTGTGTGGCATGCCTATGTATACAATAATATCCTTTCACATTTTATTACACTTGTAATGTGCAACGATTGGTTAGAGGGAGGTTTGGGGAGGGGGGAGAGGCGTCTGGAAGGGCGACCATGTGAGCAGTCATTCTAGAGTGACAGCCGCAGGCACTGTAATAATGTAGGACACGACGCACAAGGAGAGTGGGTGGGCGTGTGTCCCCCCACTCCCTCTTCACATAGAGGGATCTCCCCCCCTCTCTCCCCCTCTCCCTTTGTGGGCTTGTATCATTGTCAATATTGACAATAAACAAGTTTTGCCATAAAATGTTACAAGAGTCGAGACGAGCCTTCAAAAGGGGACACCCTCAAAGAGGGAGAAAGATAGAGATAGAGATAGAGATAGTGGCCACAGTGAGTGGCAAAAGTTGAAGACTTGGCATAAAACATAAATCAGGCACTCAATCATGTTGCAAAAACCAAAACATCACAGCCCTGTCATCGCTCAATGACTTATTAATCGTATATAAAATAAATGTTATATATATTGCAGATACACTGGCAAAAATATACGCTATAATAGGATCCTGGTAATTTTTTGCCCATGCTTCAAAAACTGGGAAAAACTAAAGTTTTCTCCAAGTGCAGCACTTTTCCAAATTAAAAGAGAGAAAAAACACAGAGGAAAAACAAGAGTTTGATGTTTTTATAAATTATATAAAATATACATTAAAGGGCTGGCCGGGCCCATCACTCAGGGGTTGACACACGGTGGGGCCCCCCATAGTAAAAATAAAAATAAACTTTTGTAATTAATTAAAATTTCCACCCGCATAAATCAATCATGGTGGAGCGTCCCTCCCCAACCCCCAACCCCCAATTAATGATTTAAATCATCTGTAAAAAATGTTTAAAAAATGTCCCTTTCTTTTCGCATTGCAGATTTCATTACGGGCCTGCGACTGGTGGAGGTCCGCATACCGAATTACGTGATTAAGGGCTCCGCGGCGCAGCTGGAATGCCTCTACGATCTGGACGGTGAGGCCCTGTACTCGGTGAAATGGTATAAGGACGGCAACGAGTTCTATCGCTATGTGCCCAGGGATATGCCGCCGGCACAGACCTTCCTGCTGCCAGGTGTTAAAGTTGATGTGAGTACAGTCTCTGCCCCCGAATGGCAGGGGGAACAAGTCCGGGACTAGTCCGGGAGTGTGTTAGTGTCGCACTAAAACTAAACATTACAAACAACGCTGCATACTTTTTTGCGGTGGCTGCCCGAAAACAACAATGCAGTGGGGCAGTGGGGGCATGTCCTCCGCCTTTATGTTCCTCTCCTTTTATGGTCTACATGTGCGCGTGTGTGTTTTGCGAAGAATAGCGAATTGTTTATCGCTACACTGAATGGGGTGTGGGGTGTGTGGTGTGGTGCGGGTTGGGGCCGTGCAGACAATGCACTGCGCTACCTTTGAGGCCAGAAGGAAGGACAATAGAACTACTAGACTCGGCTGTGGAGCCCTCTAAAAATTAGTTGGGATTCAACAGAAAGTAGGACCAAAGACTGGCAAGAAGACCTGCTAAAGATGATTAGAATGGGCTACACTTAAAGATATAATTTAATAGAATTTCCACTGTTTCATTCGGGAACAGTTTTGTCTAGAACAGCATACATGTCGTGTGCATGACGCACCAAATTGATGCTTGAGAATGCCCGAGAGTGCAAAAACAAATTACATATCGTGTGCTTTCCAAAAGCCTGCCCAACGCTGATCCGATTTGGATATATATTGCATTTATAATCGAAGATATAGAATCTCCAAAGAAGCTGTTCTTTAACTTTGTTCTTAGATACTTTTCCTTTAAATTCCTTCGAAATCGAAAAGTTAAAACAGAAAACTAAGGAATTATTACAGATTTTATCCTTTTTTGGCTTGCAAATACGAAGTTTCGTAGTTTATGGCTCTTGGGATTTTCTTTGTCCTTGGAAATTCGTTCAGAGCTTCAAGAGTTCTCAAAGTAGATACATCTAATGGGCATGCCGAGATCGAACTGTTTAATAGTCCAAACCAAACCAAACCGAACCGAACCGAAGCGGAGTGCATGTAAAGAATGGCTGTAGAGCACTTAGAATGGCGTCGCTCCATTATTTTTGCCACTAAAACTTTGGCACGTAACAATGCACTAGACGCTCCACCTCCACCTCCATCTCCGATTCCGATTCCCATTCCGATTCCCACAGCCAACGGCACTTCCTGGGAGGAATAGCAGGGGTGCTGGCGGGGGTGCTGGGGCAGTGGCAGATAAGCACGTGAGCAGACAATCGGACCTGGTTGATGGCAACATTCGACATGCCATGCCACGCCACTCTCTCTCTCTCTCTCTGGCCCTCTCCGTGCCACTAATCGGCTACCGAAAAAGTGAAATCTGTTTTCCCATGAATGCGTCCGTCCATCCATCCGTCCGTTCGTCCGTCCTGTGACGCCTTGTTCGTGAGTGCCTCTCTCTCGCTCTCCCTCTCCCTCTTTAAGTGCAATAAATATTTCAAGTTGCGCTTTTGCGTTTCGGTGGCGGTTGTGGGCGTGACCGAGTGTGTCCATAAAGCGCGTTATAGCAAAAGCAACACCATACCGCATTACCGCAAAACGATTTCCGTTGCGGCACAGTGGGGCAATCACAGCTGATTGTGGCAAGAAATTCGTTTCTTCGGGTTTGAGTTGTGCAGTATGGCAATCCTTCGTCCTGCCATCAATCCGACGTACGAGAAGCGGAAACAGGAAGGGAATTCTTGGGGATAGGAGGGTACAGGAGGCTATTGGAGGCTATAGGAGGCTATTAGGAGGCTATTAGAGGCTATAGGAGGCCATAAGAGCTTGATATTTAAACTCGTTTGGATCTGGAAATATTTTTCATAATTTTATAATATAAATTTTTACAATTTTCAAAGTAAAAGTCGGAATCCCATAAGATTCTATTCAGTTTAAAGCCTCATATATTTATCCATAAAGTTGAGATATTCCAAAGATTCCACAGATTCCCTTCGAGCACATTTTACCCACTTAATCCCTGTCCGCATCCCACTGTCTCTCTTTTGTTCTTTTCGCTGCTTAGCGGTAAACTTTTTGATGTTGGGGCCGGGCCGATGCCAGTTAGCGATAACCAATTGATGCGGCTGTACGTGTGTGTGGGAGAGTGGCAGAGGAGCAGGGGAGGAGCTCCATTTTACTGGATATTGTTTTAGCATAATCGATTTGAGTGACTTCGGAAGGGGCGGGGGACCTGCTTCTTCTGTGGCTTCTGTTCGGTTCAGTTCGGTTTTGTTTTATTGCAGTTGGGGAATAGTTTGTTGCTGTTTGCTCTGTTGCTGCTTAGACGTGAGGTTTACCTGGGCTCTGGCTCGCTGGCTCGCTGCTCTTTGTCTGCTGTCTGCTGTCCGTGTGGTAAACTATAAATTAGGTTAAAACAACAGCAAAGGACGAGGGACGAGGGTAGGGGGCCGAAAGAATGCGCAATAAAAGATAACAAAGTGCACTTTTCTGCTCCGCCAGATAGCACGCTGAAGGGAAAGGGAAGGGGGGGAAAAGGGACGAGCAAGAAACTGATCCCGGTTCACCTTAACTCCACCATCTCCCACTCTCCCACACCGACATAGAGCCGGGATTTAATGGCTTAAAGTTCAAGTGAAATATTTGCCTAACCCTTTTTTGGTCAGACATTCAACACTGACCCTCTCGGAGGGTGGCAGGGGCTGAGGGGGAGGTGTGGCAGAGCCCCGACATTTAAAAGGCATTTTAAAAACAAACAAGAAGCAGGCTGCCGACGATACAACCGACTTTGAGATACCCAGTAGTCGGATAAAAAGAATTTCAATAAAAAGGGAATTATTTTCGGGGCAAAAATAGGCCTATCGGCAGGATATTTACTGGTTTGTTGGGGATAACATTTTAATAGGTCGAAAATGCTTTCCACCGCCTATTGCAGGGTACCATAAGGAGAGGCACAAAGTAGAAGAAGCGGCATGAAAAACATGCGAAACTGCGGCAGTTTTCAAAAGCAATTACGTTACATTAACGTCCAAAGTGGCTGCATGTCGGCCCCCCACCCCCCTGCCGCAACCCCTTGAAACTGCCAATGACAACACCAATGGGGAAGGGTCGAGGCACTGCAACAACTTTTCGCCCACTTTTCGTAACATTAATTTTAACCATCTTCCATCTCGCTCGCCGCCATCATTCAGCAATTTCATTCATTCTCTTCTCTCGTTCTCTCTCTCTCTTTGTCTCTGTCTCTCTACCATTTTTAATTGCAGTTGCACAACTCGAGCGACGCGATTGTTACGCTGCGCGACGTCAATCTACAGTCGGCGGGCCGGTTCCGTTGCGAGGTTTCCGGTGAGGCGCCATCCTTCCAAACGGTCACCGAACACGGCGATATGGTTGTTGTGTGTAAGTATATATGCCCCCTTATCCCCCTATATATAGTATATACTCGCAGGAGCTGCTGAAAGTCGAAAGGCGAAAACTTATAACTCTAATTAGAAATTGCGGCCATTTGGCGTTGACTGCTGGTTGCTGCGGCTCAGCGGGGGCCCTGCGTCTGACTTTGACTTTTACTCTTAAAACTTGTCACCGGAATGGTGTTTCCCGCTTTAAAGCCACAGGACAGAGCAGTACGGAGAGAGAGAGAGAGAGCGAGCGAAATGAAGTGTTTAAGCTCCTGTTGATTGAATGCCAGGCCACGCGGGGAGAACTTTGATGTGGAAGGTGTTGCCACATGAAAAGTGGATAACAAGAGGACAGCTCTCTCTCTCACTTTCTCTCTACAATTTCGTTAAAGTTTTCCTGGTTTTCCTCGAAAATCCAACCTGCAAAAATCGTGTACCAAACGAAATGCTCATCTTACTATTTATATTGTCTTCGCCTGCGCGATCCTCCAGTTTTCAGTGGCCTCTATACTAGATTGAGCTAATTGAGAGTTATTTTTGCACACAGGATCATGCATGCCATTAGCCATAGCCAGCCATTTTCTACAGCAATATACACAGATCTCTGAGCAGCAGGATTAATCTGGTATTAATTCTCCAGGAATAAGAATTGAGCTCATATAAATATACACTGAGAGAGGAATAGAATTCACTTTGATTTAAACATAAATTGATCAAAAAAAGATTATTTTAATGCATCAATTAGATGAGATTTAATATCTAAAAAAAAATACATAAAAATTATATTGACATTTTTTAATTTGGATATAATTTTTATAATATTTAATTTTAAACATGAAAATATTTAATTTTGAAATGTGAAAATATTGAATTTTAAATATGAAAATATTTAATTTTAAATATGCAAGTATTTAATTTTTTTAAATATTAAAAATATTTATTTTTCAAACATGAAAATATTTAATTTTAAACATGAAAATATTTAATTTTTATATTTTATAATAATATTTCATTTTAAATTTTAATTTTAAATATGCATGCATTTAATTTTAAATATACAAATATTTAATTTTAAATATGAAAACATTTAATTTTGAATGAAAAATTTAATTTTCAATATAAAATATTTAATTTTCAATATGAAAATATTTAATTTTAAACATGAAAATATTTCACTATTTAATCAGAAAATATTTAATTTAATTATGAAAATATTAAATTTTAAACATGAAAATATTTTGCTTTAAGTATTTTATTTTAAATATAAAAATATTTAATTCAAAATACGAAAATATTTAATTTGTAAATGAAAAACACTTCCACTCTCGGTGCCAAGATAATGGCATAATTATTTATGTAAATCAAAGTGAAAACACTACTCGGCTCTCAGGGCTTTTTCCTTTGTGTGTGCGAATAGCAACCTTCAGTTCAGATGCATTATGCCATATTTTTCGACTTTTTTAAGCTTTAAATTCAGCTTAAACTATTACGAAAAATCTAGTTTATTCCTTCTAAAGCTGGATAGCTTCTTGCCTTAATTTTAGTTTAACCTTGGCCAAGCGTTAATTTACTTTGGCCGGCTGCCCCGACCTGAACCGACCTGAGCCTGACCCAATCAGCTTTATTCAATCGGAATTGTGTTTGCTTAGTCAAAAAGCATTTGAACTGCATTTGACAGGCTTCATTTGATTCCCAGCTTCTAATGCCAAACAAGCTTAGTGGACTTTTCGCCCAACCCCCAGCCCCAACGCCACCCCCAAGGCAAAACTTGCCAAAGCTTAACGGTTTAACTCGATTTTGGAAGTTGTCTGTCCGCCGGACCAGTCCTGGCCCTGGCCCTGGGCCCTGGCCCTGTCTCGTCTCGAGCAGATCTCCTGCAGGGCAATGCCAAAAATATTGCCAAAGACGCCGCCGCGCAATCCACGCAAAAACAAAACAACAAATAGTATCTCGGAAGCAGCTTTAAAGTGCGAGGGTGGCAGTGGCACCCCCAAGCCTACTAATACACGTGGATTGTGGAGTGTAGAGTGTGGATTGTGGAGTGTGGAGCACTTTGAACTGGCGTTGACATTTCGTTTGTTCAATTATAAAACTTTTGCGTGGGCGTTCCCCCTCTCTGTCTCTCTGTCTCTATGGCTGTCTCCCTTTATTGTTAGCCCTCGCTCGTCCCATGTCTTTGGTTCTAACGGAGGGGCTTTTGTTGTGCTTTTGTTTTCCTGTTTTCCTGGCTTTTTGTTGCTGCTGTGGTCCCGGCCTCTGGTTCTGTTTGGCTTTCAATCAAAGTTTTTAAAAGCTTCAACAACGAAACCAACGCATATGCCGCACAGCTCCCAGATGGTTTTTTTTGTACTTTGTTTTGTTCTTTTTCGGAGCCCTTTGGCAAACAAAAACAAAAACAAATGCAGCAAAGCAAAACCATTTCCGTTTCCGTTCGCAGAGTCCAGTTTGGCGCGGATGGATCCCACAGGAACCAACAGATCCTTACTGATGGGTACACCAACTGGATGATGAGGTTTAGAGAGGAGTTCCCGATGTATCAATAGGGAATGGGGCGGGATTTCAAAGGGAGTTCCTGTTGGAGGTTTTTAAGTATCATCGAATGGAAAAACCATTTGCGAACGTGCCAATGCACTTCAGGAATAGATTAGAACCTGGATCTGTACCGTAGCACCAATCCATACCACCAATCATCACTTTCGAATGAGCGGAATATTCAAAATTTGCCCCGTTTTCGAGCACTGAGAACACTGCCCACTGTCCCTTTAGTTAGAGCATTAAAAATTCCGCTTGACACATTTCATTCTCTTTTTTTTTTGTATTTCGCTTTATTTTTTGTTCGCAATTTTATCAGACGTCCGTCAGTGCATCAGCGGCTGGAACTTTTATTGAATTTCCGGCTGCGCTTCGCTGACTTTGTTGTTCCTCCTCTGCTCCGCTCATCTGCTGTTGTGGCGGTGGTCGGACCCGGCTTAGGTTTATTACGAAATTCTAAAACCCGCACCCGCACAACACTGCCATGGCATGCTCCGTGCTGCTACCAGCAGCCCAGCCCCCGCCAAAAGTCTGCGGCTGTAAATGAAATTTAGCTTTCGCCCAACTTCGTTACTAGCTTCCTTTCGCCCCCCACCCAAACTGATGTTGTTGTTGTTTCTGTTGCAGCTCTGCCGGACCAGGGACCACCGAAGATAAGTGGTGGACGGCCCCGCTACCAGACTGGCGACTGGGTGCGCATCAACTGCACGGCCGGACGCTCCAAGCCCGCTGTGGATCTGTCGTGGTTCGTCAACGGCGAGGCCGTCGAGCCGCAGAAGCTGCGCAAATACGACTCCATCGTGTCCGGACGCGAGGGTCTGGAGACCTCTGTGCTGGGCCTCCAATTTCGGGTGGAGCAGAAGCATTTTCGCAACGGTGACATGAAGTTAAAGGTGAGTCCTAACCTACTTTAGAGAGGGTCTAGTCTAACTTGAATCGTTTTCCTTTGGCTATTGCAGTGCGTGGCCTCGTTGTCGACTTTGTATTGGCGGAGTAACGAGGAGTCAGTCGAGGGCGATCGCCCGCAGAAGGCGCCCGTCCTCGAGTCGCGCGAAACCGTCTACGCCAGCAACTCACGCGCCGATCCCGTCCAAGGTATGTCATACCGGGAATTATTTGTTACCAAAATCTTATCGCTTTTCATTCAAACAAATGCAGCCAGCAAATCGGACTCGCTTCTGTTGGCCCGTGCGCCCAGTGCCCTGCTCCTAGTGGCCCTGGCCGCGGTGACAGCCCTGGCTGGCGGTGGCATCTCTGTCGCCCGTCAAAGCCAGTCCAAAAATAAAGATCATCAAGATGATGAGAAAGAGAAAGAGCAAGAGCAAGTGCGAAAGAATGATAAAAACTTGAATGAGAGAGTGAGAGTAACTGTAACTGTAACTGCTGACGTGGACGTGGTCGTGGACGGTGGAGAGCTTGCGGAGCTTTTGGTGAGTGAGTTGCTGGCGGATTTGGAGGGGAAGAGCGCGAGCCAAAGCTCAGCGACGCGGCAGCAGCATCGGGGAATAACGGTGACTGCACGGTAGCTGCATTAAGGGGGGGCCCAACCCCTCACCCTCCAACACCGTTTTCACCGATTTTTCCGTCTTCGCTTTGCATAGAAAACAAAAACAACAACATAAAAGAGAAAATCAAAAAAAGGAAACACACAAAAAGAAAACAGAAAAAACAGAAAACAGAGAAAACCTAAATGCAGCTTATTTATTTATGCCGTTAACAAAAAAGCTTTCATGAATTTAATTTGTAAAAAGTGAAACAGAAAATATCTAGCACATAAAATAAAATTAAAATTAAAATTACTTAAAAATTAATTGTACGAAATTGTGTGGCAGAACCTGTTAATCCCCAAAATCGAAAAAACAAAACCCATTGTAAATAGTAAATGTTTAATATATATATATACGTATATATATATATATATTTATGTAACTGTATTGTATGTTATTTACCTTTTAAGCTCACTCACACAAACACAGAAGAGCCGAAAAATTAAAAAAAAAAAAAACGAAACAGTAGATAAACGAAATCAACAACAAATACATATATATATCATAGAAAGGATAATGAAAATGAAAGGATAATGATAATGATAATGAGCAGATGAATCCAATCCTCCAACCAAAGTTGGTCACGGCAAATTACGAGTTTAATAAAAAATATATAAATAAATAAATAAATATATAGGAAAATATATGTAAGAATATGTTAGAGAAAACAAAGATTGGTGTACAGTGCGTAACGAAACTATAGCTCAGAATTTCTCTCAAAAAGCTACCTATTCGATTGATCAATCTATAGTTTTGTAACGCACTATACAGCCACTAGAAATTCATTCAGATCAAAAAATATATATACATACCTATATATATTTCTTCTTTTAATTGATGTTTTGGTTTGGCATAACAGAAACCTGTAATTAAATAACAAGGAACAATTTTTAATGTAAGAAAAACACACAAACAAAAAATCAAACCAAAAAAGCACCTAATTTTAAAATATTAATGAAAGGAAAACGAGAGAGAGGAAAACTAATCAAATTTAGAAATTAAAACTTGGTGACTGTTGGAAAAAGTCTTAAAACTAAACAAAAACATATCGTACATTTATATGAATTGCCAAAGTCTTAATGGGTATTAACCGAATGGAAAGCTTCCACTTTTTCCTCCTTATAAATGCCATTTGAATGTGTCCTGTATGTATTTAAGTGTGTGAGTGTTCGATCCGATACGATCCTCTGTATAAACTAGTAACATTCCGAGCTCCATCACCATCCAACAAAATCCATTTAGTTAGCCAAATGTTAGGAACAAAGCAAAACAATAGCAAAAGGTCACAGGTCAAAGAGCAGAGCAAAACTAACCAATCGAAACAATTGCAAAAATTATTGTGATGCAATCGAAAATCAAATCAAGCGAAAAACCAAATCAAATGATTTTTCTTGTGTAAATAGAAATGAATCCAAACTGTTTTCCCCCCATCGCCCCAATCGGCACTTTGATGTCAATAAATTGTGTGTGTAAATATGATTATGAGCTAACTAAATTAGAATTAAGATGTCAATGGCAGCCAATTTTAATAAAAGAATAAACGAGAAACGAGAAATTAACAATAAATTTCAATTAATTCAAATGGCAATTGCAGTGCCGTGTGAATGTGTAAGCGTTTCCGTGTGAATGGCCATAGATTTACATTTAAATACAAATATATGTACACTCACACACACACACACATAAAGATACACATATATAAATCCGCATTGTTGTCAACTGTAAGTGTTTTTTAAGTCTTATTTAATATCGAAGCCATTAACTGCAATTCAAATAAAAATTAATAAAAACTACAGCAAAAAAAAATACCATTTAAAACTATAAATGGCATAAAGATTAAAATGAAATGAAGAAAAACAAAATATAAGTGTGTGCTAATTGTAAGTGTAAATTATTTGTGTATTTAAATAACAACAACTTTTAGATGTATAAAAAAACAAAAACAAAACAAAGCCAAGAGAAAAAAAGAAAGAAAGAAAATAATGAATTAACGAAAACCCAAATAATGCATTCGAATCTATACGATAAAATCTATGTGAATCAGTAAACAATTCAAAACCTAAGGACACGCTGCAAACATAAAACAGATACGAATACGAATTATTTACAAAAACTCAACTCGAATCAAATGCCATAATGTAATTTCAACTGAATTTAGCAGCCAGCGAGTGGATCAGTCGGTGGACGTCTCTATAGCTCTGTAAATATCTCTAAGCCTCCAGGCCCCGCCCCGCCCCGCTCCGCTCCACACCGAGCGATCCAAGCCAGAACGAACGAACGAATTGTGAGGGAGAATCGTGGAAATTCATTAATAAAACATACTTGTTTCAAAATCAAACTATTAAATGGTGTTTTTATTTATGGGTAATTTTATATGAATTATGATATCAGCTGTTTCATTGATTGGTTTATTTTCCACTAACAAATATATATTAATTTTTTTTGGAAATTATTCAAATTTGAGCAGTGATGTATGACATCTGTGCCTGTTTATTCCCTTTTATTCTCTGGTATCTTTCTTTAGTCGTGTTTTTGAAGCTCTTTAAGTTTTTCTTTTCCAGCAATTTTCAGCTGCTGTCTCGAAAATCTCCCACATAAATCTCCACCGAACGAAATTGCCGTTGCCTTCGCATTAAACCAGCTTCAATTATATGAGAAAGCCAGGAAGTTAACCTGTCCGATACTTTCTCTCTGTATTTCTCTGTTTATTTTATTTTTTATTCTCTGGCTAGATGCAACACAAAGAAAATTGGGTAATTTTAAGAAAATATTTCAAATACGTGAAAATGTTCCCAACGAACGTGACAACAACCTTCGACGAGGCCAAAACGTTTAGCAGTAAAAAAAAAGAGGAGTAGCTAAAAAAAAAGGGGGAGGGGGGAGCTACTGCCGCTAGCCTACATATATACTCGATACTCATTCAGTATGGCGCACACTGCACCATGAAAGAGAGAGAGGGAATGAGTTTGCTGGTGGGAGGCGTTCCATAGCCACTGCAAATTGATTTCTTCAATCTGGCTTTAGTAATATTCAGATCCCGCCCTGGCCCTGTATCGGCAGTTGTCCAGTCGACAGTTTGTAGACGGCGCAGAGATGCTAATAGAATTTTGGCTCTGACAAGCCCTTGATCTGCAGCGATTAATGCCGCCTACCAATGTTGATCTCGCCGCGCTTCGAATCGGACGGAATGACGGCATATTGATACACTTTTAACTGCAATTCCCCCCGAGCCGCCGCCCCTTCCACACTCTTTTCACTGCAGTGGGTGGAAACGGGGGGCGAAAAGTAAAAAGCGCCTTTGCTTTTGCAATGTGTGTGTTAAGCTTCTGCTTCTGCTTTGAAGAGCTTTATCTTTGATTGAGTGTGTGTTTAAGCTTGAGCTTATACTTATGCTCTAGGAGGGGTGGGGGGGAGATGGGCAGTGCACTGATGAGATCATTGGCATAGAAAAAGTACTAATTTAAAGATTTCGTACTTTGATCCTCTCTTCCCACTGCAGTTGGTGACAGTGCGTCTGCGCTGGAAGCTCAAAACTTCACTTGGAACGAGAGCACTCTTTCCTTTTTGATTCTCTTCTTCACTGCTTCCCACTAATACGAGTAATGGGAGTGGGAAAGGGACAAAACTTGACGAATTTTCAAGCACGCACACACATACACACATTTCTGAAACTCACGTGATCCAAAAATGGCCAGAAAACGGAAAAATAAAACCTTTTATGTTTTCACACATAAAAAACAAAGAAATTATGCAACAACAATATGTTTACTTACATATATATCAAATAGATATAGATATATCACAAATTGCAGCACTTTTTCTTCGTCGAGCTGCATTTATGCCGCCATTTTGTCTCTTTTTGCAGCGCCGCCCTTTATTCCACACATTTTGTTGAATTAAGACACTTTTTTCATACATTTATATCTGATCACTGCATCATACACCTGCGCGACATTTTTCCCGATGGATTTTTCACCATTTTCCGCGTTTTCACGGGTAGAAACGCGGAGCTGACTTCCGAACGCGCGCTTCGACCGGTTGAAAAAACGAAAGTGAGAGCGGCGCAAATGCGTTCATTCTTTGATCTGCTCCTCTTCCTATTTGTTCTCTCTCGCACGCTCTCTTTAGCACCTTTTGCGAAAACGAAAAACGAAACGAAAAAAACGGGACAACGGAAAAATAACACATTTTTAATTTTTACACATAAAAAAAAGGGATTATGCAAAAAAATATGTTTATCTGCATATATATCAAATATATATAGATATATCACACATGGACGCACTTTTCCTTCTTCGAGCTGCACTTTTTTCGCCATTCTGCCTCTTTCTGCGCCCCCGCCTCTGATCCAATGCATTTTCTTGCACTAAAACACATGTTTTTGTACATTTATCGTTCCATACTTCCATAAACTTCACTTCACACACCTGCGCAACATTTTTCCTGATGGATTTTTCACCATTTTCCGCATTTTAACGGAATAAAACGCGGAGCTGACTTCCAAACGCGTGCTTCGACCGGGTGAAAAAATGAAAGTGAGAGCGGCGCAAATGCGTTCATTCTATGATCTCCTTCTCCTCTTCCTATTTGCTCTCTCTCTCTTCAGCTACTTTTGCGAAAACGAAAAACGAAACGAAAAAAACGGGAGACAGCGGAAATTTTGTATTTTTACACATGAAAAAAATTAATTTATGCGAAAATTATATGTTTATGTACGTCTATATCAAAAAAATACACATATTTCACTCATTGCTGCACTTTTCCTTCGTAGATCTGCATTTTTGTGGCCATTTTGCCTTTTTCTTCGCTCCCAAACTTTGCATTGACCATTGTTTTGCATTAAAAAACATTTTCTTGCACTAAAATTTTTCTTTGTTTACACCAAACTTGACTACACTACCGCGCGACATTTTACACGATGGATTTTTCACCATTTTCCGCATTTTCACGGGTAGAAACGCGGAGCTGAATTCCGAACGCACGCTTGGGCGGGTGAAAAAATGAAAGTGAGAGCGGTGCAAATGCGTTCATTCTTTGATCTCCTGCTCCTCTTCCTATTTGCTCTCTCTCCCACTCAAATTTGACCCAGCATTCGGTCATTTGTAGGTGAACGAAACGTAATAGGTGAGAGCAGCTCTCTTTTTGCTTTTGAAATGTGTGTGCGTGTGTGTTGCTTTAGCTTATGCTCTAGATGGGTGGGGGGAGATGGCCTGTGCATTGATGAGATCATCGGTAAAGAAAATGTAAATTAATTTGAAGTTTTGAAGCGGGAGCGAGTAGCTAATAATGCCTTGTAATATCGCACCTTCACTGAGAGGATCTAAAACCGGCAATATGTCCATCGCGTTTCCTCTCTTCTCATTTTTCAACAGTGCAATGACTCAAAGCTAAGATATGAAGTTAAGAGCGTCTTTGCTTTTGCAATGTGGGTGCGTTTGTTGTTGTTTCTATCGTCTATGGTTCATTGTCTATGCTCCGAATGGGTGGTATGGGGCGATGGGGAGTGCGTGGATGATATATTAAAAGAATATATTCTAGTTAATCCTCTCTTCTTACTTTACGTGCCTTCAGAGCAATGACCTGAAGCGGGGGCGAAAAGTTAAGAGCGCACCTTTGCTGAGAGGATCTAAGTGCGGCCATGGTAAAATTACACAATGTGGCTCGCTAACTCTCTTTCGGGTGCTTTGACGGCATGTTTGAAGAGAGAGAGAAGAACAAAGTGTGCCGTTGTACTAAGCAAAATAGGAACTGTAAAGAGAGCGACTTGTATAATTTCGTCATGCTCCTTGTCTTCTTCCTCTGTTACTGCAAAGAGAGATCAAAAGATTGTGGGAGTGGGAGTGAGATGGAGAGACTGGTGAGAGTTACAGTTCGCGGTGTAGGTGCAGCGCATGGTGAATTTACTCAATTTATTTAAAATAATTGATCGCTGCTTGTGAAATTACTTAATTTAAATAAATTAATTGATCTCTCTTTGCAGTAGCAGAGGAAAAATACAAGAAGTGGAGATAAGCATAGGCAAAAGTAGCCGATTGAGCGTGGGAGTGAGAGCAAATAGGAAGAGGAGAAGAAAAGCATAGAATGAACGCATTTGCGCCGCTCTCACTTTCATTTTTTCACCCGGTCGAAGCGTGCGTTCGGAAGTCAGCTCCGCGTTTCAATCCGTGAAAATCGGGAAAATGGTGAAAAATCCATCAGGAAAAATGTTGCGCAGGTGTGTGTAGGTTAGTTATGCAGTGATCAGATATAAATGTACAAAAAAAGGGTCTAAATTCAAGAAAATGTCTGGAATAAAGGGCGGGGGCGCAAAAAAAGGCAAAATGGCCACAAAAATGCTGCTCAACGAAGGAAAAGTGCTGCAATTTGTGATAAGTCTATATATATATTTGATATTTATGTAGATAAACATATTTTTTTGCATTATTTCTTTTTTTCATGTGTGAAAACCTAAAAGGTTTTATTTTCCCGTTGTCTGGCTTGTTTTTTTCATTCGATCACATGAGTTCCAGCAATGTGTGGGTGTGCGTGCTTGAAAATTCGTCAAGTTTTGTCCCTTTCCCACTCCCATTGCTAGTTGGATATTAGGATGCAGTGAAGAAGAGAATCGAAAAGGAATGAGTGCTCTCGTTCCAAGTGAAGTTCAGGATAGGGTGAGGCATTCCCAATATTGCTGATCTGACTCTCTTTTGTTTTTTTTGTTATGTGCGTCACCTTGAATTAATATGCCTAAAATTTTTTCTCCTATTGGAAATCATTTTGTGCGTTTCGTTTGCGGGTGCGGTGCGGTTTTGTCGTAACTTCGATGTCGTCGTGCGGTGAGCGGTCAATATTCTCCATGGGTTTCTATGGGTTTCAGGCTCTCTATCAGAGCAGCAAACGCCATCAGCTTTCCCCGGCACCCAAAGCCCTGGAAAACTTCGACATGCGTGGAGTGTACCGCGATCTCCGAGGCTCCGAGGCTGTTTCGGTGTATCTTCCTTCTAAAAGCCCGAGAAGAAGTTTTCTAGGGAAACCATTAATGATGGATATTCTCTTCAAATCACTAGTGGAACATATCAGAGAAGAACATCGTTGATTAAGACCGAATATCTGTGCATACACTGGGAGAAAATGACATAGTAAGCGAAACACACTAATATCAAAATTAAATATTCCGTTTTTAAATACAAAAATAATTTGCTTTGATTTAAACATAAGTTTTTCTTAAAACGGCCCGCCCATAAAACCTAAAATAAATATACCTAATATATTAATTTTGTCGGAAATATATTCAGTCTAAATATGAAAATATTTAATTTAAATACCTCTCTGTTAAATGAAAAGTTTTGGCGAGGCGTGTGAGCCAGGGGCTTGCCCTTAGTGAAATATATTTATTATTATTTTTGAAATATATTTAAATAAATAGGGAAAGCATTTTCTTTAAAAAATACAGCTATAAATATAAATTCTTGGGGTTTTCTTTTCTGTACATTTCCTGCACCCAATCAGGGAAATCTTTGGGATCATAAGGAATCTCCTTAGTCCCACCTTTTTTTCCTCCATTCCTTCCTTCTTATCCCCTGGCAAAGTATGAACATCTCACAACAATCCCCAAAATAAAGAAACAAGAACAACAACAACAAAAATAAATACAAAATATCTGCAGACTTATCCCTAAGTCGGCACCTTAGGTGCGGATAGAACAAGGAGGGACCGAGGGACGGGGGCCGTGGAACAAGGACCTGCTGCTGGACTTCACTAATAAGCTGCCAACGAAATAAGAACATTTGATAAATACCGAGGACAAAGCCAAACAAATTATAAGTGCCGGGGATACAGGGATACAGGGATACAAGGACACCGAGGGATGACCAGAGATGGCTCCCCAGATTTATTTGCCAGCCAACAAATGGCCACAAATGAGCAGCCCAAGACGAGCTGCCACCTGTGCGGAACAGGGCCAAGGCTGGCCGAGCAGCTATCAAATGCCACATAAATCAGATTTGTCATCTAATGAAAACAACAGCCAGGCCACAGATTTCCCAGGGATTTTTCCCATTCATTTGAGGCAGAACTAATAGAGGCGGCTCCCAGTCCAAGTTTGGGGGCTAAGTCTCCGTTATTCGCGCTCCACTTAAGCCCTGGGTATGGGTTTGGTTTTGCAGGAAAATGTGTTGACAGTCGCCTGGACTCGTATCTGTATCTGGTAGATACTTTCAGCATATTAAGCTCAATTGTGTGAGGCTTAAAAGTTTCATGTTTGATTTCGCACAGATAAGAAGGCATCAATTTGCGGCACAGGTAAACTTTTTGATACCCCCATCCCCTGCTCTGTTCTGGCACTTCCCTGCCAAATGATAAGTTAAACTGTTCATCCAAATCTAGGGGCGGAAAGTTGCTCAAGTGGTGCAGGGGGCCGGGAGGGTGAGCTGTTAAAAACTGATGCCGATATGCCCAAAAGTTTAATTGAGCTCGTTCAATCGGAATGAGTATGCCATTATGGACTGGGTCTTTGGAGCAGCAAAAAGGGTATATTTCGGGAATTCATTTGAGCATTAAGTTAATGAAATTATTCATTCATTGTGCTGCACAAGTTCACGTGGGGTCCAAGGAGTCTTCTACTCGGAAAGTAGGCCTTTGGTGCATTTAAACGAGTCACAAATTTGGTCGGAGCAGCGGCCTCGAATAGCTCTTAAGATATTTCCATCATCTCTTCTATATTGTATCTGTCTTCTATCTTCTATTGGGTTTATGGAGGGGCATTGCTTTGCTTTGGAAATAGACCTTCGAAGCACTACTCGAAGTTCTCCTATTCATAAATATGGTGTCAGATTGCCCCAACAATGAGTTGTGTCCCTGCCAATTCACTTTGTATCTGAGCTCCATCTTCGTGAGTGAATATTCTTTTCGGTTAACAGCCCCCCAATCTTTTCCTTGGCTGTCCACATTGTTTATCCATTACCTGATTCGCTTGAATTATCACAGACAGACGGAGAGACAGCATGATTGCACCTTGAATCGATTTCCATGCAACAGACAACAGAAAGTACGATGAGATGTGGCATGTGGCAGTGGGGGGGGTCATGGGGCATGTCATGTCTGCTTGCACGTCGCCATTTGCTCTTCCCCGTTTTGTTTTGTTGTTATCATTTGCAGCATTTGAAATGATTTGCAATAAAAGTGTCTGCCACTGTCCATTGGCCACGCCCCATTGCTAGATTACGTGCCACTTCAACAGACGGAGCTCTATGCTGTTGCCACTGCCACTGCTGTTGCCACTGCCACTGCCACTGCTCCTTCTATTCTTCTATGGCTGCCTTTGTTGGATGAGTTGGCCATTGTCCTTGCCACTGTCACGTAATTGCATTGCCTTTTGTTTATTTTGGTTGCTTCTTTTTGTGTGTCCTCTTTGGCTTTTTTACGCATGTTCAGGTGCGGTTCGGGCGGCGGCAGGGGCCCAAAATGTACACGAAAATCAATGAAGTCGAACCGCAATGATTTTTTATTCAAATTCATATGGAAAATACTTATTTTTGAGTATTTTGGGCCTTCGGGACTTGAATTTCCACTAAACATTACCGTTTTTATGTGTGTTTCTCACTGATGTTTGCCTGTAAAGGTTTTCCCTTTAACGAGGCCCCTTTTTCCCTGTAGTCCCCACCCGTTCCGTTCCAAGGGTCCCCTGAAGATGGAAGGAGACCCGGGGACCAGGCATAAATAAACATAGAAGGAAGTCCAATGGCCACAATCATAATTCTCGTAGTGCAATAAAAATGCGTGGCAAGTAACGGAATTACTCATAAAAATAAATAAAAATTGCTGCCAGCCAGCCAGCCAGTCAGTCGCTCTTTTTGGGGTCTGCCTGCAATTTCTGGCACATTCGGCCGGAGCCGTAAATTATATAGATTCTGGACAACATTTGCAGAATTACTGGCATGCAAGCCATCCCAGGGCCATAGACCCACCACGGATCCTGCCTAAAAGGCGGCATTTTGAGCGTGGAAATGCCAAATGGAAAATGGCAAATGGAAATGATTTCATGTCATTGCAGTTACGTGTTTTTTGGGGTAAAATGTCAGCACAGCTCTGCCTAGCAGCTGACGGCTCAAAGTTCATTTCGTGACAGTGTCAACACATCCTCTCATTATTCCAAAATTGCAGTGGAAATGAGGCGGAGAGTCCTGCCTTTAATCTGCCTGTATCTTAAAGTATCGCTCCACCCTTTGGACAGTTTTTCCACCTATATTTGGGAATCTGGGATCTGTTTCAACCGATTTACGATTCGTTGCTCCAGGGCTCATTATGTTGGCCAATTTTATGAGCTCTTAAAGATTTGCAACTCGGACTAGAGCCCCCTCCGACCCACCCGAACCCTTGGCGGTCCTTGGTTTTTGCTGATTTCATCAGAAAATACATTTTGTTACCTGGAAATTTTATGGCCTAACGAAGGAGGCAAGGGACGGGCAGGGAGTGGCATGTGGAGTGTGTTGTGGCAATTTTCATATATCTAAACAATGCGACCCCTCCTTATCTTGCCACAAATGGTGGATACCGATTTAGGCAGGAGCCAAGCACAACCGATATTTGATTTTTTACGACTCTTTCCCTCACCCTTTCCATGTCCAGAGTCAACCCTTTCTTGGCGATTTACTTTCGCTTAAAATAACAATTTCAAATTGGTTTTATGTCCTTGGGGCTGGGATTTCACTCCCACTCCACCGTTCCCCCGTTCCCCTTCCAATCCATTCGGTTCTATTCTGTTCTTTTCGCAGTGTCGGCCCGCATTTTGATCGCTTTGCATAAGCGCCTTTCAGCAATTTGCTTTGCCTCCGACCATTTGCTATATGCGGCTTAAAGTCGCCTCCTCTGCCCCGCCCCCCTCCCCTTTTGAGAGTCCAATTCAGAGTCAAGTGCATTAGGTGGGGCGGAAAACTGCACTCGGAGTGGGGGGAAAAGAGCAAACTTTTCTGCAGTAGACAATAATTGAAAATGCTGCCAATCCGCCAGGATACAGATGTATGTGTGTGTGTGTGTGTGGTCCTGGAGTTTGTTGGCCAACTTCTGTTGGCCGGCATTAAATTTATGTTAATTGAAATTTATGTGCGCTGGTTCCAAAAACAAACAAAATTCGAAAAAGGGTCCTGCGAATTGGGAAACTTTCTCGGGCATCCCTGCATTAAATAATTCCCAGAAAATTAAATACATTTTATCTGTTATTTTCTCCATTTTGTCAATCGTCGAATCGAAAAACAAATCAATTTCAAATTAAATTCAATTTGAGGTAACAAAAAATAACATTTTTGACACAATAATTATTTTATTTGATTTATAATATTGTTCTTTAATTTTAGCAAATTTATTGACTTGGAAATTGAATTTTGGTTGATTTTTATTTGATTTTTGTGGGTTTTATTTTTAGAATATTTTTTTTTAAATCCCTAAAGACGAATTTTTTAGATTTTTACTGGCACCTCCACTGGATTCTAGCATTTTTTGAACGAAATCCGATAATCCTTGAAAAAAAAATCTTGAAAAATCTTTAATGTGAATAAAAGAAGCCCTGGAAGTTCTCCGACTGCGTGTCCATGTTAAGGACATACTGGACACAGCTGAAGGAGTTGACCAAAGTGCAGAAGAAGAACTCCAGGACGAAGGGACCGCCGCATGTCTGGTGCACGCTCATGATGTGGTTTCTGATTGGCTGGGCCCGTGTCTGCAGATCGAAGCAGATTTGCTGCCATCGAAAATAGAAACAAATACAAAGTCTGTGTCAAAGTTCAAGTCTTGAGCCTTTAAAAGACTTACCAGATGCCTCAACTGCCTGGCAAAGCTCTTCTCCTGTTCAGGGTCCTTCTTGTAGCCATCCTCTATGCCTGGATCGATGCCCAGATCGATGCCCAGCAGCTGGAGACTCAGCAGATTCTCCAGCCGCGTCAGACGATCGTTGCACAGGCCTATGAGCAGCATCCGCAGCAGTGGAGCCAAACTGCCGCCCAAATGATTGAGGACCTCGTCCCATTTCTGCCTCATGTCCAGGTTGTGCTTGAACAGAATGCAGTTGACGATGCTGGCACAGTCGACGACCATGACCACGATGCTGGAGAAGAGCATACTGGCCACCGGCAGCCAGAGTTCCATAATCGCCTGGTGGCCGTTGCTGACCCGCGCGTAGAGGCGGAACAGGCGCAGCAGCCTTTGGCGCTCTCCGCGATGGTAGCCATGCAGGAAGCGACTGAAGCTGGACAGCCAGGAGAGCAGCAGCAGCTGGTAGGCCACGTAGGCGCTGAAGAACACCTCCAGCAGCACGATGTTGTACAGGAACAGGATCATCTGGAAGCGGAGGCAGTTGAAGAGGTGCAGGACGGTCATGTTCAGCTCCGCCACGAACACGATCAGAATGTGCAGGTCCGCCGCGATCAGCGGCCCGAAGCAGCGTTCGATGAGGCCGTGCAGCCGGATGACCTCGTTGACCACCCGGACAATGGATCGATTGTGGCCGAGGCTGCTCAGCCAGTACACCAGGCGACCGATGTTCCAGTAGGCCAGCGCCATGCCCACCAGAGTCACCAGGCTCTGGAAGATCCGCCTGCCCTTCCGCTTGCGGTCCTCGGTTTCCCCCAGAAGAGAAAAAACCGCACCCAATATATACAAAACGCCGACGTAGTCCGAAAAGAGCAGGAAAATCTTGATGAGCAGGGCCAGGCGTTTGGTCAGGATGCCGCGTGCCCGAATGATCAGCTGTCGCTGCCGGGGATCGTACTTCAGCTGGCCAATCACACAGCCACGACAGAAGAGATACAGGCTCCAGCCGATGCCCAGGACAGACCATCGGAGGAGGCGTGTCCGCCAGCTGTGTCCCTCCCCAGGCATTATCTGAAGGACTAGCCGAAGCCTGTCCAGCGTTGGGGGTTGGGAAGGGGTGGCTGAAGGATTAATTGCTATGAGAGGGAGGGAAATAGCCCTCCCTTTGAGCTTGGGGCACTTTATTAAACGACCCAATTCCATTAAAAGTACTCCATATCGTATTGAATAAGAAATATACAGTTGGTCAGCACGGATCCGAACATGGCAGTCGTAGAGCTGCGAGTGACGGGAAAGACCTTCATGACAGTCACCTCCAGAGGGTTCCGTATCAACTGCAGCTGCAGGCTCTCGAACTAGAGGAGAATCAATAGCCAGTAGAGTCATTAGAACCAGTAGAATGATACCCACCGCTTGCTCTAGGCGGACATCCAAACCCGAGGCGAATAGGGTTCGCTCCTCCAGCAACGTGGTCGTCGCCTTGTGCTCCTCCAGGATATTCAGCATCACAAAAAGATTGAGCAAGGCATCCGTGTAGTAGAAACAGCACCAAACAATAATCAGACCTACTCCTATAGAGTTAAGGCCAAGAGCATCGTGGCCATTCTTACAAATGCTGTACGTGAGGTAGCCCACGGCCACCGTGGAGAGGTAGTAGCCCGAGTAGACCAGCAGGCCCTGAATGGCGAATACCTGTCCAATTTGAACGACCATCGCCTGGAGCTTTCCCTGCTGACTGGCTATGGCGTCCAGCCTGTCGGCCAGGCAGCAGCACCTGCAGATAAAGACACCCCTTCGCGGCGGCCTGTGGCTGAGGCCACTAGACTCCTCAATCACCTTGCGGAGCTCCCGATTGAGCAGCTGGTAGCGGGCCCGCAGGAAGAGCATGCCGAGGCTGTGCTGGGCAACGGCCAAATTGATAATGCTCGTCAGGGAGTAGATCAGAAACTGGCCGAGCAGCAGGGCTGAGTCCATGCGATTGGCCAAGGTATTCAGGCTGAACCACGCCTGGAGGCAGTCCGCCGCGACTCCAATGAAGAACTTGGTCAGAATTCCGCGTCGGCACATCAGCAGCACCTCAGGCCGTTCCTGGATGAGGGCAAAAAAGGAGCGAATCAGCCGCATCAGGCGACGCCGCTTCCGCCATCGACCGATCAGCGTTAACAGGCCGGCCACGATCCTCAGGCTGCTCGTCAGGACCATCACGTATTCGTGCAGCATGTTGGCATTCTCGAACATCACATTAAACTTGGTCTGGCCGAACCAGCGGCCAACCAGTAGCACTGGCAACATTACGCTTATGCACATCGCATAGACGGTGCTCCTCTGGCTGGTGTACACTCGACCCGTTCCCCAATCGACCTCGAAATTGGTCAGGCCTATCAAATGGCCATAGTAGTACGAACACTTCAGGACGAGAGCGACCCAATCAACCATTTTGGCCAACTGAAAGCCAACTCCTTGCGGCTCGGCCTCCGAGCGGACGAAAGGCCATAATCAATACCCTGATTTTAATGAGCCTAATGCGCCGGCCGATCCAGGACTAGATTTCCGATTAGATAGGCATTCGGGGCGAGTATCAAGGTTCATAAAGCCATGACCTGTAGGCTTTGGAAGGGGCTGACCTTTAGGGTGTTTTGCATTTAGTGAAGAGGAGTACTGGACGAGTTTTGTTCAAACTTTCATATACATATATCCACCTTTTTTTTACCTAATCTACTTTTCAAACCAGATTTCTACCTTTATTCATTGCCAGCTAATTCTATATAGATTCTATATTCTAAAAGAACCGTGCAAAGAGTCGTGCCAAGAGTCGGGTGGAGACTGCTTCCCCGAGCGCTCTCAGAAAGTCGTAACAGCGAGCGATCGCTCTCAGCAGTCGTAACAGCGGGCCGTTACACCGTTCGGCAACAGCCTGTTAACGGCGAGCGGTACCCTGGAGCCATAACAGACTGTTAACGTGGGGTATTAACAGCGCTGTACCTCTGTTCGGGCGGCTGCTCTTCGATGGAAAGAGAGAACGATTCGGCAGCCTTCAGATTCGTTCCTTCACATTCGTTGGGAGGTCTTGAAGCATTCAAATCAATGAAATATCTACATCTTTTCTGTAGATTCATGCACAGCTCTACAACAGGCTTCCAGGCTTCGAAGTTCACTTTCCTAAAAGCACGATTGAACGCCTCAAGTAACAAAGAAACCCGCAGAACTTTCCCTTCGAGACGTCCTGCGACTTTCGCTTGTGGGAATTTCCAACACCTCTGAAACATCGCTGAAATAAATTGAAATTCAATTGCGATTGCCAATTAGTAATCAATTTGGTGAAATCCATTACTGAAATGTATTACCCCAAGGCAAACACCACCTGTCCCCTTGTTCCCGCCCCAATGGGTGGATGCGTCATTCAGCTTTCGCTTTTGTCGTCATAAATCAAAATGTCGCCGCAATTAAAGTCCACACGAAGGAACTTTCCACACACGAACAGGCACGGAGAGACAGAGACATGCAGCCACAATGAATCATCGATTGAGGTGGGGAGTGTTACTGGGGAGAGGGAGCACTGCATTTCCGTTAGGTATTCACGGTCAATGAGCGTGGCTCCACTGGGGAGAGTGACAGCGCATGAAAGTCAACTTCGATATCCAGTAAAAGTTTATTTCTTTGTTGGAAGCGCTTCTGTTTTTCCAACTGGTCTGAGAGCAGAGGGAGATCGAAACGTGGAAGACTTTCAATGACAAAAACTATAGACAGGGCACACATCATCTGTTTAGGCCCCGATCTGGAGCATTACGACATTCTTACGATCTACAGGCATTGAAAAGAGGACCTTCCAGATCCCTAGATAGGAATATGAGTAGCGCCCATACATGATCTTGGAGCCACTTTCAAAAACGTCCCTGAAAAAATCGTGTACCAAAGAAAAAAGACTATGTTTAAGGCTGATGGGATCGGAAAATATAATATAGGGTATAAAACAACAAAAACACCTGTAGTCCTGTAGTAATGGCATTCCATGTTGTTATTGCATTTCGCGCGGTTGCCGATCGATTTTCTCGTTTTCGAATTTGGCGGCAGAGAAAAACGGTTCTGGGCCATTGCATAATTTATGGATTCATTCCGGTGGCGCTTTATTACGTTTTATCTATTCGATTGTAATTTAGTTTATCAATTTAATTTCATTTAGCGGCCATAAAGCGAACACAGTGCTGGCTAAAAAACTGCTGACACGCTCGGGGAGGCTGCAGCGTAAGCATGTGCGTGGCACTTTTATCAAATGTACGCTTATTGCATTTTAATTAATTATAAACAGGTAATTATGGTAAACAGACTGGGCCTCCCCCCAGGCGGGCCCCCCATAAAACCGGGCTTACGAACATTACCAATTTACGAGCCAAGTGCTTTCCCGTTTCTGTTAAAGTGTTGCCCTGGGATATACACGTACATATAAAATTAATTTGAAACATATTACAACAACCTCAGCCTCCTGCCCCTCTTCCGAGGAGCCTGCCTCCCCGCCTTACTGGAGGCTTTAGTGTCCTCTCCCATAAGTCATTCAATGCCCAAATGTTTCCGCAATAGATTTTTGCATAATGCGCACAAGTGTTGATAATGGGTTGGTTTTTCGTGGGGGGTAGGGGGTAGGGACATTGGTTTATGAATGATTTCCATGTGGCAGGCATGGAAAGTCCCTCCCCAATGAAGTGTGGACCTGCCTAGATAAGGCACAGCGTCTACTCTACCTTAAAGTGTAGTAAGACTATATTTAGGGACTAAATATATGTAATTTTGTAATAAATATTACATATTCCATATTAAATAAGTCTTTTTGGCCACTGCGACATGCTCACACGCACATTTTCTTTATTATGTTTACATTTCGAATAGCCCTTGATTGGATGAGAGTCGTACCTGGATGTATGGTCCAAAAAATGACTGATTTGGCAGTTGGGAACATTTTACTATATTGTTAACTATTTTCATCCAGTTATTTGCCAAAAAAAAGTGCTGATCCGAGCTTTAATAATCTATTTATGTCTCCTCCGAAAGCACTAAATAGATTGTGGAAAATACCGATATTTCTCAAAGATACTGTTGAATTTAGAAGCAGTTAAAGGTACGGGAAGGCGGCACCAATCCGTACTCCCCATTGGTGGTCGGGGATACCTTGTAGCCTTTCAAGTGTTTCATTGAAACGAAGGACTCTCTCTCCCGCTCCTGAGCCGCGGATTTCGTGTTGGCCTGGTAGTCCTTTCGCAGGCGGATCCGTTTCGCAAAGTACTCAAAACTAGGGCCGTACTGCTCGTGGCACTCCTTGTAGATCTCACCGTAGCGGGAGTAGTATTCCCGCTGGGCCACCGGATACCAGGACTCCATCGCCACCCAGGTTTTGCGCGTGTCCTCGACGCGGGAGGCCACGCACCGATGGTGCAGCAGCTGGTCCGTGAATATAATTTGATCCTGCTTCATTTTTACAAAAAACTGGAACTTAAACGAAAAAGGGAATGTATTGAATGAGTGTATGAGGAGAGTCGACTAGGATATACTATATAAACAACAAAAATCATATTAACTAATTCTTTTTGGCCATGTGTCCAGGATTGCGACTTGCTCACACGCACATTTTCTTGCAGGGCACACAAATGGGTTAAAGCATACACTATTATGTTTACAATTTGTTTGGGATATTGGGAGATTGTTTGTACAAAAATATTGGGTGGTAATAGGACGGTATATATGTATATATCTACAACAAAAATTGCATAGAAATCAGTAGATTCGTTTGGTACGAGGAGAAGCTCAACAAAAGAGAGTTTTTAAGAAGATTAGAAAGAAGAGATTACTGTCTCTACAGAAGGCACTCCCTGTAAGAGCATTAGAGTGTCTCATATTCTACTTCCCCTAGAAATTTCCATGCTTTGATTCCTCATCATGATTCGCTCCCAGGCTTCTTGTGACAAAGGGATCTATGACAATTTATTTATCCGTTTGTTTGCTCTTTGAGAGATTTCATTTCGATTTTCAGTCAATAAATGCCAAAGGGCCTTTCAGGACAGAGAAGGACAGGAAGGCCAGGGAAAGCGGAAACGGAAATGCGTTTCCTGTTTCGCTCAAAGACAAAATCATTGGTTTTGCTTGTCCTGTCTTCACTTATTTTATTTATCATTTTCATGTTCAGTTTTACAAACTAAATTTCGTTCTTAAACATTTGATTGTTTCTTAATTAAAAAAACAAAAAAATGGGAAAAATAAATGAGAACAAAATGGAGATTTATGGAAGGTTTAGTTTAATTTTTCTTAGCTATAAACCCATCCCACAAGAGAGTACCAATTGGTTTTTCTTTTCTCTCCGGTTTGGGTTTTTTCTTTCATTTACAACACGCACAAGATTTGCTTAGATTTGATTGGAGAATAGGCTTATAGAGGACTGTTCCAGGACTGCTTCCCGCTTAAGAGCTAATGAAATTTGAGTCCAAACTCCTCTCCGGCTATGTACAGTACGATAAACATTCATTTTGGCTAATTTATAGGAAGGAGTACGGAGTACGGCCCCTACCCGGTCAATCAATGCCAAGCTGCCAAGGAAATGCCCGAGATACTCTGTTTGTTGGCCCACAATCGAACCAGCGGCGTTGTATGCAAATGAATTGCATTTCTCACGCGCCAAAGCCTGAAACCCGAAACATGCAATGCCCCCATGCCCCCATGCCCCCCTCCCGCCTCGCATGAGTCATGAACTGGCCTGCCTTTGGCCTTTTTTGTTGCCGGCTGTTTAGTTTGTTTGGACTTGAATGCATTTAATGCGGTTTGTTGCGCATTTTCGCCCCTTGCATGTCTCTGTCAATTTTCACCATTTTTTGGGCATAAACGGACCCCAGGGCTCTCTGACTCAGCTCAAGATAAATTAG